>APFE031358351.1:47631-108590 GCA_000404065.3 Pinus taeda
TAATGTATCTCTGTACTTTCCAATCATCTAGTTTTAAATTTGTGACCTGTAGTAGCCCTCTGTGTCCTCTTTCCAATGCCACAAGTCTGACCCAAATTGGATTCTCCAAAAAAGAGTTATGCGAAATCTCCCACAGTGACTTGATTATAGACTAGTTCAGTAGAGCGAACTTGTACAACGTGCCACGAGTCACTGTTTCAACCTTTGGATCTAAAACCTGTACAAAAGAAACTAAAGTCCGACATGTTTCTTCACCTTCTTACGAAATTTCAATCCGATGCTCAGAGAGAAAGTTATGACGATTTTCCCCAGGTCACCTATTTTGAATGTAATTCAGGAGTCTGCAAAAAGACCAACTTCCTCAGATCATATCTCCGCAACTATCACGCAAAAAGCTCTGAAATTTGGACCCAAGGTTTAGCGCGATTTATTATCAAATGGGTTTTTTTTGCGACTTATGATACATCAGAGAAAAAAAGTTATAGTGAAAATTCCACGATGACTTGTTTGGAGCAGCGAAACCCTAGAATCCAAAGCTCTGATACCAAATGTTATGAAACCAGCTCAAGAAAATATAGAAAAGATAGATCAACGCCTTAGAATTCGGCCTCTTCGAGGGGGAAACCTCCTTTACATTACATAAATGAACAATTCTTTGATGATACAAATGGCAAAACCTCCTTTCTATATATAGGAGTCTAAGGAGTCACAATATAACCCAGTCGAGCTAACAATAATAATATAAAGCCACAAAAATAACAATAGAGGGATTCTATGGGGCACAATAATAACAATATGGGGGAAATAGGGGCACAACAATATTAATAAGGGGTAAAACTACCATAGTAATTGGGTAATCACTAGTATTATAGGGACCCAACATAATGAGATTGCATAAAACAATGATACAAGTTCCGAGGTTGGGAGTTCAAAAAATCTACTCACAACTATAGAATCTCTGCTTGGAAATGCAGAGCTTGAAGCAGGATAGGGCACCATGGCCAAAGGCATGCGAGGAAGTGTGGTGCATAAAATGCAAAGGCCAAGGTCATGATAAGGATCACTATCCAGTATTTGCGAACTACTTGGCAGGAGGGGGACCAATGCCATTGAGGCTGGAGGCACAGGCAGGGCTGAGTGCGACACCCGCATTATGGTGCACAATCTGTCAGATAGGGGGAAAACACACGATGGATAATTGTCATTTGTTGCAAAAGCATACACCAGCACCCCAGCAACTGTTTTGTAATTTCTGTAGGTCGGTGGGCCACGACAAGCGTACTTGTCGCAGTTATGAGTTAATGATGGATCAAACCCCAGCATATAGAATCCAAACATAAACGCAAGGCCTCGACCCAGCTGCAAGGATGATGCATGTGCTGGTTTTTAGGGGCGAGGTCAAGGATGAAAAGGAATGGGACTAGGAAGGGGTCGCAGATAGTTAATTTGCTATAATTGCAGAGGACCAAGGCACTACGCCCGCGATTTTACCAACCCGACAAGAGTATCCTATTCATACTATGCTCAGTTTGATCATGAAATGATAGATTGTCCTACGTTGATCACACAAATGTGCGAGAAGGGGGTACTCCAGCCTCCCCTGACTCAGAATATCCAAATGATGAGGTTTGAACCACGTGAAGAAGACCCAAATGTGAATATGATGCTCAAAAGCAGTGTGACCACATGGGAGGATAAGGGAAAGCAGCCCGACGAAGATACATGGGTTCTCAAGGTTCCTACAAAGGATCCTGAGTTTGACCTAGAACGCACAAAGGAAACATCCATGGAAGCTAAGAAGAGCTTCGTAGAGGCCTCCACTTCAAGTAGTAAGGATCAACCAAAGCCATGAATGGATCCTTCTATGCTTACTACCTTTTTGGAGACATGCATGAAACTATTTCATGACAATAAGGCAGTTAAGGGACTATAGGAGTTGATCACTAGGTGCACGGGATCAGGAGAACCACGTGTAGTTCGGAAATTGGGGAAGCATACATTGCGCACTAGGAGGGAAATGAGATTAACAGCATAGATTGGCGAATATGAAATGGATCAAGTAATCCTAGAACTGGGTTCAGATGTGAAGGTATTACTGAAGCAGGCATGGGAATGTATGGGAAGGCCCCCACTATAGTGGTCCCCTATTCAATTACAAATGGTGAACCAACAGAATATTTTTCCCATGGGGAGGTTGCAAGGGTAACACTTGATATCGAAGGTGCGAGCACACAGATGGACTTTGAAGTAATACATATTGCCGATGACAACAATACTTATCTCACATTGCTAGGAATAGACTAGGCCATTGATATAAATGGAGTCATTAACCTAAAGAAGCAGAATATGATATTCGAGAAAATGTCCCTATGCGTAGTAGTCCTGCTAGACCTAGCCGAGGGAGTGCATTACACTAAACCAGTGCACGACGATGAAAGCAATGATGAGCTGGATTGTATTTACCAGATAACGGTGCGAGACTAGGATTAGGTGAACCCGACTACAGATGGGAGAATCTCTTGGGAGCGCAACAGCTCCTGTACATTGGATTCATACAAAGAAGTAGAACACTGGCTGAACCAGTTGCATGAAGTAACAATGCTGAATTGCAACATGATGATTAGATCACTGCATTGCATGATGACAGAGGCAAACGAACTGCCAACATATGATGGAGTAACAACGGTGGATGAATTCCTAGAAATATTTGAAAGTGCAGTACCGAAACATAGCGGTATGTTGCGCTGGAATGGGCATTGTGTGTCACACCCACACGATGGTGGAGTACACATTAGAAAACCATTGTAAACTGGCATGAATGTAGAAGATGAATGTGCTTACGATTTGGAATCCCCCAGCATCGAATGAGAGCCGAGAAACTAGGATGAAGCAGCTTGAGCGCCCACCTGTGTCGATGGGTGCAGACGTGTGCTGTGTAAACACATCCTAGACTAAGGATCGAAAATTAGAACCAGATGCGGCAGCAGGAAAAGCAACAAATATTCCATTTCAAAGCATTCAAAGAGCTATACGGAATCATGAAAAAAGTTCATCAGGTGAGACGAACTGATTGGGACCTACATGTACCAGTGGTTTGATGGGCCTATAGGGCCATAAGAAAAAACTGGAGTGTGGAAGTGATCCCAACACTGACAAGAAGAGACAAAACCATAAGATAAGAGAAGAATACCCCTAAAACAACTCCCTCAGTTGGGAAAATATGTGAGGACACGGGTAAAGGAATTATGCAGTTACAAGAAGCCATTCGGCAAGGGAACTTGAAACTTTTTGAACTCGAAGAAGATCAGGTATGACTGAAGCAGAAAAACATGTTAATGGATGCAGAAATCATAAAACTGGAAACTTAAATCATGCAAACATGTCAAGTTGATAGAAGGACAGGACAAAGTATGCGCAGCCATACCACCGCATTAGAAGATTATCGCCGAGAATATATGGCTCTGCTACCATGGTTACGACCGCACCTTATCAGACAATGTAACCAGGGAAGTGCACTACATAAGGACGAACGCAAGGTTATGATTAGTGCAAGGGTAACTAAGGAAGGCCTGCAGACTGGTTTGGAAGGTGACTTGAAGCCTCACACCAGTGGTGCGACCACCTGACTATCTGTAGGAAGCATAGCGTCAACACTCCAAGTAGTTGAAAGAGAGTGTGGGACTGTAAAAGAGACTGTATGGGAGATGCACAAGAAGGAGGATGCGCGTAGGATCGAGATGACACAAGGGTCATGGTCGTGCATAGGAAGTTACACAAGTAGGCTGCGAGGTGACCATTGGTGTCACTGTTCATAACAAGAGGTCCAATTTAAGGCAAAAAGGAGTGGGTGGCAGGCAATTAAGAATGAAATTTGGGACGATCTGCCACCAAGAAAGCATTAATGATGTAGAAGTGGGGGGAAGGGTCAAATTCAAATTCAAAGGACATTATAAAGCCTCGAGGGCCAACTCCAAGGCAACACTTGGTTGAGTGAGAATTGAGCAAGTATAGAGCATTAAGCATCGCATACTCTCACCATCCTCAAGTATAGACACAATGACAACTGCTAGAACAAGACTGTGATTCGCAAAGTTACAGCGGAGCCCAGTATGGCCCATGAGGAGCCTAGAGGGACAACAATTACAGCTGAAGTTCCAAAATCACCACGCACGTCATGGCCATGAAAAGATAATCAAATGATGGGGCCAGTCTGTGTATCCCCAAGAAACCCACGGTTTGGAAAATTGTCAATGGTGAAGAAGGGAAAAATCGACACCATTGAAATAGTAGAGGAGGAGGAATACGTGTAGGCCCTGATCACCCAAATTGAGGCGCAAGATGATGAGGTTGAGGGTGCCTCCCGAAAACATTCCATGACAAAGTTACCTCCCTACATCCCCTTGTGGAAGGGGAAAGCCAAGGTACCAAAGGACCTAGAGACCACGAAGAGTGTGGTCCAAACCCTGCTCCTCCCCGATGATATAAGGTTTGAAGGTATGCCATTGGGACGAATACCTACTATGAATTTCGAAGATTGGGACCTCACGTACAGCGAAAATTTCCTAGAGTTGGCCATAGAGAAGTTAATCAAGCAGAAATGGTTGCACGGTGTGGAGAAGGCTGAGTTACTCCATCTGCGATGGATACCCCACTACAACCACGCACCCATCATTATTTTTGTCATTAGGCAGCTATTGTGCCTAGTGGATGATGGGTATATCTGGTTGGAGGAGTCGATTCCCATCACGTTCGATTTGATTCACTGAATTTCTCAACTGCCAATCAAAGGAAACGACCTCGCGACCATAGCAGGAAAAAGTAATGACTTGGCCCTCGCAAAAGCTTTGAAGGCCAAGTATAAACTAGAAAAGAGAAAGCGGGGGTACACAATAGCAAGTATTAAAGACCAAGGGGTGCACGTAGCCACCCAACTACTGGCCGACAACCTAATGAGGAAATGTTGCACTGACAAAGTACCATCATATGTAACTACGTTGGCAGAGCAATGCATAAAGGGGGTCTAGTTCAACTAGGTGCAGTTCCTATGTGACGAATTCTTGATGAACAGTAGGGAGGCCTAGGAGCAAGGTAAGGCATTCCACTATGCGTGGTTGCTCTTATCCATCTTGTTGGTTGTAGGAGAGCTGCCAGTGGACAGCCAGTTTCCCACTATTGAGGGTGACCTACCCAAAGCCGCGAGGTACACCTTGCTCTGCACTACAAGAGATGCGAACAAGACTCACGAGATAAAGGTGTTCTAGGTGTTTTTGGAGGTAAGAATCTAAACATGGATCAACCGTGGGCAGTGCTTGTCCCCTACAGTTCATAACATCTTGCAAAACGCGACAGAATTCAAGGCGGATATGCATAACCTGTATATCCGGGCACGCAAGGATCCAACACAAAAATCGGTGAAGCTTTTGTTCGTTGCAACGGATGATGTGATCTTCATCGTGATGGAGTCATGGCCTCCGGAGTGGTGCACCCCGGACTTGGCAGAAATGGAGAAGATTGTAGCTCAACAACGAAAGAAGGACACCAAGTTGCGCCTTCTGTAACTGGTTGAGAGGTAGTACCAGGAAAAGGAAGAAGCCACACGGCAGAAGGTGATCAATGCAACAACAGTAGCATAGATGGGAGAGACCACACCCGTGCTGACCAGAGAGGCTGAGGAAGGCCAAGAGATGTACTCGAGGCAGCAAACCGGGGAAGTGGACAAGGGGGAGGACTACGCAGACCCTAGTACAAAATCAACACAACTCAAGCGGCCATACGACCTGGAGAAAACTGTGCCCAGAAAGAAAGGGAAAGTCACAAAGATGTCCTACAACCTGATCATGCTCACAGAAGGTGATCTATTAGATATCAGCAAAATGATTCAGGAAGTCGCGGAGGGCGTGCTCTAGGGATTTTGAATGGAGCAAAACACTGTGTTGGGGGCGCTCAGTGCACAGCTACAAGGTTTACAAGTAAAACACCCCCAAACAGGAAAAATGGCCTAGTATGTCACAATAGGAACCATTGACGCCAAATAGTGGCTGCGTGCTCGTATGGGAAACACCTTCATCTTGCCTGAATGCATGTTAGCAGCAGCAAGCAAGGAGGACCAGACTATGATGAGAAGCATGAGAGGCGTTAGCTTGAACTTGGTTGCCCTACTGTGTGAAATATTGTACCAGCTGTAGGATGGGGTCATCACCAAACTCTGTGCCCGAGAAGTCCAAGCAATCCAGGTCCTACATGAGCATAAAACCAACATGGACCAGCTCAGCATCCAGAGGGATGTGTTGGTTACGTAGGCTAGCAGATTGGAGCAGGCTGTAGAGGATGCATGCAAGAGCGTTCTAGATTTGGCTGTGCCAGTAGAGCTACTAGTAGCAGAGCGGGTCCATAGATTAGCGGTCGAAGTCTGCGAAGCCCAGGAGGAAATGGAAAATGTTCAGTTGGAGTTGAACCTACGAATCGCCAAGCTGTGATTGAAGGTGCAGCCCTCCACACCCCTAGAAGTCAGAGAGCAGCATGCCCATGCTATCTAGATGGGGTTGGAACAAACTGGCCAGGCGACACAGGGGTGCACCGAGATGTTGGAGCAAGCACACACCATACTTACACATCTACAGGAAGAACCAAACCTACGACACCTAGAGACAGATGTGTACGAGTTGCAACAGGAGTAAGACAATGTCCAAGGCACCATGCAGAAGGTTGCCCTTACTCAACGACTCACTAGACTACAGTAGGCGAGGGCACTGAAAGATTGATTAAACGTCGTGCACCAAAAGCAATCCCTGTTTAAAGCATGCATCTAGCCATGGATCAATGAAGCATTCACAATCATAGCTACCATTGAAGGGAAGTTGGCACATATGTACGAACTATACACGGTTGGACAAGAATGTGACTCGGCACATGAAAGTTCAGAGATACAAGTGCAACAAGTACAATAGGCGGCTGAACAGTGTGTTGTAAACACCCAAGCTGCACGAGACCTACTGCATGGACTTCGAACAAAGATCACTGCACTAGTAGAGTGCTTGGGATGAGTCACAATGATTGTGTTGGGGGCCTGTTGGGCAGAAAATCCCTCCATAGTAGGTTTTTGGGGTTTGAAGCCCAAATTTTGGTCAAGTGTAGTGTAAAGACCTCGCGAAATGCCGGCACAAAGTGCAAGAGTCTACGATTGTCTACCCTAAGATAATGTAATTTAATGTAAGGTGTGTCAGCCTACCCATGGTCCACAGAACATGATATTGTATAAATAGAGGGAGGCTCTAAGTGTAAAGTCAGTCTTAGTTTTGGAGGATGAATTAGCTCTGAGTCTGTAAGTCTGAGTCTTGGGTTGTAGTAGTAGGAAGAGGCTCTGCAGCTAAGTCCATAGCTTTGTGCTCAAACCCCTGTAGTTGAGTGCACAGGGTGGAGTTGGGATTGTACTTGGACAGAGAATTAATAAAAGATAAGTTGATTCTGAAATATTGTGTGTCTATGCTTCTGTTATATATATGCATCTCTTTACAGTTTTATGATTACGCACACTTGTTATGAATGTTGAATGATTAATGAGAATATTGTGCCCACACAATTAAGTTAAGATCTATAATAATAGCACAATAAGGATAAAGGATCTAGAAAACACCTCTCTGCGCTTATTACAGAGCTCCACGGAAGCAATTCCACAAGTTGCGAAGGACAGAGGGCTGCGTGGAGCAGCGCAAGCACGCAGGTTTGGTTCGTGAACTTCCTAGATTTTATCAAGACATCCATAGGGTGTGGAAATGTAGTTCCAGCACCCTCCCATACTACCTCGAGTGAGACCTCAGTCCGCGCACCAAGAACTATTACCGAAAGGGTCGGTAGTTTCGAGATTTGTTTGGCTAAATCACTTTCGAACCTGGGTCAGGCCCCTACAAGCCAACATGCACCTAGTTAAAAACTATGACAAAGGGACCACCCTAGAGTCATTCTTTATGATCTTTTCAGACTCTATAAATATTAAAATACCACCGAGTTGTATCATCTAGACTCATCAAATTACACAGACGAGGTATAGAGTCACTCTTTTTACGATCCTTTTCAGACCCTTAAAACATGAAAAGATCGACGAGTTTTCCTGTCTGGATTCATTAAACTAATTAGATAGGACATAGAGTCACTCTTTTTGTGGTCCTTCTTAGACTCTCAAAATATGACAAGATCAATTAGTTTACCCATATGGACTCACTAAACTAATTAGATGGGGAAAGTGGACAATACAACTGTATTCAATATTTTAAAGCATGGTTTGGCAGTGGTTGTTCCCTTGAACATGGCACTCCCTCAGATAAACCTTCCTTATGATGACCTCACAATATGAATCTTACCATCCTATGATTTTATCCTAAATACCCCAATGTTCTTGCATCTCTGTATCCTAACACTCTTTGTTTTTCATGAGTCTAGTGTTGCATGGTTAAAACCCTTGGCATGCCTTCTATTGTTCAAGGGATAACCTTTTGTTTCCTCCATCAACCCATCAATCATATTCTTTCATCATTCCCTCTATTGCTTTGACCCAATGATCAAATATTCCTCAAAAAAAAAATCATTCTTGTCCCATTTCATGTCGATTGATGTAGGACACATTATTGCCTACCTTTCAACAGGTCTCTTACTGTCGACTTCAACACTCTATCTAGGAAGACAACCCAGAAACACATTCAATGCCTTGGTACTTAGAGACAACAGTGGCAGGTTACCTTATGTTTGATCAGGGGTTCTCATTATCGGCTCCTGGTTAAGCTATTCTACGAGTGCCTGACGACAAAAACATTTTTCACACTCGCTAGATTGTAATGTGCATCTTGGAGACCATCACCATTATTAGTGGCCTTCCTCGCGTCTATTAACAGTCTCCATTATTGACTGGTAATCAGATGATTTTGTCCATGTTCGACATCAACGCATATATTCACATGCATCGATCTATGTTGTTCAGAGAAGTGGAATTCAAGACCTTGGGTAGAGGCTTGCATCACTCATCCTTGTTTCCTCTCCCAACTTGCGTATATTGTTTTTTGGAGACAACTCATCAAAATGATCTTATTATGACACGGGATCCACATTGTGCTTATTAGCGGCTAGACTTGCCATATCTCTTCTTTGAGAAAATCACTCTGACATAGCTACTAAGGGTGGGAATGCCCGAATCAGGACATGATTTCAGTTGTTTTATATATGTGTCATATCTGGTTTCCTGTACCACTCGAAGCTATGATCCTCTCTCTCTCTTTTTGTCAAGAAGGAATAGAACAGTTAAGTAAAGTATTTTTGCCATCGTTGCAACCTCTGATCTCACACATTAGGCGGCAACTGTTATATAGTAAAATGATATCCTCATCATCTCATAGGGGAAAGACATGATGACTGAAGCAATGACCAAGTTCACAAGCCTTGTTTCCAAGCTAACACTATCTATACACTGACAGCCTGCTTTATAAAGCTTCTCTGCAAGCCTAAGGGAGCATTAGTGACCCAAGTCACTCTACTTGTTACCTCAGGGACAATGTTAGTGAACCCTAATGAGGATCTAAAGGTCAAAGGAGCGAATTGATTAAGAAATATCCTTATATTATCTCCTAAATCAACTCAGAAAAGCAAGGAAACATCCAAGTTTGACCTATTTGGGGGATTTCTAATCCTAATGAAGTAGGAAAATGGCAAAGAGCTCAAAAGAATGGCAACATCATCGCTTTTACCTAAGGAAACTCATGGAGAAACTTGGCAACCCTAACTTCACATGCTACATAACCAGACTAGGGCTATTGTGATAGAGGTTAAATCATTTGAAAGGATAGCTTACTTGATTTTCGAGTAGAGTCTCAGACTTAAGCATAAGAATTTGGTAAGAAGGGAGAGAGAGAGAGGAACTAGAGGGGAAAGGGAAGGCTGATGCAACCAATGGTTCTAATCACTCTTTAGACATTAATATAGAGTTGTAGTTGCACTATCTACTCTGTGGTGTTGGTACATTCATTTATATGTTTATTCAATGTCTTTTAGCATGAGTAGCTTAGTTATGTGCAACTAGATGTCTTTTGTATGATGATACACCAATTTTCAAGGTTTTATGTTGTGATTACACTTATCTCTTCTATGTGCAGGACTTCATCTCACACTGGCTCAGGGGACTTCCACCTAGCTACATTGCGCTCTCCAGAAACTCTACACGGAGACTCGAGGTAATGAATTCGTCTTGCTTTGATAGTTGGTTATTGAATATGGACATGCATGTATCTTTATGACCGCTGCATATAATCTTATAGTTTTCCAAGGGTCTTTGGAAGACCCTTGAGGGTTCCTTCATTCTCCATACACCGTTCTTTCCACTATACTATAGCAATATTTTTTTTATTTTTTTTTCAGGCTTCATAAATATGAAAAAGACAAAAAAATTATATATCCCAAAAACAGCGGGAACTGGACATTGTTTCCATAATTGATGGCAGCTAGAGTCAGTTGTGTCGTTGTTGAACAAAGCACTCAAAAAATAAGTCTTTCCTCCATTGGGTGGGCTTTAGTTGGACTTAAGAGAGCTTTAGCCTTGTTATCGAGTCAATATTCCTCTGATTGGTTATCTCTTCCAATCATATGGATAGTTTTTCTTATGCCTCCTACATGACATTATGCCTCCTACATGACAAACTTATACAAAGTTATCATATGCTGCCATGTACTCACAGTTGAGTCATGATTTTGTTCAAGGAAGTCAACCTGAGTCGGCCTCTCTACGATGTCTCTTGACCTATTTTTTAGTCGGCCATTCCTAGTTGTCAGAGTCATGTTCGTTATCACATCAGCTATTTGGTCCTTTACTCATGCTATTTCGAAAAGGTCCCCATTGACTTCTTGCTAGCAGGTCTTGATCTTATCAAATACGACAAATTTCTCTGAGAGCAAATCTAGAGCTGCACCCCGACCCTATTTTCATTATTGATAGGTCACCTTGTGCTCAAAATCGATCAGTATCATGGGTCTTTAACTGAGTGGTTTCCCTTGTGTTCAACAACATCTTTCATTATCACACATTGGGATTCGTGCAGTGCCTTGGTTTCCATTTGACCCTATTGGTGGATTCCTCGCCTCTATGTCAGCTTTCATTATTGGTTGGTTCAAAGGGTTTCTATCATGCACTAGCTACATATTGTATACACTGGAAACGTACTTCAGTTGGGTTACTATATCTTTATTCTCCTAATTCCTTCCACATTATTGGCCTAAGGCTAGATTGATGAAGGATTCCTTAATGTCTTCCTTCTAGCAGATCGTTTCCCATCGACTTCAGCTCATTACTCTGGGAACGAGATCTAGAGTCCATTTGGAAGTACCTTATGGTTTGCAGTCATTAGTGGCAAACTCCTTCACTATCAATAGTGAGAAAACATCATTGTCTCTTGATTGATATATTCTTCCAAGTGTTCGACTATAGCTCATTTATTTGCACTTTTTAGATTGTGTTGGGTACCTTGGCTCTCATCATCATTATTAGTGAGTAGTCTCTCATTTGTTAATGGTATACATCAATGATTTATAACCAAACAATTTCTCACATGGTCAACTTCAAATAATTTACTCCCATTGTGCAGAAATGCACCATGGCGGTCAGTGAAGACCTTGGGTTTGCATCAACATTTCTTGGTTCACTTGTCAGTTTCTCATGTTTCTTCTAGTTGAAATAATCTACCTTATATGTTGTAGTTCCTTATAGAAACATTGTATACGTTGGCACCCGAGTTGCAGTGTAGTACCCTTTATTCCACCATTTGTCTTGGTACTTTTTTGGATTAGCTTTATGACTTCAGTGATCAGCATCCTACTTCAACGTCATTGATTGGTTCTTTATATGTGATATTGAGACGTGTACTTATTTGGATATGGTCAGATGATCCATTATGTATTTTCAGTTCATTTATACTTGTATGCATATTAGATCCTCTTATGTACATAACATGTGGACATGCTTTACTATCTCTAAGCATGGGTATGCCCGCCTCAAATAGTGGTTTCTTTCTTATCTCTTTCACTAGCTTAGCAAGTTGAATTTTGGTGAACTCCTCCCCGGTATTGACATGATTACTTATATACACTTAATACATTTTAGCCATCATGTACCCCTTCTGAATTCATATATTAGGGGGCATTTGTTATAACACCATTTACCACTCTTGGTAGATCTAATGATCTGGTTATGGCCTAGGGAAACCCTTCCTTTCCAAACTTGGTCAAAATTCTAAAAAACAATGTTTTATTTCCCATATACTACTTTTCCCTGTGTTAAAAGTGTGTACACATGGGTCAGTATATACCCAACCCGTGTATATGTTCTAAAACACTTATAAATAATAAATCTCCTTAAATTCGAGTGGAGTTTATGGGTTTTACCTATTACTCACCTACTACAGCCTCTCACCCAACTGTCTGCCAATTGAAAAAACTAATTTGGAGAAGTATAAATAAACCTCCATGGGAAGGCCTAAAGGAGGAGAAGAAATGAGATATTGATATTATAGTTGATTGATCCTTAATCGAGCCTGAAGAAACTCTTGTGCCTCTTGCACTCCCCAATATTTAGGAAACCGTTGTTTTCTCTTTTGAGATGTCCTTCATCCCTCTTATGACATCCTTATGTACTTTGTTAGAGGAAGATTGTTGTGGCCGAGATAGGACAGATTTGGAGGACAGTTCCGCTTGGAGATAGAGCAAGACTTAGTTTGTAGTTTTCCACCTTTCATTTTTTACATCAATAAAGAAATTTTGTTATGTTCCTGATATATATCGTGTTTATGCATTGATATATGTTTTGATTTGTTTATAAATCTTATATTAATGCGTAATTTCTCATTTTCTTATATGATCTAACGTGTATATCATGAATATGCTTTCTATTACTATTGTTGTATATGCTTTGCTTGGATAATTTATAGGTTTTAAAGGCCTCAGAAGAAGCAGAGGGTTTGAACCCTGTAGGATCGACCCAAGCATAGGACATCTGAGTAAGGTCACTTCTTCCCAGTTCAGTAGTTTAAGCATTTAAATTGTGTATCTATGCATTTCTTGTTGATGTATGCCATCCGCTTTGTTGGGGTTTTCAACCCAAGACCCTAGGTTGTTCCCACCTGTAACAGCAACAATACATCCAGACACTGGGGAGCATCTAGAAGGATCTACATGAGCTGCAGATCCAAACCAACAGGCTACAGGTGGGCATTGGACAAGCCAAGAAATGGAGCTCGTAAGGACCCTAGACCTCAAGAATATACCATTACCAAGTGGGTCTATTCACGCAGACTCCATCAAAGATCACATTATCCTAAGTACAATCAAGAACATAAGACCCAATATAGCGGCGCTCTCCAACGAGACCCTCTACACGCTGCATATAGGGGTGGAAGATGAATTGAGAATCATGGCGCAACGCGCCTTCAACCTTATCAGCGAGTAGAAAGTCAATAACGAGAAAATGTTTGTTGAAAAAAAATAGACCTTGAAGGAAAATGAGCCTCTTCATATGGAGAGTTCAAGTCTAGAGTCAATAGTCACAAAGGCATGCAACAGTTCCTGAGCTTCACATCTTGGAGGATGCACAACCAAAAGCCAAAATTAGAAAATTAGTTGCTAGTGTGTGTGAGGCTAAAGAAGAGGTTAGCTGAGTTATGTTTGAGCTCAACATGAAGATTACAGAGCTGCAGTTAACATTGCAACCCACAACTCTACTTGAGGTCCAGAAGTAGTGTGAAGTTTCAATCAAGACAGGCATGGTTGCATTGGATGCCACACCCATTGTGTTGTAGCAGCTACAACCAACCTCCAAAAATTTTCCTTAGCTTTGTTTTGGAGCCTCCCTACTAACCATCCTCAATAGAATGTCTTGCACTTTCAAGCACATCCACTTTAGCTATTTCATAGATTATTTTCAGCCTGTGCACAGAAGTTTGTTCCACCTGCTTCATAGGCTACCTTCCAGACTTAGTGTCAGTTTTTGGTCGAGTAGCTCCCTATGGGAATTACATAATTCTGGAGGGGAACCAACCTTCCCTCCATAAATTGTACAAACTCAGCTGGACACCCAACTTGGCTCGAGAATTTCACAATTCTTCCTGACAGTCTTCCTCTCAAAAATTGCCCAATTCATCTCAGGACAGTTGCTCAGCCCAGAAATTGTGTAATTCTAGGTAGCAATCACTTGCTTCTCCTAGAAATTACACAATCCCTCTGGGAAAGTGAGCCCAACAGCTAGCAAAAATTGAATAAATCTAGTCAGGCAACCTACTGGGCTCAGCAATTGTGCAATACAATTAGATAGGCTTCCTTGAGAAAATTGCGAGGTCTAACCTAGGGCAATTGCTCAACTCAGAAACTTCAAGATATAGTTAGATAGGCTTCCTTGAGAAAATTGCGAGGTCTAACCTAGCACAGCTACATAGCCCCGAAATTGTGCAATCCTAGGAGACAGACACCTGTTCCCCCTAGAAATTGAGCAATCCCTCTAGGACATCCATCCTTGCTAAGCCCAAAAACTGTGTAGATTTTTATCCCAACAAAATTGATTTGCATGCATGGAGTTCTTCTCCCAACGTAGTGTGCAAAGGAATCCCTTGATTCAGGGATCTACTTTTAGCAGCTAGAGATTACATGCAAGGATCATTTCAAAAACCTTCCGCCAAGTGTCACTTTTCCTAGATATGTTGCATGCGAGTCACAACCTTGATTTTATCAAATTTCATCAACCAAACACTATAGAGCTCATGCCTCACATCGACCTTGTAGCTCTAACATCCCACATTGCATCTAGGATTCATTAACTCATTCAGCTAAGTTGTTTCGGGGTAAGCGAGCTTTTCATGTCTCGCATTGCGTTTTTGTTGATTTTTGTGTTTCGCTTCATGTCAGTGTTGTCTTCTTGATTTAAGTGAGAATTTGCTGTCATTTTGATGTATGTTAGCTTGTAGAAGCATCATTTCAATTTTCATTCGCATCTCACTATTGTCGCATGCATGACATTGTTTTTGCATGAACAGTCGACATTCTGGTGACTCGCTTCACACACATGCATGCTTTCCTATTTTTTGAATCCTACACTTGTTATTTGCATGTATGATCATTCACTCTTGTTTTCAATCATCTCATCATGCATAAGGACTTCTAATGTTTTCAGTCGCCGTCATCTGATCTGGGCTGCCTTGGCCCAGACCGTGCCTTACCCGGCTAAGCATTGCACATTTCCAGAAGTGAAGGCTTTACCTTCCCTCTAGAAATTGTGCGAGTTTGGCCTAACATTGACCTCCACGCTTACATTGTGCAATTCTTGGAGGCAGTGTCCTGCTAACTCTAGAAACTACGGAATGCAATTTGTTGGTTGCATATCACTACTGACTAAAACTACAAAATGCAGTTTTCTAGTTCCATGTCACTGCTGACTGAAACTGTGCATTGTGTAGCTTAAGTCCTCAGTAGGCCAAGATGGACTATAAATTGCGTAGTTCCAACAGTCATTCAGCCTCCCGACAGCTTAGACTGTGCATTCCGTAGTTTTGGAAGTCAGTCTCCCAGCCTCTCGGTGAAAATTGCATAATCTTCAAATACAGTAACACAAGTATGTTGCATGTCAGTCCTCTAGTTGGTTTTGGTTTTCAACTGACATATTTCTTTTCATGATTGTTTCTATGTCTCCAGGTATCATAGGTGTTCATCTACCTCTGAGTAGCACAAGTAAAATGGCTTCGAAGAGAGCAGAGTTGAAGACATCGTTCAGAGCACACATGGGGATGCAGACGATCGAGTTTATATGCACTTGCCTATCCCTGAAGACATCAAGTTGTTCATGGGAAAGGATATCACGATGAATGGAAATGGAATTAGAAATAGTAGAAGACGGCACACCGATATGCAACGAATGTAAGAGGAAGGTTGTTCAAGACACAGAGGCGGAACAAAATTGAGGGCTCAAGCAGATCCACTTGTGATGAAAGCAACTTTGGAGACTGATTCTATGACATGACAGCATGAAACAAAGCTCACACAAAGGCATGGAGAGAAACAGAGAAGGATTTGCATGTGTTGAAGCAGTGACACAAGGAAGAACAAGAGATGCATAGACGAGAGAATGAGTTGCAACAAGAACGGGTACAGCAGGGGGCGCAACATGCACAGATGGATGAAACTGCACCCACACAAGTTATAGATCCATCCCAGTAGCTGGCACAGAGAAGACAAGGTGAAATTTTTTTTTGATATCATGCAAGGGAATTCAGCAAGATGTATGTCATTGTGTGCATGCATGTGATCCCACCCATTTGGCACACTCACCAAGGTGAAGATAAGAAGCAAGTCCAACTGGAGCTAAACATGTACTTCAACAAGTTGATGCGCATCGCAACTAACACACACTCAAAGATCAACAGAGACACTATGCATTAGTATGTTGTTGGTCCAGCCACACTCAATATGGTGATGTCCGTTCCATCAAAACGAGTCGGACAAAGGGTCCATATTAGTGTACCCAGATGCAACAAAGATAAGAGTTCACTTTCAGCAGGATATCACCATTGAGTGCATGGACACCATCACAGACAACCAAGATTGGTGTCAGTTTGCCACCATCAACCATCACAAGCATGCCAAAGAGTTGGTCTGACCACAATAGTCCGAGTGTCAGTGATTTCTTGCATGGCTTGCACAAGCCATTTTGTCTCACATGGGTACATCTGCAGATTGTATGTAACGTCTTGTCAAGTGGAAGTTCAAGTGTTGATAGTTGAATGTAACAGTCATAGAGTAGTTGAAGAGTCATGAGGGTAGATGAATGGTCAGAAAGGGGAATGTTAAGGGTCACTCCACCCTTTGCTATAAATATTCCCTCATAACTCATTGTAGAGGCTTTTTGGTAAGCCAAGCTTCCGATAGGACTATCTTAGAGAGAGCTTGGACAATATTGTAACAAGCCTTGGCTTCTCCACTGTGCAGAGCTAGTATATCTCTTTGGAGGAGTAGACGGTAGTGGCTGTAACGTTTCACTATCAGAACTAGTGGTTGGAAATGGATGTATTGTATGACTGGAACTTACACTTGTCAATATAATAGAGCTAGCACATTTCATGGATATGCCCTATTGTATTTCAATTATCTTGTTTACTCTAAATGATATATGTATTTGTTTCCTTGCGCATGCATGTGTAGTTATTTTTTGTATATGTATGTATGAATCTTTCAAAAATATGTTTTTGGTTTAACCATCACTTTGGATTGCTAGCTTACTTGCCTTCCATGTTGTGATGCATCTTTTATTGTGTGTTCCCTTCTTAACTCCATGTTGTCATAGGTTTCCAAGGGGTGCACTCACCTCACCCTCCATGTCTTAGAACCTCTCATGC
Source organism: Pinus taeda (assembly GCA_000404065.3). Classification (NCBI taxonomy): domain Eukaryota; kingdom Viridiplantae; phylum Streptophyta; class Pinopsida; order Pinales; family Pinaceae; genus Pinus; species Pinus taeda. Next base: position 65,034 of record APFE031358351.1, read on the forward strand.
ACCTTCCTTGACTTACTGCATATGTCACACCCTTGCTACCAATAGGGACATATTACTTGGCTCTATGTGAAACCGTGATCAAGACGATATCATATGACCTGCTGCTAGGATTCCTACTCCAAATGGTTTGAGGTCTAATTGGGGCTTCTTACCAGGGAGATCCCTTGACATGTTGGTGGGTCCATCCCCATCAACACACTTATTGTGCGGCATTATTCGAGCAGGCTATGGTGGTTGTAAGCAATCTGCAGGAGGATCCAAACTTGCAGAAACTGAACATTGAGGTACAAGAGCTCTAATGGAAATATAATGAAGTCAGGGTGACTACATGCTCAGTAGCACCCACGCAGAGCCTGACCAAATTACAACAAGGAAAACTACTTCTAGCACAATTGGAGGAAGCACAGAAGAAGGAAGCCTTGCTAAAGGCCAAGTTGCAACCATAATTGGAGGAAGCTTATCAAGTCATGAAATATATTCATGATAAGCTTAGAGGAATGCAATAGACATAGTAGATGATGAGGTTGGTCATAGAAGGACCAGCCAAAGAAAAATTGGTTGACGAGATTTAGCAGGCAACAACATAGAGCGTTGTCGAAGTTATCATGGTTCAGGTGGAGTTGGGGGGTCTTTACAGTAAGATTGCAGCACCAATAGAGTGACTCAAGGGCGAGTCATGATATTTGTGTTGGGGGCCTATTGGGATAGCGTCCCCTGGGTCATTTTTGGGGTTAAGATAACCCAATTTGTTCTACATTTTGTAAATAATGTAAATTCTCCGCAATTTTGTGGATGCGGAGTGTGTAGATGAATAGGATTCAAAGGGGTTTAGCCCCTTGTTTTATGTAAAGTTTGAGTTGGTTTTGAGATTCAACCATGGTCCATGGACCATGGCATTGTAAAAATAGGTGTGTCTTATAGAGTCTAAGACAAGAAATTGATGATTGATGATGATAGGAGGGAAGTGATAGTAAGGAGAAGTCGGTAAGATAGGAAAATAAAGGCTCGACAACTGAGTGCGTAGAGGCCTCGTTAGATTCTGAAGTTGAGCGTGCAGACCCCTGCAGGTGTGTGTGCAGGGTATTTTTGAGTCTGTAATCTTGAATTTAACATCAATAAAGACAGTTTCCAAAGAATTCTTGTGTATTTCTGTTTACTTTTGTTTCTATTATATGATGTCACTGAATGATGTGTTTTATGGAATATTAATTGAATGCTACGCAATTCTCTTGAATAAGTATTAATGATGTACGCAATGCATGTTTAAGTACTTTCGTGAAGACTCTATTGAATTATGCTATGTTTACTAATAATTTAAGTAGATCTATGTGAACACTAATTTAAGGTTGTTCTCTGATGCATGTAAGTGGATAAATTTATTGTTAAAGTTCTGAAAAGACTGATCATAGACCTTTGTGAAGGTCTGAAGACTATTTTAATAGAGTTACAGTAACATGGCTAAGATACTATCGACCTGCGTGAAGGCATATATGAGTTGCTAAAAGACATCGCACTAGTCTCTAGATTCAGAAACTTGGTTCTTGCATCCCCCCATACTGATTCACGTGAGACTTTAGCCTGCGTTATGTAGGTTGTTTCTGAAAGGGCCAGTAGTGTAGGCTTTTATTGGTTGGCACAACTAACTTGAACCTAGGTCAAGACCCCCTGAACCAACAAGGACTCGGACATACTTGAGGCCACGAAGTTTTCTTTGCTATGGGCTACCAAAGACCCCGCACGAGTGATGGAGATGAAGATATTTTGGGTCTTCTTTGAGTCAGAGCTAAGGATGGTGATTAACCAGCAACCAAGGTTATCCCCAAGTTTGCACGAGCAGTATGTCAATGTCATTGATTTCAAGGCATATTTCCATAATATGCACATTCAAGCAAAGAAATATTTTAAGGGAATATGATACAAGGTTCATATTTGGTCGCTAAAGAAGATATTATAGGGATTTTTAGTATATAGCCAAGTAACTGGCTAACCCCTTCTGATGTCGGCGCAGGTACCAGTAAGGTTATTGAAGGTGTAGCAGTACTGACCATCGCGCAGACCACAGAGCACACCAAAGCAACCATGGCAGTAGAAAAGAAGAAGGAAGCATAGAAGGCTTCCGCTAAATAAAAGGTTATGACAAGAGAAAAGGTCGTGTAGCAAAAATAAGTTGTTGCAAAGGAGAAAGAAGCGACTTCCAAGGAAAAATAAGCAACGAAGGAAAAGACTACATCACTAGCCACCATTAACCTTGGTGATTCAGACATCGAGTGCACGGATGTGGAGGAAGAGATAAAGGGAGAAGAGGAAGGGGGTGCAGGCTTGGATTCCCCCTTCTTCATCAAGAAGAGGCTGAAAAAGAATTCGAGAGAACCCCATAAGAAGAAAAAATCAGACAAATCAGTGAGCACGATGCCTTTGGTCCTCATAGAGGGGGACCTAGATGAAATTGGGGATGTGATCCGTGATACAATGACGGATCTTTGGGGCCACTTTGAAGAGTAGTACCAACAAAAACTAGGCAAGGTACAACAGGGCCTGTGGGAATCGAAGGTCCAAACAGGCCTTATTCAAGCGAGTGTGGGATAGATGAGCCAGAAGAAAGCGAGCCTAAAATAATTGAGCTAGTTAGCCTTGAAAGTAGAACTCACACTAGATCTCTCCATAGTGCAGTTGCTAGAGGGATCCTTGTTTGTCATTTAGCAGAAGGCAGGGTGCACCTATTACATATGAAGGACTTGAGTCTAAACCTAGTCATGCTTCCTATTTAGACTATGTATGAGCTCCACCAAGGGTTGTTAGACGAGCTCTCAATTAGGAAACAACGTGCATTGTTGATCATCAATGAGGTAAAAACAACATAAGTTTGAGGAAACGACGCAAGTCCTCAAGGAAAAGGAGGAGGTAACGGTGTGCAATCAACAGTTGGAAGATGCTATTGTATAGGCCTATAGTGAGCTTCCCGAGCTCCAGATTCCAACCGAAGTGGCCTCTGCAGAAATTATCAAGAAGATAGATGCCGCAGTAAAGGAGTCACAAGCATATTTCAGCAAAGTCAAGTTTGAGCTACAGCTACAAATATTGGAGCTAAAACTTAAGTTGTAGCCCACTACCCCTCCAAAAGTCAAAGAGCAGAGTGAAGCTGCTATTAAAGAAGAAATGGCCACCTTACAGATTGTAGTAAAGGGCTACACTTAGTTATTTTAACAGGCCATGGAATTATGGACCTTGCTACATGAGGATCCCAGTCTGCAGAAGATTGAAATGTACATCAGCAAGAAGCATAGACAGTTCGATGAAATCGGGTCGAAAACGTGAACCTTAGCTCCAATGCAAAAGGTTCTCCAAGTTATAGGAACGTAAGCTCATCCAAAGTGAAATTGATGAGCTACGTAACAAGGAATCCATCATATCTTCAAAGATGTACCCGTAGGTGGATGAGGCCAGATAGTTGACATTGTCAGTGCAGGGCAAGCTAAAGGCCATGTAGCAAACACAGAGAATAATGGACCTTGTAGTTGAAGGCCCAATGACTGAGAAATTGGTTGAAGAAATCTGTCAGGACGCTGCACAGGGGACAGAAAAGTTTCAAGTTTTAAAGATTGAATTCAGTGAACTATAGTGGAAGATAATGGCACCACCAGCAAAGTGACTCAAAGAAGAGTCACGACTTTGTGTTGGGGGCTTGTTGGGACACAGCCCCCTGGGGTCAATTTTTTAATCATTTTTTTATCTCTATAATGTCTCCACAATTTGAGGAAGCAAAGCATGAAGGTTGTAGAAGTCAAAAGGGGCTTTAGGAAGGTCAAATCCCCTTAGTTTTTTAGAAGCTGAGATGTTTTGTGACACAACCATGGTTCACGAACCATGGTATTGTAATGAAAGAAGCTATATAAATGAGTCATAGCGAGTCATAGGATGATAATAAATAATTGAAGATCCATGTACGGGAAAGTGATCTAACGCAGAAGAGTATGTTTTATGTACTTAGGTGAAGAGGAGGTTCATGTAGGTGTGTGCGCGAAGAGCTTGGTAAGTCTACAACTGAGTGCGCGGGTCCCTACAACTATGTGCACAAGGAAGAAAGAGTTTTAACAGAAGGATTGATCATAATAAAGAATATTTTGGAGCAATATTTTTGTATCTGTGACTTTATGTTTACTTCTTCATTTTCTATGTATTCGTTCTAATTTATGCACTTATCTTAAGAAACAATTAATTGATGCACGAAAGTAGTAGATCTGTTGGTTTACTTAATGATGTGGATGTTTAAAGCAATTGACTTGGAGTTAGAAGTTGTTATCTGTAAGTTATCATAGTTTCCGCAATTTGAGGGTTAGGGCTCACGAAGGTTAGAATAAATCCCTATAAGTAATAGTAACCCATCACACAGACCTCTAGATGCAAAAACCTGGTTCTGTCATCCCTCAACAGTACCTTGGGTGAGACTGTGGCCTGCACTATGCAGGTTGTTACCAAAAGGGCTGGTAGCTTAGGGTTTTGTGGTTAGCGTAGCTAACTCTAAACCTAGGTCCATACCCCCCATAAGCCAACACCTCCCATGTCTTCCTCCCAGATGGGTTCACTCCTGCAACTACCACTATTGTCATGGATTGTGAAAATATACCTCCCAATGACCTCTACACATTTTTTCCTGAAAGTATTCTGGAGCTTCTCTTCCCGGCCTAGTTGTGCTCTGCACAGTTTCAATATATTTTCCTCCCTCCTATTCACCTCAACTTGAAACATGACAACAATGCATCATGGTAGACTAGGAGGTTTTGGATTTGATGTCATCCCATCATGAGTGAATTGTAGGAACAGGTACACTGATGGATCATGGCACGACGACAAATGAGATGAAGAGGAGTGCATGCTAGAAAACTTGCTCGCCATTGAATGTACACATGAAGCACATCAAACAATAAGAGAAAATAACACATGCATGGAACCATATTGCGAATAACAAGACCATTGAAGACCCTATAGCACCAAGCTATGCAGAGATGAAGACAAAGTACATTCGAGGACACATCCATCACTTAACAGCACAACATCTTGACATGGACATCACATCTAGCCAGTACATGTAAATAGTGTCATGTCGAGTTGTGTTATGAGTTGTTTCGGACACCTCACTATTGTGATCCGTAACTGTTGTAATCCAATATAATTTAAACTGAAATTCCAGGTGTCATTAGTGGAATGCAAACAACCATATGTAATGTAAAGTGTTATATATAATTAATTTCAAGAGTCTTGAGGGTAGTCCAAGAGTCAAAGGGGAATTTTAAGTTTCACCCCACCCTTTCCTATATATAGAGCCTCATAACTCATAGAACAGTATTTCGGGAGCCAAGATTTTTCTAGGCATTGCTTAGAGAGGGCTTGGAGAGTATTGTGACGAACCTTGGCTTCTCCACAATGCAGAGCGAGTACATCTCTTTAGAGGAGAAGGAGGTGTCGACTAGAACATTCCACTATTGGGGCTAGTCGTTGTCATGGTTGTATGTATGGATGGAAATTTCACTTTTATTTCATATAACAAAGCTAGCACATTTCGTGCATATGTTTTTATTGTAGTTCGACTATTCTGGTTACTCTAGAAATGTATGTAGTTTTAACTTACGCATTTATGTATGGACTATTTCGTATGTTATTGTATGAATCTTATTGAAGCTTGTTGTTGGTTTAACTCATCACTTTGGATTTTTGACTATTCTGCTTTCTAGTTTATGCTGTCATTCAGCTTGTGTGTTCCTTCTAGGTTGTGTACTATTACAAGCTTCTAAGGGATACACTTATTTTCCCCCTCCGTGTGTTAGAACCTCCCCATGCATCTCCCTCTGTTATAGCTCCAAACCTCACTCTTGATGTTTGTGATGTTGCACTCATGGCCTAGGGGCAACCCCTCCTTCCGGACCTGGTCCAAAATTTAAAAAATAGTGTTTTACTCCCTATACACGACATTTCCCTTAGATAAATGCATGTGTACATGGGTATGTGTATACCCAACCCGCGTATATGTCTTAAAACACTTAAAAAAAATTAAATGTCCTTAATTTTGGGCGGAGATCACGGGTTTCACCTGTTGATTACCTATTAGTGCCCATGGCCCAACTATTCCCAACAAATTCCCAACTAGAAAACTACTTTGGGAGAAGTATAAAAAGGCTTCAATGGGAAGGCCTAAAGGACGAGAGAAGAGAGAGAAAGATCACTCTACTGATATTTTCACTGACCAGGTCTAAAGATCCTAGTGCTTCAAGCACTTCCCCCATTTACAAGAAACCCTTGTTTCCTTGTGTGATGATGTCTTTCTACTACTTGAGATATCATGGAGTAAGTCATGGAAGGAGTTTGTTGAAGGCTTGAGACTGGATGAATTCGGAGGACGGTTCTGCTTGGAGCCTATGAAAGGATGACTCAGGTGAAATCATTCCTTTATGTACTTTAGTTATCTATAATAAAAGAAACACTTGCCTTTGTTCCTGATATAAATCTTCTTCATGTTTATAATATCAATGTTATGATTCTCATATGAATGGTTGTTTTAATTGTGTAACTAACTACCTTTCAATATGTTATGAAGATGATTTCTTTATGATGCTTGGTCCATATACTGTTGTACTTTCTTGAATTGATTGTTTTGCAGGTTGAAGGAGCAAAAGGAACTCCAAGAGGGTTTCGACCCTGGCTGGATCTTCTCAAATGAAGGACCCCCAGGTATGTCTCTCATCATAGATTTTTTTTATATTAGCATCATGGTTGTGTGGAACGTGTGTTTCTCTGTATAGATAACCTCTGATTTGCTAGGGTATCAACCCAAGACCTTAGGGGAACTTATCCCTTAACAGAATTGGCGACTCCACTAGGGACAACAGTATTGTTGTTCCTAGTTTGGGTTTATTCAAGCCAATTAGGGCTCAGCTATTTATTTTCTTGCTATTACTGTGTACTCTGTTCCTGTAGGAACTTGAATTGTAAGTTTGATTAGTTTCTTCAGACTATTTTTTGTGTTTTCTTGAAATATTTTACATACGTTGTTTTTCCAGTTTACAGAAACGTATATACACATGTTTCCTTAGGCTAAGTCACGTATACACGCAACTGTGCACTAATACAGTCACATATATCTTATAATTTTCAAGATTTTTCAAATCTTTTTGTTTTTGAAGGTCTGTCTACTGGTATGTTTTAGTCCTGAATAGTTACTTTTTTGTGTCAGTCTTTATTTTTACAACAAGTACATCATTTAAAATTCTCTCTGATTGTGGAAAGTGTTGGTCTTATTTGTTTTATTGCGACCGTCATCATTCTTGCTAAGCACACAAGATTTCTTGCTAGAAGTCTTGGTTGCTCTATTTTGTCAAGGCAGAAAGGTTGACCTCAATCTTTGTGTCAAATCTTGTTTTGGTGATTTTTTTGGTTTGCATGTCAAAACTATATCTTTGTGACCATATACTATTCTTTCTTTCCGAAAGTTGTTGATTCACACTTTCTTGGAAAGTTGTCTTTTCAATCTTTTGGTTTTTTGCCAAGCTATTATTGCTACTTTTTTATTGTTAAGAGCATTTTGAAACACATTTTTTGTTGAGTTCTCACCGGTTTTGTGTTGCAAACTCGCAAAGTGTTTTGTTGCCTATTCTTCAATCATAAAGTTTCAATCTTGTTTAGAGCACTTTTGAAAAGTCATTTTTTGTTTTTCTTTTGAAGAAAACTTCTTGAAAAACTTGGTTTTTCTTTCTTGAACTTTGTTTTGATTTAGTTTCCTTTTTGCAAGTGAAAGTGCATTTTTGTTTGTCTTGAAACTTGCTTTTAGTGTTTAGACAAAAATGAGCATCAGCAACTTATATTCTATCTAAACATTTTAAGTGGAAAATTAAAATTGATAAACAAGTTTCTTTCATTTCTTGATTTAAGAGTAGTTTTGAGTTTTGCATCAGCCTGTACTTATTGCACTAGGGAAAATTTGTGCATCTTTTTAGGCATCCATAGTTTTGTTAATTTTTGTGAGTGTGAAGCTTGAGTAAAAGAAAAGAAAAGAAAAATTTGTTGTTTTTTGAAGTTCCTCTGAACCTAGTAGAAATTTCTTTCATCGAAAAACAAAACAAGTGCATTTGCATATAGTTTGGTTTTTATTAATTATTTTTGCGTCAAAACACCACTAGTTACATTTCCAACTACCCCTTGACTTAAAGAACAACCCATTTAAAAACAAGCACTAATTAAAATATATTAGAACTTTTTATAATTGTCAAGTTAGACACACCAACAAGTTTTAGGATATTTTAGGGCCTTGGATTAGGTGAGTGGAGAGATAACTCTCCAAGGCCATTTAAACTACCAAACATAGGAGTCTGAATAGTGAGTGCAAATCCAATAGCGTTAGGGAGACCAGGAAAGCTCTAGATCTGGGAGTTAAGCACGAGGGTTTTTGAAGACAAGGAAGAGAGATACCCCCTCTCCTACTTGTCGGATCTTACCTCAACACTGTTCCGCCTAGCTTCTGACACAAGTTGGTAACCTTAGTGGCTTCTCCTAGGGATCTACATAGGTGGCTGCGGAGGGGAATCCCATGGCACCTAAGGTCGACATTGTATCACTCTCAATGGTACAATCGAAGGGCACCCTTACAAAGCTTGGGGGCCTTCACCGACGCAAGCTATTGTTAGGAGGTCAGCACAAGTTCCTCTATTACCTTCGCTGGTAGGACTGGGCTGTCATTATCCTAGACTATCTTTGGAAGGCCCCTTACTTCACTTTCTTGTATTTTGGTGTCAAGTCCTCATCACCTGGAGTGGAAATACTTGGAAGTTGTTTGACTCGCTAACTTCTTTTAGGGAATTTTTATTGAGTGCTCCTTTCTCCTTGTATATAGTTGGCTTTAGGTATTTTTTTCTAGTCACGATTGGACTTTGTGTTCTGAGTGACTGGCTTACCACTCTACTGATCTTGAAAGGCTTTTCGTTGTTCTTTCAGAAGTTGTGGAGTTTCCTCCTCAGGGGCAAAGGTTTGTATTTCCTATCTATATTCCTTGAAACATTATTTCTTCATTCTCATAAGGGAAGGGTCTGCGAATCAATTAGATATGGCCAATATTCCTGTAGAAACCAACCAAGGTACTCTTCCAAAAGGGGATCCTTGTGCTTTTCCTTTCTTTGGAAATGTTGGTATTCCCTTGATGGCCACTTTGAATATTCATGGGTTGAATGTTGGACTACCCGTTTGGCTGTGGTCCACTCCGAATATTCCAAATGCTCTTGAAACTTCTCAGTTGAATGCTTTATTTCAAAGGCATCACATGGGTGCCAATTGTTCATATTCTTTAAAAGAGAAATCTGGGATTCCTTGTTCTCCTCCTTCTTGTAATAAGAAATCTAAAAAGAGGAGAAAGAGGAAGTCAAAGAAGAAGAATAATTCTATCCATTCATCTTCAACCTCTACTAGTCATGTTGGAGATGAGCCTTCATCTGCTACTAGTCATGCTAGGGGCACACGTCTAGTCACTTCAAGTCATACTAGTACTTCATCTTCAACCTCTGCTAGTCATGTTGGAGATGAGCCTTCAGCCACTGCTAGTCATGCTAGGGGCACAAGTCTAGTCACTGCAAGTCATACTAGCACTTCATCTTCAACCTTGGTAGTCATGTTAGAGATGAGCCTTCAGCCACTGCTAGTCATGTTGGGGGCACAAGTCTAGTCACTGCAAGTCATACTAGCACTTCATCTTCAACCTCTACTAGTCATGTTCGAGATGAGCCTTCAGCTGCTGCTAGTCATGCTGGGGGCACAAGTCTAGTCACTGCAAGTCATACTAGTAAAGAGTCAGGATCATCTGCAAGTCATGTTCATGACTCTCCGCAAACCATTGCTAGTCATGTTGGCAGAATGGAGGTTGATAAGAAACTTGGATGTAGAAGTTTTAAACCTAAGTTCCCTTGTAAGATATGCAAGGGAGACCATCTTATCATTTATGCCCTGGTATTCCAAAGGTTCAAAGGATATGGTTCGAGTCTGAAAGTACTTCTACTCCTAGATTTGATATGGTTTCTCATCAATCCCATCAACCATTAGTTGATAATGTGGTAGAGCTAGTGCAATCTCTCGCCGATTACACTCCTCTTTTAGGGGGTGAAGTGCCTAACAAAAGAGTCTACTTGATTTCTAGTACATAGTCTTCTAGCACAGGGGGCATTCCAGTTTCTTCGAATGTTCCCCCTCCAAGTTCCAAGAGTGTTTCCTTTGATTGGGATAATCTTGTTGAGCCTCATCTTCCTTCCGTTGCACCTTTCCAAATAAAGGTTAGGGTTAATTCCACAAACATTTATTGATGTATGGTGGATGAAGGATCCTCTGCAAGTATTATATCCTCTTTGACTTGGAAAGATTTGGGTTCCCCAAAGTTGTTGACAACTCAGAGTCAGTTGTTATCCTATGATAAAAGACTTGACGAATATATGGGTGTTCTTCCTCAATTGCCTATCACTTTAGGTGGGAAGACTGTCCTGATCGATATGATGGTGGTTGATAGACCTTTAGACTTTAGTATGCTACTTGGGCGTGATTATGTCTATGGTATGAATGTTGTGGTGTCTTCACTCTTTCGAGTAATGTGCTTTCCTCATGAAGGGAATATTGTCACTATTGATTAGCTTGCATCAGATAATTACCACCCTAATTCAATTTTACTACAAAATACCCCTTGGTTTGTTCCAAGTGTTCAGGTAGACCCTACCCCACCACGGGTCAATTATGTGGCAGTGAATCCTCAATGTTCAAATGCTTCTAAGAAGGATCCTTTGACTTATTATTCTCCTTCTTGGGACTTGGTCCCAGTAGTTGACCGAGAGATTCTTCCTATAGGGACATGGGACCCCTTAATCCCCTCTTTTGATCCTTGTAGTTCTCATGATTTCTCAGAACTTGATTTGCCTTCACAGGAGGAACTCTTTGAAGCCATGAGTTTTGACTACCAAAGGAGCCCTTGGCCTGATCCCTGCAAGTGATTTTTCCAGAAGAACTATTATACGTAAGCAACAAGGTTGTGTGGTTCCCTATACCATATTGTATATATAAGGTACGCAATTTCAAGTTTTGTATTCTATAAACATTTTATATGAAGTTTATATGTGGGATGTATTAACTTGTTGTCTAGTGTTCCTATTTATGTATACATAACTTGGAAGATTTCTCGGGAAATTTTTATGGTTGGTCCATTCTGATATGTATTGGTTTTCGAAACTAGCATATGGGTTAGGTTTCTGCCTGCATTGTGCACTTATCAATTTCCTTTCCCATTTTGGCCTTAGGATCGACCCCACCAAGTTATGGTGCGGAACCTTCTCATTGCTTAGAAGTATCATGACTTGTGTGGTAGAGCCTACCTTATCATGGGTGCCCTAGTTAGTACCTTGTTGTCACTTGGCACTCATGCTGATTTTTTGTCCCTAGGCTCGGGAGTCCTCTGTAGTCCTGCCATGACTTATGCGATGAAGACTCATTCCTCTTTGCTTCTTTGCTTTGTTCTGGCCTTATACCATAGAGGCTCCTTTGTGTTGAGTTGTACTACTGCATTGCATTTTGACCATTTGCACATTTTGGCCTTGAGCCAGCTTCACTTGGACTCATGTTTAAGCCAACTTTTGACCATGACAACTGCAAAATCAAACTTGCATACCTTTGACTTCTGCAATTTGACATGCCTTGACCCATGGAAGGAACACACCTTTGAGTGTCTTTGACCAGTTTTTGCCTCCCTGCATTGAGCGAAGGATTGTTCCAATCCCAGGAACTAGATCATCTGCTTCACCGACACTCATTCTCTCCACTGTACTATAGCATTCTTTTATTCTTTTTCCAGCTTAAAAGAAAAAGACAAAAAAAATTATATATTCCTAAAAAAAAGATCGGGAACGGGACAATATTTCCACTTATTGTTGGCATCTAGAGTCAGTCGTGTTTCCCTTGAACAAAGCACTCAAAAAAAATTCTCCTCCATTTGGGCGGGATTTAGTTTAACCTAGGTACAGCTTAACCTTGTTATTGAGTCAGTTCTCGCCCAATTGGTTATCTCTTCCAATCATATGGAGGGTTCATTCGTGCCTCCTGCATGACGAACTTATACAGAGTCATCATATGTTTCCACATAGTCACATTGAGTCGTGCTTTTATTCAAGGGAAGTTAGCCTGAGTCGGCCTCTTTGCGGTGTCTCTTGACTCACTTTTTCAGATGGCCATCCCTGGTTGTCAGTGTCTTGTCTATCATCACATTAGTTATATTGTTCCTTTACCTGAGTCGGTTTGAGAAGGTCCCCATTGACTTCTTGCTGGCGGGTCTTATCCTTATCGATGACAACATCTTTCTCTGAGGACAGGCCTAGAGCTGCACCCTGGCCCTATTTCCATTATTGATAGGTCACCTTGTGCTCAACATCGATCAATATCATGGGTCTTTGACTGAGTGGTTTCCCTTGTGTTGGACATCATCTTACATTATCACACATTGGGATTCATGCAGTACCTTGGTTTCCATTTGACCCTATTGGTGGATACCTCGCCTGTGTGTCAGCTTTCATCATTGATTGGTTCAAAGGGTTTTTGTCGTGCACTAGCCACATCTTGTGTATGCCGGAAATGTGCTTTGGTTGGGTTACTACATCTTTTTCGTCTGATTCCTTCCACATTATTGGCCTATGGGTTACACTTATGCTAGATTGATGAAGGATGCCTTTATGCCTTCCTTCTAGCAGATATTTCCCTATTGACTATGACTTATTGCTCTAGGGAAAATATCTAGAGTCCATTTGGCAGTACCTTGGGGTTTGTAGTCATTAGTGGCAGATCCTTCACTATCGATATTGGTAAACCATCATTGTCTCCTGATTGATAGATTCTTACAGGTGTTCGACTTTAGCTCATCTATTCACACTTGCTAGATTGTACTGGGTACCTTGACACTCATTATAATTATCGGTGAGTAGTCTTGTGTTTGTTAATGGTATACATGAATGACCGGTAATCAAATGATTTCTCACATGGTCGACTTCAGATCATTTATTCCCATGGTGTAGAAATGTACCATGGCGGTTGGTTAAGACCTCAAGTTGTATCAGCCTTCATTGGTTCACTTGACAGTTGCTCTTGTTGCTGCTAGTTGATACCACTCCACCTTATATGTTGCAGTCATTCATGGTGACATTTTATATGCTGGCAGCTGAGTTTGCAGTGTACTACCATCTTATTCCATCATGTTCATTTGGCACTTTTTGGGATCAGTCTTTGATATCAGTGATCTGCTTCATCCTTCAGCATCATTGACATTCTTATATGTGATATTCAGACATGTACTTGTTCGATCATGATCAGATGATCCATTATGTGTTTTCCAGTCTTTTATACTTGTATACTTAGTGGATCTACTTATACTTGATATGTGGACATGTTGTACTTTCTCTAAGCATGGATATGCCCGCCTCAGACAGTGTTTCTTTTTGATCTCCTTTTGTCGCTTGGCAGGCTGAACTCTGGTGAAGTCCTTCTCAGTTTTTGACAGATTTCCTTTGCATGAACTTGCTTAATATATTTCGGCCATCATGTACCCCTTCTGACCTCATATATTAGGGGGCACATGTTATAGCTCCAAACCTCACTATTGATGTTTGTGATTCTACACTCATGGCCTAGGGCAACCCCTCCTTCCAGACCTGGTCCAAAATTTAAAAAATAGTGTTTTACTCCCTATACGCGACATTGCCCTGAGATAAACACGTGTGTACGTGGGTATGTGTATACCCAACCTGCGTATATGTCTTAAAACACTTAAAAAAATTAAATCTCCTTAATTTTGGGCGGAGATCACGGGTTTCACCTGTTGATTACCTATTAGTGCCCATGGCCCAACTGTTCCCAACGAATTCCCAACTAAAAAACTACTCTGCTGAGATTTTCCCTGACCAGGTTTGAAGATCCTAGTGCTTCCAGCACTTCCCCCATTTATAGGAAACCCTTGTTTCCTTGTGTGATGATGTCTTTCTACTACTTGAGATATCATGGAGTAAGTCATGGAAGGAGTTTGTTGAAGGCTTGAGACTGGACGAATCCGGAGGACGGTTCCACTTGGAGCTTGTGAAAGGACGACTCAGGTGAAATCATTCCTTTCTGTACTTTAGTTATCTATAATAAAGAAACACTTGTCTTTGTTCCTGATATAAATATTGTTCATGTTTATGATATCAATGTTATGATTCTCATATGAATGGTTGTTTTAATTGTGTAACTAACTACCTTTCAATATGCTATGAAGATGATTTCTTTATGATGCTTGGTCCATATACTGTTGTACTTTCTTGAATTGATTGGTTTGCAGGTTGAAGGAGAAAAAGGAACTCCAAGAGGGTTTAGACCCTGGCTGGATCTTCTCAAACAAAGGACCCCCAGGTACACCTCTCATCGTAGAGTTTGTTTATATTAGCATCATGGTTGTGTGGAACGTGTGTTTCTCTATATAGATAACCTCTGATCTGCTAGGGTATCAACCCAAGACCCTAGGGGAACTTATCCCTTAACACCCTTGACTCGCTACAAGGTAACACACTTTATTCTTAAAAGGATATCTTGCTTACTGTTGTTTCATGTATAGCTATCCTGCTTTATAGTCCACTTGTGACCAAGAAAATGCACCAGCAGCCTTACTTCATGACTCCATGCCCAATGGTTTGAATCTCTTACACTATGCATGCCTCTCTACTTGAAAGACCATTAATCATCCCACCAAAACCTAAAAAAAACACTAAGAACTCCATAACTAGCCTAAAATCCTTCAAACAATGCTAAATCGTAAAGAGAGAGCCCTCTCTGATTGCAGGTAGGCTAGGACCTGCAGTCCGAAGATTGGTTTGTGGTTACCTCAGCCGTATTCCCTTAGGAGTCAAAGGGAACAACTTGAGTGATAACACTTACCTCTGTGTCCTATCGCAATCAAGGAATAGCTTTACTACCCACTGCTAGGACTCCTACCCCAAACAGTCTGAGGTCTAGTTGGGACTTCTTACCGGGAGGATCCCCTGACATGTTGGCAGGTCCAACACCGTCAATGTTTTTGATGCTATAAGGAGGGCTAGAGGACAAGCTAAGTCCTCAAAGTATATTTGGAATCTTCGCACATATTTCATGACTTATGTTACAATTCATCCTCCGATATGTATGCCTTATGGAAATGAATTTGAAGTCTCAGAGGACTTCTGGAATCTCTTGTCACAAAACACATATGAAGGTCAAGGAAAAACAACCTGGTGTATATACAGTGATGTCTTTTCCCATCTTTGTGACAGCTACGAAATCCATGAGGATTACATTATTTACATGTTATTCGCTTTCAAGTTTCGAGGGCACCCATTGCAGTGGCTTGTCACATTTCCCAATAAATCCATTCACTCTTTTAGTCACTTTGTTACAGATTTAGATGGTGCTTTCCATCATTTTGATTGTCAAGAACCCAATAAGGAAATTATGAAATTATGGAAAGAACCTCATGAATCCATTGAGAAATTTCACACACGCTTTCTTAATCTTGCATTTCAATTTCCTGAAGATGAAATTGACTGGGAATTTCTTGGTGGAAGATTTGAGTATCTTATTCACATATCCAAAAATCCACAAATCTTAGAATCATTTGTACCCCTCCCAACGTACCTCTGTGTTAGAGCTTCCAAATATAACATGGACAAATTTGTTGTCACAAGTAATTGTCTATCCTCTTCTCATCAAACATCTCTAGCTCCATAGTGTGAGGATGAGAAGGTGTGTGCACATCTATTGAACTATCACATCCTACCACCCCACCTGCTCTTAATATCTATGTATATTTTTCCTGCAAGACTAATAGTTTTCACATGAACTTAATTCCTCAACCTTGGTCCCCACATTTTGTTGATCCTTCGAATTGTATTGTGATTTTTTCTCCCATTCAAGATTCCACACTTGTTATTCATGAGGATCACGTTGCAGACATAATTTATGTTGTGCAGCTAGCTTGTGCTATCATCCATCATGAGTGTGTGCGAGAATCTGAAGAAGAACCCATGGTGAAGAATGACCTCCTTCTACCAGTGCCTCATCCACTCTATCTTGACATCCCTTGTCATTCTGCAACTTTTGATTTTCCCTATGAAAGCATATCGCTTGATGTTTCTACTTTTGATCATTCATAGGACACACCAAATATCAGTATGTCATTGCATTTCTGTGAGAACACATCTTTCTTTGAAAATCCATTCAATATTTCATCTATCATTTCCAGATTCACAAAGGATGAACATTCTTGTTTCTCATCAACCCCTCTGCATGATTCACCAGATCATGAGGATGTCGAAGAACATCTCAAATTTTCTAATCATGTTTGTCATGATATTTGTACTCCTTCATTCAATCATGATGTTGATTCACTTGTTGATAATCTTTCTAAGCCACTAGTCTTTGATGAATTATCTGTTGATGAAGTGGAAACCCCTCAGGATGTCAAGACACTTTAGCCTATATTGATGGTTATGTCAAGTCCTCATTGTCCTAAGGTCAGTTCCAGTTCCAATCAAAAATCTATTGAAACACCCGAGGTTGCTCATCACTCTCATGTGTGCATTGAAGATCAATCTCATTCATAGATTTCACTCCCTCCACTAATATCACACAATCATGTCGCCCATGCACTAGAGGAGTCTTACACAACAAGCACTCATGTGAAACATAAGTTGTCTTTATTTTTCTTTCTTTCTCATGAGTCACGGTCAAAAGAGTGTATATTCTTATCATCTATACATAGTGTGTCACAACACCATGGTACGTCCATAGAATGTTTGTCTTACGCATTTACTCTTTTCTTTGCCATGAATGCATTTAAACTTGGAGTGTGTTGGGCTTCAATGTCTTATCTTTTTTGTTTGTAGGTTTACATGCTTATCTTTCTTATTTACCATGCCTTCACCAACATGGGTCAACCAAAGTTCTAGTAAATACATTGGAAATATCATTTCATGTGAGTAGGCCCATGCACTATTTAGTTTAGAAGTAGGAGTAGTGTTTTCTTTCTTGCCTTTCTTTGTTTGCATGTTTGTTCGCTTTCTTACTTGGTTTGATTTTCTTACTTTCTTTCTTTGCTTACTTGTTTTTCTTTCACCTCACTTCTTCTCTTTGATTTATTGTTTGCACCTGTACGTTAGCCTCACATGAAACCATTTTTGGCTTTTGAGACAAGTTGGGCTAATATAAGAGAACTTGCACTGCTATCAACATTTGGTTATTTGATATCCTCTCTCTTTATGAAGATATTGTTGTCTTCAGTTGATGATAACTTGATGGAAAACATGTTATGTTTAGAGTGATATTTGGTGATGTTAGAGAATTATATATTACAAAGTAATGAAACACATAAAATATTGTAGAAATATAAACACAGAAAACGCATAAAACAAGAGAGACATAGATATACATGGTTCACCTAGTTTGGGCTACATCCATGGAGAAACAGCCAGTCCTTCCTTTTATATTATCTAGCAAATTGAAGAGATACGACCTATAGAAGATCCACTATAATTCCCTCTTCACTCTCAATCTCCTCTCTCTTCCTTACTTAGAATCTAGATATACATAGGCACAATACAATTCCCTCATATATAGCGAGGGTTTGCCTTCTAGGGCAAAAAACCCTAAGTTAAAAATATCTTCTACCATCAAATCTCTGCCTAATGAACAACCCAGATTGACTACGAAATTACAACATTTTACAATGCAATTTTACATCTATTCTTAGCTTTGGGGGAACTACCCCCGATCCCCCCGCTAGGGGGGTGCTCCCAAAGGTCGCAACCGCCCCCCCATGGACCCCCCCTGCAGCGAATATTTTACGGGTGGCATTGCTCTATAATATATAATTCTCTAATAACTTGTATCAGAGTCGAAGGCATTTTTTGGCTAATAAACTTGCAGGAGAGAAGGGTTCCTGGTTCGAGTGGGAGCAATGGTAGAAGATGATAGGTTTAGGGTCGAAAAATTTAACCGCCTAAACTACCAGCTATGGAAGATGCAGATGAAAGATTATTTTTACCAGAGAGATTTGTACTAACCATTGAGCAGAAAGACAAAGAAGCCGACGAGTATGATAGACAAAAAATGGGATATTATCGACAGAAAAGCACTTGGAACAATATGGTTATGCCTAGCAGCATTGGTAGCATTTAATATTTTAAAGGAAATGACAATAGAGGGTTTAATGTCGACATTGTTCAAACTATCTGAAAAATCCTCGGCCTCAAATAAGGTATTTCTTATGAAGCGTATATTTAATATGAAGATGTTAGAAGGTCGATCTATTGCTGATCATTTAAATGAATTTAATACAGTTACCAG
Source organism: Pinus taeda (assembly GCA_000404065.3). NCBI lineage: Eukaryota > Viridiplantae > Streptophyta > Pinopsida > Pinales > Pinaceae > Pinus > Pinus taeda. The sequence continues at coordinate 83,433 of APFE031358351.1, forward strand.
TGAGTTAAGTTTTGTAGGGGTAACTTTTGATGATGAAGTTAGGGCTCTATTATTTCTATGCTCATTACCAGAAAGTTGGAATTGTTTAGTTATGGCCATTAGTAACTTTGTCTCTGGATCTAGTACTTTAAAGTTTGGTGATGTTGTCGATGCAATCCTTATCGAGGAAATGCGAGGAAAAAGATCGGGTGAGACATCAAGTACTGCTTTGAGTGCAGAAACTAGGGTAAGAAAAATGAAAAGCTTTTGTATAAGGATCAACTACAGGAGAAGAAACAAGAAAAAGAAAATAGAGAATACACAGTGCTTGACGAGATCATAGAAAAAGTGATGGTGCCTGAAAATCATAATGATCAATAGCCAGAACAACGGCCAAACAGCAACAAGCACCTTAAACACCTAAAAGTGGTGTTAGAAGATCTACCAGGATAAGTAGACCCCCTAAATAGTACTCTCCTTCATTATATTATGTATTTTTGACTGATTCTGGTGAACCAGAATGTTATGAAGAAGTAGTACAGGTAGAAACCAAGAAGAAGTGGGAACAAGCCATGAAAGAAGAGATGGACTCCTTAGCACATAACTAGACTTGGGACTTAGTAAGTTTACCTGCAGGTAAAACAACATTGTAGAATAAATGGGTTTACAAGTTGAAGGAAGAAGATGGAGGTAGAAAACGGTATAAAGCTAGACTTTTGGTGAAAGAGTTTGCACAGAAAAAAGGTATAGACTTTGATGATATATTTTCTCCTATTGTTAAAATGACTTCAATCAGAACTATTTTAAGTCTAGTAGCAGTTGAAGCTTTGCATCTTGAGAAATTAGATGTAAAGGCAGCTTTTCTCCATGGGGATTTGGAGGAAGAGATATAAATGCAGCAACAACAAGGATATGAGATAAAAGGGAAGGAGAAACGAGTGTGCAAGTTGAATAAGAGCTTGTATGGCTTAAAATAGGCTTCAAGGCAGTGGTATCTAAAATTTTATAGGTTTATGTCTGAACAAGGTTATACTCGATTTCACTCTAATCATTGTATTTATCTCAAAAGGAAAAATGATGGCAGCTATATCATATTGTTAATGTATGTAGATGACATACTTGTTGCAGGTTCTAACATGCAGGAAATAAATGTGCTCAAAAGAAAATTGGCACTCATTTGTAATAAAGGATTTGGGTGCTGCAAAACAAATCCTTGGTATGAGAATAACTAGAGATGGGAAGAATCGCAAACTAATAGGTGAAAACACAATGCTTGCATTGTTAACTAGTACCACCTACTCTAATCATTTTTTTGGGTTAACCCTTGTCAACTCAGCTAAGTAGAGTTAGGTAAAGGGGCAAACCTTAACAAGTATATCAAAGTTATATATAACATACTTCTCTAAAGGGAAAACCTTTTCTGCTCTCAATAAGTCAGGATCCCTCTTCCTCCTTTGAAATAAATAAGTGCCTATGCACAGTTCTTTGAAAAATAAAAATAAAAATAAAAGAATGAAAATGAATAAGGTGAAAGAAGGGAAAGGATTCCTACACAAAGAGGTGATGTAAGTAAATCCGTCGGGGTACTGTCTATGCTAATTAGCAGTGAATCGATGCTTGTGTTCCTACGTGACTTTGTCAGGGTACTATCCAGGCCTACTAGCAGCGGAGCAACACCAGAGTGAAACAAAAACTATGATAGTTCTATTACTTGTTCATTAATATGCCCCTCATCCCCAATCGAAACAACTCAATTGACTTGGCTAGGTATGTGTGCTGACCAATCAAGAGAATGGTAGGGAACACATATTTTGATCAAGCTAATGAGAAAGCCATGATGAACAAAAAATCGAACAATACTTCTAGAAGGGTTAGACTCACTTTTCACGAGACAAGGTCCATACAGAGAACTGGAGTTCTACGAGTGTGTCGCCAATGTTGTTGCACAACAACAACCCTCCAAAATTTTGGCACGCATGCAAATTTCATAGCCTACCTTAGATCCTGTGATCGATCATTCCTTGGTCACTTATTGGTAAGTTTATGATCTCAAGCCCACCTCCTTGATCTTAAGATTTGTTCACACTCCCATATTTATGCAGCATGTGTTTTCTTTGGGCATTGGGATTATTATTTATCATGCAAAGGGAATGTTGTTCTACTTCAAGGGAAAATATTGTCCATATGGGTTGTTCTCATTACATAGACATGTTTCACACTCACATCATGCATGTAGGTTTTAACCCTGTACATAAATTCCCTGCATACGAATTCTAAAACACAGAAAATAAACATTGTGAAAGCATAACACATCAAACACATATACACAGAGATTTTCCCCTAGATCCCAAAACCGAGACTACCAAATTGATTTTTCATTATGTTCCTTTCAATGTTACAATACATATTTATACATGCAGAAGCATCTAATACCATGCACCGAAAACTATCACGTCCAGAACCATGGACCGAAAACCATTGTGCCCAAAACCATGTGGGAAAAATCATGCACAAAACCATAGGTAGGTCCGCCCAACCTAATATAGGGTCCAAAAACAAAATTTTTCAGGGCGTTGCCCTGGACCCTATAGAGTGGGGTTACTTGCACCCCTCAAACCCCCTGTGACCCCCCCACCCCCCCCGCCCCCCCACTATGCAATTGAGACAACAAAGGGAGGGCTCTACCCCCCTTCTAACCCCCCAGTTAACTACGTGGGCTAGTCGTGGAAAGAATATAACACAACCCATCGATGCACTCCTATCACAAAGGTTGTTTCATTAAGCAGAGTGTGTTTTATATGTTCTGGATGGTCTATGTTGTATCACTAAGTGTTCATGTGTGTTCATAGTCAATTTATATCATTGTATACATAAATTTCACTAATCTCACACTTAGCCAGTTTCCCAAAGAACCTAGCCTCAGGCATCTTTCCGGAATTGCATTCTTTTGCTTTTGCAACCCCCAATCTCTTTCCCTTGCCTTCGGGAACTACATAATGTGCAGAGAACCAAGCCTTCCTTAGCATCCAAAACTGCACTATTTTCCTCTAGTGTCCTTTCCTAGCTAGAACCCACTGTCATCAGAAATTGCACATTATTGTCGCTCAACTACTCAGCCTATCTTGTCACCCGAAGTTGCACATATGTGTCCTCCGAGGACCCATCCCACAACAGTTTCTTGCATTTAGAAACTACACAATATTGCCTCGTAGATGCCCAAGATGCACTGCACTCATAAAATGCGCAGAGGTGTCCTCCTAGGACCCATCCTATAGCAGTGTCTTGCATCTCAAAACTGTACAATGTTGTTCTAGCTGTCTAATTTTCCTTGCACTCAAAAATTCCACAGAGCAAGCAACCCAGCCTTGCTCTGTAAAACTACTTATATCATCCTGGCAACAATCACTTCCTTATGAAACTACAATGATCTATCTCTCAATGATTACAGGAAAAAATGAAATGTTATATCACTGTCAAGGAGTTGAGGACAAGGACCAAGAAACCAAGCTATGATAAAGATGAGGACCTCATGTAAAGTTCATCGAGTGCATCTCATCTAGATGGTAAGTATGGTAAGTAAAGTACATCTATTAGTGTATATGAAAGACTACTTATCATTGACATATCATTTTGTCTTCAATAGCATGCATGTTGGCAAGCACTAAAAGTAATTCCATGTTTTTCCTCTACGTGTCTTGCTTCCTTTTCTCTTGTTGGACCAACGGTCGTCTTCGACATGTTGATTGTTATGCCATGCTTGCGATCTTGTTCTGGTGATGTCAAAGGTTTGTCTTTGTGCATTTGGGTTGTATTAGCTATGTGAACATCCATCACACTCACACACATAGTTGTAAGCACTGTCGCACGAGTGTCATCACGGTCGTTCGAAGATCTATCCCCAATGTCGCACTTGTTTCTTTCACCTATAGACAGTCCCGCATAGGGTCATGCTTTGCCATGTTTGTCTTATTGGTTTGAGGTGTCTTGTCATTGAGTTATTCTAATGTGATCACAATTTCATGTATGCACTTGCTCCTATACTTAGCCATTTTTCCTGAAAATTGGTCGACCATAAAACTCTCCGTCAACTAGACGCCAACTGAGTTGAATTGTGCAGTCTCAGCTCTCAGTGACCCTGCACTGCTGCACATAATTGTGTAGGGCTTGAGGTTTTCCTCCAAGGCAGCCTACACTGCACAATCTTGGAAGTGAGCTAACTGACTATTTCCCATAATTACGCATAATTTCTCCCTAAATTCTAATCTAGTTTGAACTTCCTGTAAGATCATCCATCAAGCCTCCCTTAGGTTAGCCAGAAAACCTAAACTGTACTGTGACTTGGGCTTACAATGCTTCCCAAAAATGCATGGAATTTTCCCATCTACCTACCCCGTACTTCCTGTAGAAGCTTTGTAGACATGTTGAGTCAGGCCTCTGCTTCCTGTCACTACATTGTCCCAAGAAATTGGGCAGATCTGATTGGCAGACTCCCTGCTGGCCTGCTCTTCTCTCCCTCTAGAAATTGCACAGTTTTTACTAACACTTGACCTTCTACCCCACTCTACACTTAGCCCAAAACCTATTCATTTATTTCCATGAGGTCTTGCTGCTTGTCTCAGACTGTCTCCCAGAATTGTGCAGTTTTGACCAGTAGCTCCCCGCAGCCCTATCTTTCTCTCCTCTAGAAAACTGCGTAGAATTTCCTACTAGTGGTTCCTATTTCTTACACTGTCTTCCTTGGATAAACTACACAAATCCCCTTTCGGAACCCCAAATGACCTTCCCAAACCTCATCTTGAAAACTGTGAAGAATTGTCGAGTAGTTCCCTGGACACCCTGCCATGTGTTCCTCCCAGGAACTACGCAGTTCTTCCAACCAGTTAGGTTCTCTCCCGCAACTATCATTGTTGTCCCAGATTGTGCAAATATACCTCCCAATGACCTTTGCATATTTTTTCTTGATAGTCCTCTAGAGCCTCTCATCCCGGCCTAAGTTGTGCTCTACTAAGTTTCAGTGCCCTGTCCTCCCTCCTGGTCACCTTGACCCGAAACATGAGAAAAATGCATCATGCTAGACTAGAAAATTTTGGATTTGATGTCATCTCGTCATGAGTGAATTGCAAGAACATGTACATTGATGTATCATGATGTGACGAAGAATGGGATGAAGAAGAAGCACATGCTAGAAGAATTGCTCACAGTTGAACATACACACGAAGCACATCAAACAACAAGTGAAAGAAATGCATGCATAGAACCATCTTGTGAAGAACAAGACCATTGAAGACCCCGTATCACCAAGCTATGCAAAGATGAAGAAAAATTACATTCGAGGACACATCCATCACTTAAAATCAAAACAACTTGACATGGACATCACACTCAGCGAGTACATGTCAATAGTGTCATGTTGATTTGTGTTATGAGTTGTCTCGGCCACCACACTACTATGACTCGTAACTTTTGTAATCCAATATAATTTAAAGTGAAATTATAGGGGTCATTAGTGGAATGCAAACAACCATATGTAATGTAAAGAGTTATATGTAATGAAGTTCAAGAGTCCTGAGGGTAGTCCAAGATTCAAAGGGGAATGTCAAAGGTCACCCCACCCTTTGCTATATATAGAACCTCATAACTCATAGAACTGGATTTTTGGAGCCAATATTTTGCTAGCCATTGCTTGGAGATGGCTTGGAGAGTATTGTGACAAGCCTTCGCTCCTCCATATTGTAGAGCAAGTACATCTCTTTGGAGGAGCAGGCAGTGTTGATTGTAACATTCCACTATTGGGGATAGTGGTTGTCATGGTTGTATGTATGGATGGAACTTTCACTTTTATATAGTATAACATATCCAACAAGTTCCATGCATATGTTGTTATTGTAGTTTGAGTATTCTGGTTACTGTAGTAATGTATGTAGTTTTAACTTATGAATTTATGTATTGACTATTACGTATGTGATTTTATGAATCTTATTGAAGTGTGTTATTGGTTTAACTCATCACTTTGCATTGTCGACTATTATTCTTTTCAATTTATGGTGTCATTCAGCTCATGTGTTCCTTTCAGGTTGCGTACATGCTTCTAAGGGATACACTTTTTTCCCCCTGGGCCCTCTATGTGTTAGAACCTCCCCATGCATCTCCCTTGACTCGTTGTAAGGTCACACACTTGCTTCTGACAAGGATATATTTCTTACCTCTGCGTGCTATCACAATCAAGGCATAGCTTTACTCCCCACTACTAGGACTCCTAATGCAAATGGTATTTGATCTAGTTGGGACTTCTTGCCAGGAGAATCCCCTGACAATAGGCAGGTCTATCACCATCAATAGGAATATAACATAGTTAATGACATGAAGAAGTTTCATGTGAACATTTCAATGTTTGAATGAAAAAATATCATGAACCTACAAGACATACTCTTACAAGCACTTGGGAATACTTCCACAAGTAACACTACCTCTTCAGACAAGGGATTTCGTAAGTCTCTTGGTTCTCTTAAATCTTTATTCAATGCATTAATGATGCATGTGAATAAACTATCCCCACCTTTCTTGTTAACTTTCAAAATTTATAATTTCAATGTACACAATTGCTTGATTTATTCTAGTGCATCGATGAACGTAATGATGTTATTTGTTGCCAAGAAAATCAATGTTAAATGGGACAAAAGAGATGCACATAATATCCCACAGGACAGGGCTCATGTCTGAGAAATTGGTGAACTCATAGATGTCATCATCTTCTTATCATCCAATAGATGATTCCACCAATGTATCAACATAGATATTGTGGACATTTGAGAAGCATAGAGAGTGTTGTTGAGAAGACACTGGTCTAGCAAACTACAAGGATAATTTTCCACAGAATGGTCACACTTATGGCTTCCGTATAGGGGTAGAAATAAGAAAATCTGGGTAGTATCGAATATAAATATGAAACACATTGTCATTCCCTTAAGTGGACATAATGAATTGATGGATTTCACAGAATTAATTTTTGGCAATTCCTTCCTTGAAACTCAGCTGGGATGTTATCATGCACAGTCATCCCCAGTTCCACCAGATACACAGTTGGATCTCCTTCTTTGTCCAACTATTGATAATTAAATTTTTAAAGTTAGCTATAGTTGTAGCAGTACTAGCATAGTTCCCAGTCCCTATATATATGATATTTTTACTATGTAATTTGATGGTTCCAAAATGCAAGAGGGATCTGGAGCTGGTTGTGTTTTAATAGACATGTTGCAGAGAAAGCATTTAATCTCTAGCTACTTGGAATTTGAGTGCATGAACAACACTACAAAGTATGAAGCACTTATTTTGGGCTTACAAAAGGCCATTGAACTCAATGTTTCTATCCTAAAAGTGGTAGGTGACTCATAAGTTGTAGTGTGACAGGTACGTAACACCATACATTGTATGTCACCTCATCTTATAAGTTATATGTTGGTAGGCTAAATTGTCCTATTTTTTAACATCTATCCTACTCTAGACACATGACCTAAGCCTCTATTTTAACCTAAGAACCTATTCATTCCTGTACTTTTCTCTAAAATCATGCACATTCCTGCACCCTCTTTGTATTTTCATATTTAAAGTTTTGTCATGGGCTTAATTACTTATTTATGGATTTTATACCTTTAATTATCCTTGCAACTAATATTTTCCTTTCTTCATGTATTTGATAAGAAAACGTATTAATCATTATGATAGTATGGTCGAGTGTAGGTACGATTCCTACACCAGCTGGCGAATTCTTTCCCTCCTGTGACAACTCACCAACTGATGTGTATCTTTGGTAAAGGATCATTTGACCTCAAGTTGGGCTCGGAGCGGGAGAGAAATCAGCGAATGAAGATCATGACCTCTGCCAGATATATTAGATTAGCATTTTGTAAATAGTAGAAAGGCTTAGTTAAGCTATTGTTCTAATTTTTTATGCTTGTAGGCCTGGACGCTTGTATATAATGTCAGATAGGCATTAGGAAGCAATCCCATGGTAAAATTGTGTTAAGAGACTGTAGTTATTTTGGAGTATCACCTCTCTAGGTTGGACTACAGATCCAAGATGTATTTTTTTCTTTTGAAACTAATATAAAGGAATGTGCCAGTATGCAGTTTCATTTTCTATTTCCATTGCCATGAATCTTTGACCAATTGCATTTCTTGATTTCTTAATAGGGAAACAATATGCTTGGCCAGGGCCCAACCAGCCCATCTCGTTCTCCCTTTCTTTAAAGGTGTGTTAATTTATTTTAGTGTGCAGGTGTGAATTCGTTATTACTTTGATCTTTCTCACAAGTTACAGGATTGATTTCATTTATAGTTCTTGTGTTATGGATCCGTGGTGTGCATGCTTAGAAGTATTTGATTTCAATTTACATAAGCTTTAATTTTAATGACTGATTTCATTTCTGCAAGATCGGTACAAGCACGTTGTTTTTTCAAGCACACTTCATGTACTATTGTGTTCCTGATTCTACAATTCGATTTCATTCATTTAGTTTCGCAAGTCTTTTATTCCTCTCTTTTCGCAAGATTTCTTTATTCCTTCATGCAAAATTGATGTTTGTTTCTAAAACTAAGGGCATTATTAATATCTGAGGTTTCACTTAATATTTAATTGTTTTGTGATGAATATGGAATAAGCGTTGTAGTAACTTACAGGTTTGTACTTGGATTGAACACTTTCGGAGCAAGGATTGAGTTTCATGGTTAATTATTGATTGAACCCTCTGAGTTAAAAAAATAAAAAGGTAGATTTAAATTACATGCATAACTTATCTCAGGGAAAGCCTGATCCACACCACAAGATGATTTTTGTAATTATATAGAAGAGTCTTTTGTTTAAAAGAAAGATTTACTTTAACTTTTGAAAATCATTTCCTATCTAAAATTTAAGTGTAGCGAAAGCATCTTTCTGCTTGTGAGAATTTACTTTCAAATTCTGTTTACTTTGCACTTTATTTCACTGAACACACTTTTTTATCTTTTGAAAGTAATCTAGAAACCAAGTGCAAAAATATTGATTATCTGGTGTAGGAACCTCAGATCCGGTATAGGATCAGAGTGTTCTAGAATGGGACTTAGAACTCCTCCACGAAGGTTAGAACTTCAGTACAAGTACAAAAAATCCTTCTGGTATCTAACCCTCATTCCAGTGAAGGCACAACGTTCTAGTACAGGAATGTTGTTGTAGTATAGGAATAACAGTCTAGTGCAGGCAAGAATATCTTTAAAGAAGACAAATACATTGAATAACTTATTTATCACACTGTCTCAATGAAGGTAAATATAAAGGGTCTTTCATTAGTTAATATTGTTTACAATGAATTAGGAATCCATTTTAGTTTCTACAAAAGTAATTTTCATTTATTCCAGCACCAAACTTTCTTTGAGTATCAATTGTTGCTTGATCATCATTCTTTTCGATTCTATAAATTTGTGGTTTAAGAAGTAGGAATACAACTAGAGAAGGTTCATATCATTTTTTGGCATTTCCTGTGCTACGCCTCGAAGTGTATGAAACCTCAGGTTGACAAAACAAGTGTTTAAAGGAACTTTCTTAACATCAATTCCTGCACCTAGCATTATCAACAAGAGTTATGGTAGCTTATTTCACGTTTCCAAGATTTCAATATTATTTATGTTCCAATAATGTGTAACGTAGCTATAGATTCATTAGCAAATGTTGTTGCTAGTTTTCACCAATGAGGGATGGTTTTTTTGTCTAAATTCTTTATAAGCCTTCCATACCTGACAATATCATTGATTTACACATTTGCTATGATGACTAGCAGATATTGTGCTTCATGGTGAATGTTGATGTAGTTAAATATGCATCATGTATTTGAGGACAAGTATGAAAAAACATTGCAGGATGCAACCAATGCAAGCAAAGGAAGCCTCATCCCCAAAGGTGTGATATCATTGGAAAATTTGTATGACATGAAAAATTGCTTTCGAGGACTTGTCAATGCTAAGACCCAAAGTTCCACTATGCCACATGAGCATATTAACTTGGGAACGTATAAGGATTCGAATTATGTCAATCTCGGTACTTGTTGCACACCACGAGAGAAACAAGGCTTTATCAACTTATTCAAGAAGTACCATGATGTCTTCGCATGGACGTATGATGAACTCAAGGCATATGACACACAAATCACCCAACGTGTGATACCGATCAAGAAAGGGGCCAAGCCATTCCAACATAATCTAAGGAAAGTACATCCAATGCTTGAACCTCTTATTCATAAAGAGTTGTGAAAATTGTTGGATGCTCAGATCATATACAGAATGTGGAACTCAACATGGGTGTCAAATTTGGTCCTAGTAAGGAAGATGTCTGGGGAATCCCGCCTGTGTGTATATTTCTGAACTTTCAACTACGCCTCGGACAAGGACAACTACCCTGTGTCATCCATGGAACACTTATTGCAACAGTATCGGGGTTTGAAATGTTTTCTCTATTAGATGGTTATTCCGAATAAAACCAAGTTTTGGTTTCAGAGCCTGAGATACTTAAAACCATGTTTCGAATTAAGTGGGGCACGTTGACATTTAAACGAATGTCATTTGGGCTAACCAACATTGGTGCAACATTCCAATGTGCTATGGACATCACTTTCCTCAGACTCATTGGGCGGGGCATAGTGTTCTATCTTTATGATGTAACAATGTTCTCCAAATAAAGGTCAGACCACATATGCCACTTAAAGAATATTTTTGAGTGATGTCTCAAGTACAGGATATCCTTAAATCCCAAGAAAATTATGTTCGCAATGTATGAGGGTAATCTCTTAGGCCACATAATTTCTAAGAGTGGGATTAAGGTAGAATTGAATAGGGTCAAGATAATCACACATATTCCCTTCCTAGTGAATAAGAAGGTTGTGTAGTCTTTCTTGGGGAAAATCAATTTCCTCTGCAAGTTCATCTTCGACTATGCCCAGATTGTCAAACCAATATAGGATATGGTGAAGAAAGACATAGTCTACAAATTGGATAAAAGGGGAAAGGACATGTTTTCCTATATTAAGTAGGTTATAGCAGAAGCACCCACATTGTAGAGCCTAGATTTTAATAAAGATTTCTTTCTCTACACTTTTTCTTATTATACCTCTCTTATTGTTGTACTCACTCAAAATGATGAACTGGCAGAAGTTTTCAAGGACTAGATATTAATTATCATGCCATTGAAAAATAGGCTTATGTAGTATACAAGGTGGTAAAGACTTTTCGACCCTATCTATTTCAAAATCATTGTCTTATCTTTGTCTTGCACCCAGCATTCAGATCATTGTTTGTTCAACAAGAGTTGTGTGAAAGGAGAGTGAAATGGATGACCAAGTTGCAAGAGTATGATCTACAAATCAAGTTAGTTCACATCATCAAGGGCCATGGTCTTTGTCAACTAGCAAAAGAAGCAGTAAATGTGAAAGAGGAAGAAGAAGAGGTTTCAGGATGGGAGCAAGAAATTGAGATGTATAATGTTGAGCGAGCCTCCCCCACTACAAGCACAAACTCTTGGTACGTGGATGTGTGCCAATACCTTGAGCATGGCACAATGTCCTCCCACTTTTCCGCATGGAAAAAGAGGGCACTTGGACTTAAAGAATTATATTATCAGTTGGTGCATGGGGTGGTGTTCAGAAAGAACCACAACAGACCACTGCTCAAGTTTTTGGAAGCACATGATTGAAAAAAAGTATTGCGTGATCTCCATCAAGAACCAGCACAAGGGACACTTCACAAGAAACATTACGGTGCATAATGTTATGCAAGACATATTTTACTAGACTAAATTATTCATAGATTCTCATGCTTACACCCGCGAGTGTTTGGTCTGTCAAAGGTGTGCCGGAAGAAACAAGAATTTAGTCACCCCATTAAATCCCATTGTAGTGGAAGAACCTTTTCAACAGTAAGGCTTAGTAATAATTGGGGAAATTTTCCCGCACTCATCAAAGCAGCACCGCTACATCCTAACTACCATAGATTACTTCATGTGGTGGATAGAAGTAGTTCCTCTCAAATAGGTGAATGATTAGGAAGTCATCAACTTTCTGCATAAAAACATCATTTCCAGGTTCAGCATTTCTACTTCACTTGTATTTTAAAAGGAAACATAATTTTAATCATTAAAACTCTATTATTTTGCATAGGAAAATGTTATCATATTGAAACATTCAGCTAATTATTATCTGCAGGAAAATGGTCTTGTTGAATCCATGAATAAGAAGCTTATCTGCATTATAAAAAAGAATATATTCTCTAAGAAGCAAAACTGACACTCTGCTTGGTAAATGCTTTATGGGTTGACTAAGCCATGCCAAAACCTTCCATGAACACCTCCCCTTACTTCCTAGTGTATGGAAAATAAGTTATCGTCTTGCCAAACATCTACTTGCATGTTATCCAACTCTCGAAAGAATCCCAAGGCAAGACATGTTTGTTATTTTAGCATAGGATGGAAACTCTTCACAGGCTATAGGAAGAAAGGTTGAAATCTAAAGAAAAAATTTCATTTCATTAGAATCATATCAAGAGGTGGTTCAGCAAGAAGTCTATAGGGAAAAACAACTTTAGTGTGGATGATTTGTCGTAAAGTGGGATAAATCACATGAGGACAAAGGAAAACACACTAATTTCCAGTCCATACGTATTAGGCCATCCACGATGCATGAAAATCTTGGCCAGCACACTTATTATCTTCAATCACTTGATGAGAATATTGACTCTCTCCCTATCAATGGCCAAGACTTGAAATAATATTTTCAATAAAAATTTGGGGTTGTGCACTACATTGTGCACATAGTCTTTTCTTTTGTTGTTTGTTGTTTATTTGAATTTTGTTTGTTGTATCCATTATGTGAATAAGCGTTGTGCATGAATATGTCATGGTTTCTAAGTATGCGTGTGGCCGAACTATAAAGGGTCTTGTGAGACTTCAACATTTGGTTAGCCTTTTTTCCGTCTTCCTTGTGTGGGTTACATCTTTTGGCTGATGAAGTTCCGATGGAAAATAAAATTTGTCCATAAGGAGAGTTTTGGTCCAACCATTAACACATGTTTATTCGGGAAACCTCATACCTGTACTCAGTTTTTCTGTTTTGGTGTTTTCAAGCTTATCCACCTAGTAGAAACGGAGAAGGGGAAAAATCTAAACAAGAAAACCTAAATCGAAAGTCTCTATGTGAATCTTTAAAGGAGCAACCTCTTTTTCTCTCAATAATTCTGGATCCCTCTTTTAGCCCAAAATAAATAAGTTCCAATCCGTTTTCCTCTTTAAATAAATAAATAAAGGCGAAAGAAGAGAAAGGCTTCTTTCACAAAGGGGTGAAGTGAGCAATTGTGTCTAGGTACTATCTAGGCTCATTGGCGGTGGAGCAATGTTTGTTTTCCTGCATAACTCTGTCGGGGTACTCTCTATGCCTGCTAGCAGCGAATCAACACAAGAGATGAAAAATTATACTCTAAAAACCTTAAGCTCACGATGTACACTACACTTCCCAACTTGCAACATTGTGATTATGTTGAATCTTATGTTGTGTTCAACTGAGAAGGTATATAGGGTTACCATGTTTGTTCGTGGGGTAAGTGGGAAGGAAAAAGTAATATGCATGATGAATCAATACTCCCTAAAGAACCACGGCCCTACACAGAAGAATTTAACCAAGACAGAGAAGTTTGAGTTCAACTGGTGTGTCACAAAGTTTTGTAGTGCTAAAACACCTTACAAAATTTTGGATTACACTCAAATTTGGACCATTCCTTGGTCTTTTATATTGTTATTTCAAACACTAGAGCTCATTTCATGAGATTTCTTGTGGTGCTTTGGTCCCTTTTGCATGTTGGGTTAATTGTCGTCTTTTGGCATGTTTGGTTACCGTGCAATGTTTTCAAGCCTATTCTTAAGGTTTTGAAGGTCAGTATTTTTCTGTATGAATTTTCCTAACCATGTAAACATTTATTGCATCCATACACAAATTTTTGAGCATTATCACACAAGTGTAATCACAGTAATCCTAAAGCCTATCTTAAGTGTCGCATGTGTCGTATTTTGTCATGAGGCAGTCACATGGAGGGAAATGATTTGTTAATTTTTTCCTATGATCTATTTCGTCATGTTTTCAAAGTATGATAAGTGTTTCATCATAGTCAAGGTTTATCACAGTTCATCACCTATACCACACTTAAACATTTTTCAAAAAATATTCCCAACATAGTAACTTAGCGTCACCGAACCCCATCTAAACTGCACATTATGTAGTATCAATCCTCTAAGTTGTGACTTTACTTCTTGGAACTGCACAATGAACAGTCCTTACCTCCCATGGTTGTTGCACTACTAAATTCGTATGCCTGACTCCTAACCTTGACCCTTAGAATTATGCAATTATGTCTCCCAACCTGCCTTGAACTATGCATTTCACATCTTCAACCGTCAAGCTTTTCCCTTGGGTACTGGAACTACGTAATGCGTAGAAACCATCCTCCCTGAAAATCCAAAACTACGCAGTTGGCTTTCCTAGTGTCCTTTCACTAAGCCAGACCCCACTACTTCCAAAAACTACACAGTATTACACTACAAGCCTCCCTGAGTTGCACAATATGTAGTCTCAGAGCTAAAAATCTCCCCTTGACTACTAGAAATGTGCAATGCACAGTCACTGAGCCCCTCTTACCATCCTATCAATTTTCCCAGGCTTAGTTGATGGATCAGAATTCATCATCTTAGACTAGGGGGTTTTCAGATTGATGTCGTCTCATTATGAGAGTGTAGGTTTTAACCCCATACAGAAATTACTTGCATACAAATTCTAAAACACAGAAAATAAACAATGCGAGAGCATAACACATAAAACACATATACACAGATATTTTCCCCTGGACCCTAAAACCGTGACTACCAGATTGATTTTTCATTTTGTTCCTTTCAATGATACAATACATATATATGCATTCCAAAGAATCCAATCCCATGGACCGAAAACCATCGTGTCCAAAACCATGTCTGAAAACCATGCACAAAACTATAGGTAGGTCCGCCCAATCTAATATAGGGTCCAAAAACATTTTCCCCGGGGCACTGTCCCAGACCCCATAGAAGGGGGCTACCCACACCCTTGTGACCCCCCCACTGCGCAATCGGCGCAATGAAAGGGGGTCTCTTGCCCCCTTCTACCCCTAGTTAACTAGGTGGGCTAGTGGTGGAAAGAATATAACCCAACCCAACATTCTCCCAATTGTTGTTTTCTTTCCACAGGAGGGCTTAGTCATTTATCCAACCTTGCAACGCCCATTGTTTCTCTACACCGAGAGAACTTCTTAGAGCTCACATATTTTGTCAATGCATCTACAGTATTCTTCAAAGTGTCCACCTTTACTAGCAACACCCTTTTGTCTTCTATCATATCCCCCACAAAGTCATACTGAACATCAATGTACTTTGTCTTTGAATGGTAAGCAGGATTCATTGCCAGGAAAATTTCACTTTGGTTGTCACAATCTATCCTTATAGCTCCCTGTACTAACCCCATACTTGAACACAATCTCTGCAACCAAACTGATTCCTTTCTTGCATGAGTGGCTACCATGTATTTTGCCTCTGTAGTTGATAGTGCCACTACAAATTGTTTCTTACTCATCCAACTGACAGCACCTCCAAATAGGTTAAACACATACCCACTTATAGATATTCTATGATCCAGATCTCTAGCCCAGTCTACATCAACAAAGCCATGAATATCTAAAACTTTGTCCAATCCTAGTCTTCCTTGGTAGCACAAACCATAATCACACAAATACCTGAAAACCGCTTCATTATTGTCCAATGCTCCTTCCCTGGTATTGACATAAACTTGCTCAATAATCCCACTACATGTGTAATGTCTAGTATAGTACATACCATCACATACATTAGGCTACCAACTGCACTTGCATATGGAATACGAGACATGTCATATTCCTCTTCTTGTGTTTTGGGACACTGTTCAACAGATAACTTTACACCTACAGGAGTAGGAACCTTCACCGGTTTACTATCCTACATATTAAACCTCTGCAATATTGTCTCAACATACTTCCTCTAGTTTAACTAGAGCTTCCTCTTTGTCCGATCTCTTTCAATTTCCATGCCCAAAATATATTTTTCAGCACCAAGATCTTTCATGTCGAATTTCGAGGACAATTGGGTCTTCAAATCTCGGATAATTTCTTTTTAATTTCCAACCAGCAACATGTCATCCACATACAAGACCAGATAAATAACACGGTCACCAATTAATTTAAAATACACACCGTGATCTATTTTTCTTCTAGTGAAGCCAAGTCCCCATATAAATGTATCAAATTTTTGATACCACATTCTTGGTGACTGTTTTAGCCCATATAGAGACTTCTTTAACTTGCATACTAGTTTTTTCTTACCCTTCGCTGCAAAGCCTTCAGGTTGCTTCATGTAGATTTCCTCTTCCATATCCCTGTGGAGAAATGTTGCCTTCACATCCATCTATTCTACCTCAAAACCAAAAGCAGCAGCAACAGATAAAAGTAATCTAATAGAAACTACCTTGGCAATAGGAGAAAAATTATCACCAAAATCAATTCCCGACACCTGGGAATAACCAATTGCTACCAATTGAGCTTTGTATTTCTCCACCTTTCCTTTTGCATTTGTCTTCTTCTTAAACACCCATTTGTTGCCAATGGGTTTCCTTCCACCCGGCAATTCCACCAGATCCCAAGCCTCATTTTTGTGCAAAGATGCCATTTCATCAACCATGGCCTCTTTCTGGAGTTTGTCATCCTCTACATATATTTCTTCCTTCACAGTTCTAGGATCATCAGCACTAATAGATAAAGAAAAATTTGAACAGAAAGCAAATGGACTATACCTTTCTAGTTGCCTTCTTTCTCGAACTGATCTTCTAACAACTGGATTTTGTGGCTCTTCATCTTCTAATTTCTCTTCTGTTGTAGAGTCTGATTATTCCTCCTTTAGCTCAAACTCTATCTTCTTAGGTTACTTTGATGGAACTTGATGTTTAATAACATTTTTCACCTATCTGAACACCACATCTCAGTTGTACACAACCTTCCTTGTTATTGGGTTCCAAAGCATATAACCCTTTAAACCATCCTTATACCCAATAAAGATACACTTTTCAAATTTACTATCCAACTTTGTTCTTTTCTCCTTTGGAACATGTACAAATGCATCACATTCAAATACCCTCAAATGTGAAAGAGATGGTTTGTTACCAATCCATACCTCTTGTGGAGTCTTATCCTCCAGCACTGAAGAAGGTGATCTGTTGACTAGGTAACATGCTATCTCCACTGCATCTGTTAAGAATTCTTGTCCTAACCTGCCACCACTAAGCTTGCTTCTTTCCCTTTCCTTCAATGTCTTGTTCATTCTTTCTGCAACTCCACTTTTCTCAGGTGTCTATGGAGTAGTCTTATGTCGTGCTACACCACACTTCTTACAGAATTCTTCAAATTCCTTACTGCAAAACTCTCCATTGTTATCTGTCCTCAACACGTTTATCTTCTTCTTATTTTGTTTTCCACCAGAGCCCTAAATTATTTAAACCTGTCAAAGACTTCAGACTTCTTCTTGAGGAAATATATCCATGTATTCCTTGAGTATTCATCTATAAATGATACATAGTACACAGACTTACCCAGTGATGGAACCTTCATAGGTCCAAACACATCATTGTGCACAAGCTCTAATATTTGTTTCGCCCTCTTACCAACAGAGGGGAAACTCAAATGATTCTACTTCCCATATACACAATTTTCACAGAAATCAATCCAAACAGCTACTAGCCATACCTTTACCATGAAGTATTCGAAGGCCCTTCTCTTCAATATGTCCAAGCCTTTGATGCCAAAGCATGGTATTTTCTCCAGAGACCACTACATTTTTTTCTCCATTTTTAGGAACCACGGAATTCTTCCACCCATCAAAAATAGTGCTACCTTGCAGCTTGTACAGAGTTTCAATCTAAACTCCCCACATCAATACCATTGCTCCCCAAACCATATTGCAAGTATCTTTCTCGAACACTACTTTTACACGTGCATCATCCAACTTGCTTATAGAAATTAGATTTCTAGCCAATGCAAGAATATACAGAACACCAAGAAGTGTTCTAATCGTTCCACCTTACAAATTCAACTTTACTTTTCTGTGACTAACAATTCTAGCCTTTATATCATCCCCCAATAAGACATCACCACCATCATATTTTTCATACTCGCAGAACCATTCTCTATGGGGAGTGAAGTGAAAGGATGCACCTGAGTCAATCAACGATGCCTCATGATCTACATGTGTACTTGAAGAAGCCATGTACACATCCCCACCTTCATCTGAGGTGGTTTTCACCTCTGCAGAAGGAGCATCATCAGATACCTTTCCTTTCTCAGGAGCTTTAGATTTACAATCCTTTTTTAGTGCCCTTCCTTTCCTCATTTCCAGCACACCACCTTTAGAAGTTTTCCTGGAGATTTAGATCTCCCTCTCGATGACTTATTTTTGTTTATTTTTTGGGACCCTCCTCATATAGATAAGGTGTCACCATTCTGGCTCTCCATATTTTCCTCTCATTTCCTCCATCAGCAAGGATGAGACTGTTTCATCAAACTACAAGGAAGTCACATGCTACCTATTTCAATAATCAAACTATCCCACAAATCTGGTAGAGAACACAACAAATTGATGCACCTATCTTCATCTGAAATTGTAATATCGATAGACAATAACTAAATTACCACAGTATTAAATGCATTCAGATGCTCTATCACCGAGTCTCCATATTTCATCCTGAGGTTATACAACTTTTTTCGTAGGAATAATTTATTCACCAGAGACTTAGATTGGTACAGAGTCCCTAACTTGTCCCACAAAGCATTTGCCATAGCTTCCCCTGATACATTCAAAAATACTGAATATAAGACACATAATCGTATGGGTCTCTTTGCCTTCCGATCCAACTTCTTCCATTCTTCATCAAACACTCCCATTGGTTTAGTACTCGGATCTACCATGACCCACTGATCTTTATCCACCAACAAATCCTCCATCTTGAGTTTCCATAACTCAAAACTCTAACCATTAAATTTCTCGATCTCTATCTTTCCACTGCTTGCCATCTTATTTCACCACTAGAATTGATCCCACGGATCTCCCACTGAACAAGGTCTACCATAGTCCCAAGTGAAACCCCTCAACAACAAAGGAACCACCTTGAATTCAAAACAACTTTGATACCAAATGTAGGTTTTAACCCCGTACAGAAATTACCTGCATATGAATTCTCAAACACAGAAAATAAACAACGCAAGAGCATAACACATAAATTACATATACACAGACATTTTCCCTTGGATCCCAAAACTGAGACTACTAGATTGATTTTTCATTATGTTCCTTCCAATGTTACAATACATATATATACATGTAAAAGCATCCAATACAATGGACCGAAAACCATCGTGTCCAAAACCATGTGCGAAAACCATGTGCAAAACCATGGGTACATCCACCCAACCTAATATAGGGTCCAAAAAAAATTTCCTCGGGGCACTACCCCGAACCCCATTAAGGGGGGCTACCCACCCCCCTCAAAACCCCCTATGACCCCCCCATTACACAATCGACACAATGAAGGGGGGGGTGTGGGGGGGGGGTGGGGGGGCGGGGGGCTCTGCTCCCCCTCTAACACCCCAATTAACTAGGTGGGTTAGCCATGGAAAGAATATAACATAACCCAACATAATGAATTGTAGGAACATGTACACTATCACGTCATGGTAAGATGATGAAGAAGGAGGGAAGCATGCCTAAAGACTCTCTTGTAGCTAAACTTACAGGTTGATCAATCAAGAGAAAACAAAGGGACACAATTTTCCAACTACCATACAATATTAAAGATCATTGAAGATTATGCATCACCAAACCATGCAAAGGTGAAGAGAAATCATATTCAACAAGACATCAGCACTTAGCAACAACAGTGAATTTACATTAGCATATCATCAATTATTCCATGTCAGCAGTGTCATGTCATGTCATGAGTGGTCATACTCCACATCACTATTGTGGACCATGTATATTGTATTCAAATTTATTTTAAAGTGGAAGTTCAAAGGACACGCACGTGATGTTAAGAGTCATGTAAATTGAAATTCATAAGAAGTTAAATAGTCATGACGGTAGTCAAAGAGTCACCCTTGGTTATATATGCTTCCTCATGGTATGAGCAAAGGGCTTTTCACCTTGGCTCCTCCCAAAAGGCATTAGAGAGGTCACCTTGTTCCTTGAGGAGCAAGGAGTGGCTCCAATGTCCCACAATTGGGGCTAGTGATGTACATTGTAAATATGTGTCTTGGAACTTTTAATAATAGGAGCCTTCAATGTCACGACGTTCTTCATGCACAGACTACGAATGTTTGTAAGACTATTCTCCAGATATTTGTATTTCATGTTTTCTTTCACATGTGCCAAGATAGTTGAACTATTCTGGTTATTTTAGTGCTTATCTTATTGAAAATGTGTTGTAATGGTTGTTATTGATGTCCCATCCTTGTGGAATATTCCATGGGATACTAGAAATATCCTTCTTCATTTATTGGTTGTAATGACCGTTGCATCTGTTGTGGACTATTTTGTTGGATGTTAGATGGATCATTCTGGTTCACATGTGTCTCTTCTTGGGTGGTACTATTACCTCTCACTTAGAGGCTCACTTTTCTCCCCACTTTGCAGTAGAAAAACCTTGACATAGTTGCAACTGAACACTCACCAGGCACACCCCCTTTCTTTTCGAAGACACCATTACATCCCTCTCTTGTGTTGATATCTAGAACCAAGGAAAATCTTTAAGGATTTGGCAGTCGGGCATTTATACCAGATGGGACTCATACACCAAACAGTGTGAGGTCTAATTAGGAATTCACACCAGGGAGGTCCCCTGAATGTTGGCGGGTCTAGCACCATCAATAATTAGATTGTATGTTGAGCATGGGTATGCCTCCCTTAGTAAATATATCATGATGAAAATTTATTGTAACAGATGATGATACCGACCGGTTGTTCTTGATCTAAAATTTTCACAAGGTAAAGCACTTCAATCATCAGCTACAGCTTCTGACTTTGCGCTTTATGGAGCAATCTGTTATAGGATATTTTGTCACATCTGGTCAATAGGTCTTAAAACTTGATCAAATCACATTTGTGAACATGTTTTCATCATCCCTACACAAATCCCTATGCATGACCTTTCCAAATGAATGATTTTATGGGTCTAACTGCTAAAAATCAATGCTTTTAGTCCCCATCACACCCTATCCCTTCAAGGACCCGCGTTTAGCATTGGTTTCTCCCTTCTATGCTAGCGTTGATCATGACTAGTTGCTCCTTGCTGGGGGTGTGTATATTCTAGAAATTCAAGAAAATTAAAAAGGTTTATGAAGCTTCCTCTTCCATAATCTTACAAGGGTTGTTTTAACCATTTACCTTGGATAAGAAGCTCGAGTCTTATCTCATCCTACCTTACATATTTCATCTCTTATCCCTTGAGCTCATCCTCCCATCATAAGTGGATCTCAAGCTCATTATGGTATATCCTAAACTATGATCCCTCTCCTATAAATTTGTTGTCGTCTAAAACATCAGGGTTGGATTTTGGAGAATGATCATGCCCTCATGACAATCTTCTTCGGAACACTATGCAACTTCACTATCTCCCTAATGAATACCTATGCTACCTCACTAGATGAATAATTAGTCTTCACTGGAATGAAGTGAGCTACCTTTCTCATTATGTCAACGACAACCATGATGGAATGATGTTGCTTCATTGTCCTCAACGAACTTGTAATGAAATACATGGAAATAACTCCCATTTCTAGTCTAGAATTGGAATAGGTTGTAACAAACTAGTTTGGTGATACCAAATGTAGGTTTTGACCCCGTACAGAAATTACCTACATATGAATTCTAAAACACAAAAAATAAACAATGCGAGAGAATAACACATAAAACACATATACACATAGATTTTCCCCTAGATCCCAAAATCGGGACTACTAGCTTGATTTTTCAATATATTCCTTTCAATGTTACAATACATCATTATACATGTTGAAGCATCCAATACCATGGAATGAAAAATGATCGTGTCTAAAACCATGGACTGAAAACCATCGTGTCCAAAACCATGTGCGAAAATTATGCACAAAACCACAGGTGGGTCTGCCCAACCTAACATAGGGTCCAAAACCAAAATTTTCCGGGGTGCTGCCCCAGACCCCATAAAGTGGGGTTACAGGTACACCTCAAACCCCCTATGAACCCCCCCCCACTACATAATTCGTGCAACGAAGGGGGGGCTTTCCCCCCCCTCTAACCCCCCAGTTAACTACTTGGACTAGTCGTGGAAAAAATATAACACAACCCAACATTCTCCCACTTGTTGTTTTCTTTACACAGGGAGCCATAAGAGAGCTTAGTAATTTTTCTAGCCCTGAAATGCCCATTGTTTCTCTACACCAAGAGAACTTCTCAAAGCTCATAGATTTTGTCAATGCATTTGCAGTATTCTTCAAAGTGTCCACCTTTACCAGCAACACCTTTTTGTCTTCTATCATATCCCTCACAAAGTGATACTAAACATCAATGTGCTTTGTCTTTGAATGATATGCGGGGTTCTTTACCAAGAAAATTGCACTTTGGCTGTCACAATCTATCCTTATAGCTCCCTATACTAACCCCATACTTGAACACAATCTCTACAACCAAATTGCTTCCTCTCTTGCATGAGTGGCTATCATGTATTCTTCCTCTGTAGTTGATAGTGCCACTACATATTGTTTCTTGCTCATCCAACTGACTGCACCTCCAAATAGTTTAACATATACCCACTTATAGATCTTCTCCGATCTAGATCTCCAGCCCAGTATACATTAACAAAGCCATGAATATCTGATACTCTATCCAATCCTGGTCTTCCTTGGTAGCACAAACCATAATCACTAGTGCTATGCAAATACCTAAAAACTTGCTTCACTGATGTCCAATTCTCCTTTCTTGGTTTTAACATAAACCTGCTCAATACTCCCACTGCATGTGCAATGTCTGGTCTAGTACAAACCATTGCATACATCAAGCTACCAATTACACTTGCATATGGAACGCGGGACATGTCCTCTTCCTCTTCTTGTGCCTTGGGACACTGTTCAGTAGATAACCTCACACCTACAGGAATAGGAACCTTCACCAGTTTACTATCCTGCATATTAAACCTCTGCAATATTCTCTTGACATACTTCCTCTGGTTTAACCAGAGCTTCCTCTTTGCCTAATCTCTTTTAATTTCCATGCCCAAACTATAGTTTGCAGCACCAAGATCTTTCATGTCGAATTTGGAGGACAATTGGGTCTTCAAATCCTGGTTAACTTATTTGTCATTTCGAACCAAAACATATCATCCACATACAAGACCAGATAAATAACACGGTCACGAATTAATTTAAAATACACACAGTGATCTTCTTTTCTCCTGGTGAAGCCAAGTCCCTATATAAATATATCAAATTTCTGATACCACATCCTTGGTGACTATTTTAACCCATACAGAGACTTCTTTAACTTGCATACCAGTTCTTTCTTACCCTTAACCGCAAAGCCTTTAGGTTGCTTCATGTAGATCTCCTCTTCCAGATCCCTGTGAAGAAATGTTGTCTTCACATCCATCTGTTCTACCTCAAAATCAAAAGCAGCAACAACAGATAAAAGTAATCTAATAGAAGTTACCTTAGCAACAGGAGAAAAAATATCACCAAAATCAATTCCTGACACCTGGGAATAACCTTTTGCTACCAACCGAGCTTTGTATTTCTCCACTTTTCCTTCTACATTTGTCTTCTTCTTGAACACCCATTTGCTGCCAATGGGTTCCTTCCAGCCGGCAACTCCACCAGATCCCAAGCCTCATTTTTGTGCAAAGATGCCATTTCATCAACCATGGCCTCTTTCCAGAGTTTTCCATCCTCTGAATCCACTGCTTCCTTCATAATTCTGGGATCATCATCAGTAATAGACAAAGCAAAATTTGAACAGAAAGCAGATGGACTATACCTTTCTGGCTACCTTCTTTCATGAACTAATCTTCTCACACCCCACCCGGAGTTTGTGGCTCTTCAACTTCTGATTCCTCCTCTGCTGTAGAGTCTGATTCTTCCTCCTTTAGCTCAAACTCTATCTTCTCAGGTTCCTTTGGTTGGACTTCATGTTTAATAACATCTTTCACCTCTCTAAACACCACATCTCGCTTGTACACAACCTTCCTTGTTACTGGGTTCCAAAGCTTATAACACTTTAAACCATCCTTATACCTAATAAAGATGCACTTTTCAGATTTACTATCCAACTTGGTTCATTTCTCCTTTGGAACATGTACATATGCATCACATCCAAATACCCTCAGATGTGAAAGAGAGGGTTTCTTACCAGTCCATACCTATTGTGGAGTCTTATCCTCCAACGCTGATGAAGGTGACCTATTGACCAGGTAACAGGCAATATTCACCACCTCTACCCAAAATTCATGTCCTAACTCGACACCACTGATCATGCTTCTTGCCCTTTCCATCAATGTCTTGTTCATTCTTTCTGCAACTCCATTTTTTTGACGTGTATATGGAGTATTCTTCTGGCGCGATATACCACACTTCTTACAGAATTCTTCAAATTTCTTAATGAAAAACTCTCCACCATTATCTGTCATCAGTGCCTTTATCTTCTTCTCTGTCTAATTTTCCACGAGAGCCTTAAATTCTTTAAACCTGTCAAAGACTTCAGATTTCTTCTTAAGGAAATTTATCCATGCATTCCTTGAGAAGTCATCTATAAATGATACATAGTACACAGACTTACCTAGTGATGGAACCTTCACAGGTCTAAACACATCACTATGCACAAGCTCTAATATTTGTTTCGCCCTCTTACTACCAGAGGGGAAGCTCACCCGATTTTGCTTCCCATATACACAATTTTCATAGAAATCAAAATCCAGAGAGTTATTACTCATACCTTCTACCATACCATTACCATGAAGTATTCGAAGGCCCTTCTCTCCAATATGTCCAAGC
>APFE031358361.1:0-11224 GCA_000404065.3 Pinus taeda
TCCCTGAGGCATTATGGGCTTACAGAACTACTTGGAGAAATACTACAGGTTTTTCTCCCTATGAATTGGTTTATGGTAAAAATGTTGTTTTTCCTGTGGAATTCGAGATTAAAACTCTAAGAACTTCTTTAGCTGTTAATCTTGATTTGACTGATGTGCAGACAGCTAGGTTGCAGCAGCTTTTGGAGTTGGACAAAAAAATATTAGATGCCATCCATCAAACAAACATGATACAGCAACAAAGGATGAAATGGCATACAAAATAATCAAACACAAGCAGTTTCAAAAAGGTAATTGGGCCTTACTGTATGACTCTCGGTTTGAAAACTTTCAGGGCAAGCTTCGTACACGCTGGCTTGGACCATATGAAGTAGATGCTGTTTTCCCAAATGGAACGGTAAGACTTTTAACAATTGATGATGCTAAAACACCTCTGCTAGTCAATGGCCATAGGCTCCGTTTATATCAACACCCTGTTTCTAAAGAAGATTTCAAGACTGCCTGCATGACTGATATTCATTATCTTTTTCTAGGGGAATCTTCTGCCCCTCACAACATTTAATTCTCTGCACTATATTTCTAATAATAGATTAGATGTAGTACTAATAATCCCTGTCAAGGATTGGTATATTACATTTAATTTTGCAGATTCTGGAAAAGGCTCATTAAGGAGGACAGATTCATCATAAGAAGATCTGAAGTCTCAAACATAGAAGCTGTTCCCATCAATATCCCTTCATTATTTCCATTATTCCATTATTCCCATTCCTACCATCCCTGAAATATTTTTCTTCAGTCAGTGTTTCCCATCCCCTACTGCTGAAATTATCCCCTATCAAACATTTTCCCCATTGGTTACGGACCTAAGTCATTTATACCATTTCTCTGATTTTTCCCGTTGCTGAAACACCTGTTTCAGCAACGTATTGTTCATTTTTCCCGTTGCTGAAACACCTGTTTCAACAACGTATCGTTCATTTTTTTTCCCGTTGCTCAAACGCCAGTTTCAGCAACCAGTTATCATTAAAACATTATTTCTCTCCGTCGATATATAAGCTTTTTGGTTCTCAACGATTATACTTCAGATCTTTTCTGTGAAAAATTATTCAGCAATGACCACATCCAATTACACTCCTGTTCTAAACCCCAGAGAAATTAATAGATTCTTCCATGCACATTAAAGCTATTTTGAAGCAATCGACACTTCGAATTATTAAAAGGTAAAAATGTAAGGTATGAGATTTTAATGTAATTCAGTTAAAAGTATATTAAAGAGAGGATTTTATTCATAATGACTAACAGATCTTCACACGCCCAATCTTTATTACACCGTACGTAGGGGGGGGGGGGAATTCCAAAAATAACGATAACTCCGCATTAATCAATCATCCTTCCCTTGTCATATCCATTACCGTCATCGCTACCTTGCAGCCTCTGTTGCAGCAACTAGCGCGAGTTGGGGTCTGTATTTACTGTGTTCAGAGCCTCTGTGCGTAACTCAAAGCGATAGCCATGGGAGGGTCGGTCGTCAGACATGAGC
Source organism: Pinus taeda (assembly GCA_000404065.3). NCBI lineage: Eukaryota > Viridiplantae > Streptophyta > Pinopsida > Pinales > Pinaceae > Pinus > Pinus taeda. Next base: position 1,541 of record APFE031358361.1, read on the forward strand.
CCGACTCTGTAAGACTTCTTCAATTGTTCCCCGAAGTGTATCAGATATTCCAACAAGCGGGATGGACAGTTTATTTTGAAAGATTGGGTGAATTTGACCAGGGACAAGTCTTAGAGTTTGCACAAAACCTTCAAGACGATTTTTCAATGGTCCAAGGGGCTCGCATTTCAGTGACAGAGGAGGACGTAGTTCAGGTATCAGGGTTACCAGCTACAGGGATTCGCTGGTTCAGCAGAAAGAAGGTCATTCTTAATGCCCAGCAAGAATTTCTTCGTCCAGAGGAGCGAGTGGAACCTAGAGGCCGCGGGGTTAGTCTGCATTCACTTCCCCAACCATGGCCATCAGTGGCAGAGTTCATCAAGCACTATTTAACATGTGAAGGGCGCTACCAGGTAGTGTACAACCATGATTTTGTTTTGATGAATCATTTGAGAAATGCACAACTGATAAATATCCCCTATTATCTGCTTGGGTGTATTAAAAACATGTCTTATTATTGTAGACGTTCTAAATTCCCATTATTATCCCTCACCCACCACCGTTTATGCCAGTTGTTAATACAGAGGGGCCCTGCTCAGCAAAACCCCCCTCTGCATGCCCCACTTCCTGATCCCCAGCCATCCGAAATTCCCCAGCTGTCCGAAGTTCCCCATCAAGTTCAAATGTCCCTACAACCCGAGAGTTCTCACCACACTCCGGAAACTCCCCATGAAGGACAGCAGGACAATACCCCACATCCCCTAGTTGACCCAACGGCGAAATCTCCCCACTTAGTAGAGTCAACTGGCCCCACTATTTCTGTCCCTAGTGATGACTCTCTAACACCACCGTCCCCACCCATTCGCAAAAGGAAGAAAACCCCAACTGGCTCAGTCTCCAGACCACGGACAAGGGCTAGATCTCAAGTCCTTACTTCACCTGAAAGTCCTTCCCCTAGAGAAAAACCTGGCCCTTCAAAGAAACGGAAAAGCCGCGATTTCACCGCCTTCCTTCCAAAAAGAAAAAAGAGAACAACTGTCGAAACAGAATCCACCCTCGTTTCCCCTGACCCCGCCACTATTTTATTAAAACCCTTATCCCCATCCCAAATTCCCCAACCCGTCTCACCCGGGGGTACTACCACACAAGAACTAGTGCCCCGGGATAATACGACATTGTTTATGGCTCAAAAAGTGACTGTTCCACAAGAACCAGCCACTTACCCAGTGGCTGAAACACAAGAACTAGCCACTGAGGTACAAAACTACACCAAGCATGACGATAGTGGGAGATCAGTAGTAGCTGAAACACAAGAACCAGCTACGCCTGTGCATCAACAGACCACCCCAGCGGAGTCAGCCAGTGTACAGGGTATACATACTATGACATCTCTGCTCGAGGAAAATGAATTCCTCAAAACTGAATTAGAAGTATACAAGAAGGAACTAACCATGGCTCGAGAGGCTTTTGAGAAAGAACTGAACCTCTATACCTTAGCACACGCAGCCTCAATGCAAAATAAGGAGCCATGCAAGGAATACATGTGCCAGGAGTGCGGCAACATTTACCAGGGTGCAGGCTACAAATTAATCGAAGTTCAATTATCCGAGGCATCCACATCAGCTGGAATAAAAGAGGAATGCCCCACTGCTCCACAAGAACCAGTAGGGCCCTCTATAAAGCAAGAAAAACATACTGAACCTCAGATATTGTGTCCTTCACAGGCTGATGCGGCTATTCAGACAGAATCACCACTACAATCAGTCAATGTAGCCATTCAGACAGAATCACTATTACAATCAGTCAATGTAGCCATTCAGACAGAAGCACCACCACTATTAGTTGATGTGGCCATTCAAACAATGTCCCAACTCATTACTGTTGATGCCAAGATACAGACTGTGCCATGGAACCAATTGGAACAGATGAATAAATGGAAGAGGCAATATGCCGAAGAACAAGACACAATGTTATGCCAACACAAGTTACAATGGCAGAATCATGTATATGCCAATTGGGACAGATGGGACCAGATGAGGCAACAGCTTAAGGACTACAAAAAGGAAGCCAAGGAGTCTAAGGAAAAGATAACCCTGATGTTTTCATTAGCCCAGAAATTGATGGCTACACGCAAACCTTCTGTAAATTATTCTCTCTTTCTTGCTGAACGATTCATTTATTTTCAATTAAAAGCAATAAAAAAACGACAGACCATATGAGCTAATGACTGCAGAAAACTTTGTTGAAACTTTTAACGAGGCCCCTGAGAGTGATCAGCATTTGTTGTGTGAACTCTACCTCCATAACGAGGCTATGCCAGAGAATAGGGAAGTCAATCTTATTCCAATTGCAGGAAATATACAAATAAGGGCATTTGTCTCATTTTTGTCTAACCAGCTCACTTGGCAATCCGCGTTCACTGCAAGCAGTCACAATGAGGACAATAAACTCCTGTGGATCAGACCAGAGCCCTTAAGGCCAGCCCTGTTCATCGCCCAATATTATGAGTTTCTACAGAAGCCAGGAATGCACAGGTACATGCAGCAATTACAGGCTTCAACACTTTCGAAGTGTCAACAGCACATTAGAATAAAAGGTAATGCTGCAATGAACACCAATGTTATGTTTTGGCAACAGTCATGTAAAGAAAGACAGGACTATCACCCTTTTAATCCTCACAATCTTCAAGCTGCATTATCCAGGGTTTCCAATTACATTCGTTGTATTCAACATTGTGGAGTAAACTGGATTGGATATCATTTCCACTTTCCAAGTTTATGGCTGCCTTCAGAACAATATCAGTGTAATTTCCAGTTGACCAACAGAGATGAGGCCTTGGCATGGCAACACTTGCAGAACAAAAGAGGATTCAAAGCTCCTACAGATGCCACCTTCTCCAGCTATTGCTTGAGTAATTTGCATGCTCAGTCCCAGTACTCAGACTCTGATTCAGACTAGGGGTTGCCTGAGGACATGCAACATTTTACTTGGGGGGGAGATGTTAGGACCCCACTATGTATCATTATTTGTATATATTTGATACCAGCACTTTACCCTTGATAACCATGATCCCATTATCATTTTCATCCACTTTTTTCCCAAGGTAACAAAAACCCTTCTTTATTATATGATTAATCTGTTTTCATTTAATTGCACACAATACTCTTATATTTATATCATTATTGAAGTGAATCGTGCTAACACAAGTCCAAAGTTGCAGATACAGTATATGCGGCCGTTTGCTAGAAACAGCAGGACTCATTTTGCTGAAACAGCAGGACCCATGTTGCTGAAACAAAGCTGACTCAGTTGCTGAGACACCATCACCGCAATCTTTGGCTGTAATTTTGCCGATTCTGGAAAGAGCTTTTTGAAGAAGAGTATGCAGAGTACGAGACATGATTAGCCTGGATTATCGCTGAAGGATAGCATTCTTGTTGTCTCTGTTGTAACATATCTTTTATGAAGAACCCGAATAGTCCTGTTTTGGAAAAGAACAGATTTGAGATATATGGATTTCGCTCTCTATGTAATTGTAAATGATGTCTCCTCTTTAAAAAGAGGAGACATCATCATTAGAAGGTCGGTCATATGTAAAGCTACAGGAGCATACTGTGTGAGAAACTCGAGCATGTCTCACATTTGTAAAGTATCAAGTGACTTTGACAGATGAATAAATTTCTCTTTTGATCGTTCCAATTTAATTCTTTCCCCCGGGGAATCTTGTGAGAGGTAAAGGGCCCGCCTTCCTTGCAAGATTCGCCCGTTGGTTCTTGTAGATTGTTTAATTCTTTATATGTTTGCACTTCATTTTAATTATGTTGTTAGACACTGGTTACACAGCTTGAGCAATACTCTGTTTCCTTAGCACTGCATATATTGAATGCTTTCACCCTTAGAAGTTGAGATATCTGTTTCTATTTGATTGCATGAATGAATGATGTTGGGAGATAGGTGCTGAAGATTCCTGCATACAGGAATAGGGTTCTGCTCCCATTAATTTCTTTCCTTTGTCTGCAGTGTGATTAGAAACAAGAGAACAGGTGTTGAAGGTCCCTGCTCACAGGAATAGGGTCTTGATCTCTTGAGTTCACAGTGTGATTAAGTGTCAGGCATCAGGTGCTGAAGTTCCTCACTAAGGAATAGGGTCCTGTTCCTGCTGTGGTTGATTGATTTCTTTCCTTGCAGATTGATCTTCCTTTATTTGAATTGTAACTGCAATAGAGGGATTATCTCCGTTATAACTTAATTAACTTCAGCTTTGATTAATTAGAATGTGAATCAGTAGATTGGTGAGATTAATAACTGTGTGTTCTTTCTTTTACTACAACATTGTTTCTGCTTTTGAAATTGAGCATATCCAGTGCGAGACTACCTTTGAAATAAAAAGACTTCCTCGGGTTGACAATTTATGTGGCGCTTGAATTGTGGAAACAATTAAAGCGACCAACAATGAATAATTTTTCGAGGTACACTGTCATTTATTATGACGGTTTCCCCCCCACGACAACTTAATGACGTCTGTCCTTGACACTTTTTAATGTCCTTTTTGGAATATTTAATTAAATCCATAAAATCGACGGTGACGTACATGCAGACCTACCTTATGGTGGATTAGCATAAAAAATATCTGACGGAGTAACAACGCAGGGAGTAACAACAACAATGAGTAACAACAACAGGGAGTAACAACAAAGTGAGTAACAGCACAACGAGTCACAACACAACGAGTAATGACAACAGTGAGTAACAACAATAGCGAGTAATGGTAGTTATGGAGTAACGACAGTTATAGAGTAATGGCACCGGTGGAGTAATGACAACGGCTGAGTAACAATAGCTACAGAGTAACGACACCGACAGAGTAACGACAACATCGGAGTAACGAAAGTTGCGGAGTAACAACACCGGCGAAGTAACAACAGTTGCGAAGTAACGACACCGGTGGAGTAACAACATTGGCAGTGTAACGACAGTTGCGGAGTAACAATAGCTACAGAGTAACAGTAGTTACAGAGTAACAACACTTAGTGGAGTAACAACACTTAGTGACACCACCAATGAAATAACAACAACATCTTAATAGCAGCATTGGTGGAGTTACAACATCGAGTGTTACCTTTCTCCTAGCCATATTTCTTTGTTATTCCTGCAAAACACAAAAAATAAGTAATAACCACATTTATTTATTTATTTTTTTAATTTTTAGAGAAGAGTGAGAGTGTCCTCTATTCCAATAACCATTAGGTCAGATGAATCAGAAAGGTGTTTGACAAAGGCATCTTTAGAGGCTGGACGGTGGTATAGTTTTAGACAGTGCCCATTTACTAAGAACGAGGTCTGATTCTCATCTATTGTAATTACTCTGACCGTTCCATTGTCGAACACAGCGTCTACTTGGTATGGTCCCATCTAGCGAGTGCGAAGCTTGCCTTTGAAATCCTTAAATCGGGAGTCATATAGTAGTGCCCAATCTGCCACATGAAACACCTTTGTTTTGATAAATTTATCGTGCCATTTCATTCTCTGCTGTTGAACAATAGTTGTATTTTGGACAGCTGCTGATCGAATCTCGTCTAACTCATTCAGCTGTTCCAGTTGGTGTTTCTGTGCCTATGATAGATCTAGGCCTACTTATAGAGCTATTTTGAGTGTACTGATTTCAAATTCTATCGAAAACAAGGGGGGATTTCCCATAGACTAATTCGAAAGGAGAAAACTCAGTTGTGTTCCCCTTTTGGGTTTGATTTCATTGCATCGGGAACTTCCTTTCATATTTCGTTTATTAAACAAAATATGCAAAATACATAGAAAATGTTCATTTGGCGGATTTCAAAATATATGGAATGTCTCTTATAACTCTATCGGGTCTGGCCATCGCCATCATGCGTATATATATATATATATTATATATATTAACTATATATATATAAGCCCGCTCCATTGTATAACTCCGGATTTGCATCTGTCGATATTGGCAATCGCAATGTCGCTTGTCTTCAGACTTGTTGTCCACCCTTTAATATTAATTGCGATGCAATTATATTATATATATATATATATAACAAGCCCTATATATATATATATTATATATAATATATAATATATATATATATATATAACAAGCCCCTGTTCCGTACCGTCGATTGGTCCGCTGCCTTATTAAGGTTTACTTGTAAAAGCGTTTATCTCCATGATCCTCCACCTTTGCCCTTATGTTTATCCAAACTCGGATTTACATGCATTTGCACCATTTATCACCCCCCCTTTTTTCCTTTGTGAATAATATTTTTAGACTTAGAAGCCTATGCTAGATCTATTTTGTTGAAATTTGGTACCGGAGGACAGGTGGTTCCCTTAGGCTTTGATCTTTGGCCTAGGGAAAAGTGTCCAAAAGATTTTAATTTTTCTCCTAAAGTGACTTTATAATTTTTATAAAGTTAAAATCTAATTTAAAGTGACTTTAAGTGATAAAGTTACTAAGTCTAATTTTAAAGTGACTTTTATAAAGTCAATGAAAAATTAGAAAGGAAAAGTGACTTTGGAAATAAATGACTAAGTGGGTCTTTATTAAAGTGGGGTAAATTAAAAAATAGAAAGTGAGATTTAAATGTGCATTTAATCTCAGCCATTGATCTAAATCTATTTCAGCCATTGGATTTAGAGATCACCCAAAAGTCACTTGGATCACCCAAAAGTCACTTGGAGTTATATTAAAGGAGAAAAAGATCATTCATTCTTTCATGAGCAGATTGGGAGAAGGAGAGCAAGAGAGCAAGGGAGATTTCTGGACAAGAAGGAGAAATAGGCAGCAGTTTGGCACACATACCAGGCAGCTCTTCAGCAAAATCAGAACAGCAGAAAGACAAGCAGAACAGCAGCAAGAACAAGCAAAAAAAGCTGATTTTTTTGCTGAAAACTGAGAAGTTTCCAGGTGGTCCGTTGGGCTGAAAACGGATAAGTTTGCTTGCTGAAAAAATTATTTTGCTGTAATTTTTTTGCTGAAATTTTCTTGCTGTAAAAAGACATTTTTCAGAAATAAAGAAGAGCTCTCAAACTGGTTTTCCCCAAGAGTTGTAGGGGGTTTTCCAGGGTCACGTTGACCCAAAAATATCAGTGTTTTAATGTGTTTTAATGGCTGTTTATTACTGCTGATTTTTATTTCTGCAATTTCCAGCATTCTGTAAATTTTCCAGAATTTGTGTTTTCAGAAAAAATTATTTTTTCCAGCTTGTTGAATGTATGGTTATGGAAAAGGGCATTTAACTACATGGGAGAAATAAGGAGAAACTGAAAACCGGGTGGGAAAACAGAAATTTTAACATGGTATCAGAGCTTGAGTGCTGAAGGGCAGTTTGGGACAGCAAAAGAGAAAAATTACAGCTGCTGATTTTTCACTCAGAAAATTCCAGCAAGCTGATTTTTCATAAACAGCAGGTTTTATCTTTACTACAGCAGTGCTATTTTTCAGTTTTAGGACAGCAGGATGTCATTGAGATTGAGGGTGGAGGATAGGTTGGATGGCACAAATTACAACGTTTGAAAGGAGAGAATGCAGAGTATCTTTGAGGAGGCAGAAGTCTGGGATATCATGGTGCATACCACACAGACCCCTGTTGTTGTGCCTACTGATGCTACTCAGTTGGCTGCTTATAATAAAAGAACAACAAGGGTAAGAGGCTGATTCTAGACGGAATCAAAGACCATTACATTCCTCATGTGAGAGGAAAAAGCAATGCCCATGAGATATGGACAGCATTGTCCAATCTCTACCAGAGTACCAATGAGAACCGGAAAATGGTCCTGAAGGAGAAGCTGAAAAACATTAAGATGGGTAATGATAGTGCAGCTAGATATCTCACTAAGATTACTAATGTGAGAGATGAGTTGGCAGCGATTGGAGAGGCCATTCCACCCGCTGAGTTGGTACGAATTGCGGTAAATGGCCTCCCCCGTTCATGGATGAACTTTGCTGATGGGGTTTGTGCTTGTGAGACCCTTCCCACATGGGAGAGGTTTTGGGATGATTGCATTCAGACAGAGATCAGGAAAGGTCAGCTTGGGGCAGCCAAGCCAGTTGAGCAGGATGAGGATGTAGCACTGATGGCAGGAAGCAAGAAAGGCAAAGGGAAGAAGCAGGCTTCCACAAGCAGTGGTGGAGGCAAAGGCAAAGGTAAAGTTAAACAGGTAAACACACAGAAGGACTATTCCAAGGTGAAGTGTTGGAATTGCCAAAAGATGGGACACTATGCAGTGGTGTGTCCGGAGAAGAAGAAGAAGAAGGGGAAGGACCAGAGTTTGGCAGCATCAGCAGAGATTGAGGACTTTACAGGTCGTTTTGACCGGGAGTTTGCATTCACTATGTGTGAGTCCTCTAGTGCAGGATCACCTGCCATACAGGTTCAGAGGGAGCAGGCTTTTCCCTCGATTAGCGGAGCATCTACAGGTATCTGGTATGTAGAGGGGCTTCACGTCATATGACAGGAGTCCGTGAGTACTTCTCAGAGCTTTCAGAGAGTGACACTGATGTAGGGGTAGTACTCGGTGATGACAGAGTTGTTAGAGCAGTCGGGGTGGGGACAATGACATTTCAGAGGGAGTCCAAACCTCCCTTGAAAGTGACAGAGGTTCTTTATGTGCTAGGGATGAGGAAGAGCCTCATATCTGTCTCAGCTTTGGAGGACAGAGGATATGAGGTACTGTTCAGGGGAGGACAGGTGTTGATGTATCCCAGGGGCGCTCCAGCTGAGTCAGCTAGAGTGATAGGTGTACGCCATACAAAGGTGTACAGGTTTGCATTCCAGCCTCTTTTGGCATTGAGTAGTAGTACCGACAGCAGAGCTAGCAGTTCTGAGCAGTGTGAGATTTGGCACCGCAGGATGGGACATATGTATCATGGAGCCTTGAGGACCTTGCGGGAGATCACTACAGGTATGCCAGATTTCAGTACTGATCACTTTGATACTTGTAAAGGATGTGCTATGGGCAAGTTTGCAAAATCCCCTTTTCCCAGCAGTGACAGCAGAGCGACTGGGATACTTGATTTGATACATTCTGATGTGAGCGGTCGGATGTCTCATGTTTCCTTGAGTGGATATGAGTATTATTTTTTATTCATTGATGATCACTCCAGGAGGACCTGGATTTATTTCTTGAAGACCAAGAGTGAGGTCTTCAAGCGGTTTCAGGAGTTCAGAGCTCTGGTGGAGACACAGACAGGTCGAAGATCAAGTCCCTGAGGTCGGACAATGGAGGAGAGTACACCCTTGGAGAGTTTGTTGACTATTGTGCGGAGGCAGGCATTAGGAGGGAGTTCACTGTTCCTTACAACCCCCAGCAGAACGGGGTTGCGGAGAGGAAAAACAGATCCATCATAGGGGCTACCAAAGCCATGTTACATGATCAGGGGTTGCCATTGTTTTTGTGGGCAGAGGCCTGCAACACAGTTGTTTACTTGCAGAACAGGAGTCCGCATCGTGCCTTGGGGCACATGACTCCGGAGGAGGCTCTCTGGGAAGAAGCCTGATATTGGTCATCTTCATATCTTTGGATGCATTACATACTCCTATATACCCAAGGAGAAGAGGACCAAACTAGAGCCCACCGCAGAGAATGGTATCTTTGTGGGCTACAGTGAGACCTCAAAGGCCTTTCGGATTTACATTCCTGCACAGAGGAGAGTTGTTGTCAGATGGGATGTGAAGT
>APFE031358364.1:10550-23835 GCA_000404065.3 Pinus taeda
ACTGATTACATCATCTCCCAGAAGTTCTCCACTAAAAACTGCTCAGAAATGGTCAAAACTGGACCATACTGAATACCCAGTGTAGAGGGTGTGATGCATATCACCTTCCCAGTGTAAAGGGTGCGATGCATACTGAATAGCCCCTCTGTAGGGTGCGATGGTTGGGAATGGACAAATGGCAGGGACAATTTGCAAGGTGGAAGATCATGGAATCTTCCAGAAGCTTCCCCTCTGACACTTGCCTCTCTGTTTTCAACCAGGGATGAGTAAGCTATCATCATTCTCCAAGTGGAATCAAGAAATATCAGAGAGAGGACACTAATCAAGGCCCCAGAAGATGACTCACCCCCCTACAATCATCTATATATGGATCCCTCATCACAGAGATCCAGAGGCGGGAATTTTGTATCTTGTAGAGAAGTGTTGTTGGTTTTCTAGAGAAACTTCATAGTGTTGGGTGATTTAAGCTTTACTTGAGGTGAAGAAGGGCTTTCTTGTTGGAGGATGATGCTGGGTCAGAACATATGGTTGTAATCCTCTTGCTATTCTTGATCTTAATAAAGCTATTCAATTTTTCCTCCATATTCTTGTATGTTTGCTGATATATGCATTTGTATGGTTAACACATATCTGGTCCTGTGTTATTTATGAATATAGATCTCTGTTCTTCGATAGTAGTATGTTGATTTGATTCCACAGGTGCTCTTTGAAGTTGGGCAGACGAAGAAGAAGCAGCAAAGAACTATTAGGAAGGAGAGGAATCAAACAAGGAAACCAAGCGCAAGACTAAGGTTGGTCTCCTTTGTTCCACTCTTATCTATTTTCATAAAGGAAAGGGAAAGTAGACTTTACTTGTTTGTTTCTAAGATAGCTACCAGTCTTAGTGGGAATAGCAGCTCTGAGTGGACACTATTCTCGGTAACATACAAAATTATAAGAATTTCTTAGTACCTTGTAGGTTTACTTCAATACTAAATAGCTCAATGACATTGAGAGGATGAATCTTACAAACATGGAAATGTCATTGGATTCTAATTATTGATGGGAATTCCATAACTAATGTTGTGAGTTGTGTGTTTATCCCATTGCTATTTAGGATGACCTTATAAAAAGTGATGAATGACACAATAGTATTCATATGTGAAGAGGAAACAACTATGTTGGACACCTAATTTGCTAAGGGTTATGGTGTGGAAGGTAAACCATCATAGGGATTCCAAGAGACCTTGGAAGATGAATCCAAAGATCACACAATGTATTTATATATAACATATTTGTGAATAATAAAGAAAATAATGTTTATCATTAATTTTGGTTACACAATCCATCAGTGGTATTAGAGTGGGCCAATTCCTACCCTGCTCAAATTTTGAACCACTAGTTTTGTGATCTTCATCAACCTATTGTGCCTACAAGCAATTAGAGATTCCATTGGCAGTTTACATTCTTATTAGAGTCTAGACACTTAGATAATTAGTGGCTCAGACCTATCCCTCTAGTTACCAACACTTTTACCTGCAAATATGTTAAAATCCAGAGCCTAGCACAACCCCATTCACGTTCAGTGCCTCGCCTGTCCCTGTACTTGTCAAAACTACCACCCTTGACCATTTCACTATATGCATGCCATTTCATATTTTGTGTCTTTAACATCTTAATATATGGCAGTTTCGCCATATTTAAGGTTCTCCGTTCCTTTAAAGCTCCACCAACACAACATATTTTGATCTCCCTGGTCTTAATAAAACAAAAAGTATTCCTTCAGAAAATGGTTGATTTTTCTCAGATTTCCAAGAATATCATAGAGTAAAGAAAAACGCTCTCCAACATAATGTTTTGAAGAATTGGGAGAGTAGGGAGAATCTTAAGTGTAAAACACTGAGGAATTTAAGTGTTTAGAATGACTTCGAAAATATAGAGAATCGATGAAGCGTAAGGGTTTCTATTGGAATTGAAATCTAATGCAAATGTTTGATAATTCTAAGTGCTTCAACTATTACTTGAGTGTCCTTTCTTCTCATGTGTCTTTTTTATGTGTGTCCTAGTGATTCCCTCTATCTAGAATATGTTATATATTGAAGTTCCTTGCTACGAGATCATGGAGGTTGCCTAGAATATCAAACTCTCTTTATCTTCTAGGCCGACAACAAGATTTCGTTTTCCAAACACTAACTATGCACCTCCTTTGTTCGAAGAAGCTCAAGACACTGAGGTCGTTCTTCGAAATTTTTGTTACCCACAATAAAGTGCAATGGAATTCCCGTTTATTTGTTACGTATTCAACATTATTCTAAGAGATATTCTTGATTTTCATTACCACCAGAACTTTTATTTGGGGCATAGTGAGAGTAGAAGAATTAAATTTCATTTTTTTTAGCGTTATGTAGATTTGAACTGGTTGTTGCCATTAGAATAATAAGACATAAAAGTGCATTCTACATATCATCAAGCAAAAAAAATATCCAATTCTAAAAATAAGGTGGCCATGGAAGGCAAGTTGTGTAGAGTTATCTATTTGTTACACTAGAAACAAAATTAGTGAAAGGGATTAAGACTTTGTGTTATATTTCTTTAATATTATAAACTTCAAGAAAGATATAAATGCTTAGACATCACCCATTTGATATAGTGGTGCACCCTTCATTTACTTGAACAAGAAAAAATGGCCAGACATTATGATGCATTAGAGTTGTTAAATACCCTAATTCATTCCACTTTTGATGGGATGGTAAAAATTAGCAAGGACACTCTCTCTAACATTCAAATCTATTTGCAAAATGCACAAGAAAAGATCGATTTTTTGCATCTTGAATCACAACTATAGAAAGATGAGTTACAATAGAAAATACATCATTCTGAATTGGTTTTTGTTTGGAAAAATTCCCTTTTTGAGCTTAAAGCTAACTCCCATCAACTGCCAGAAAGTGATCAAATCCATGAACATGAGGTGGATTCAAATCAAGTGCCCATTTCAAGAGAAGTTTTGCATAAAGATGAAAAATTTTAGGTAGCCCATCATCAGACCTTGGGAAGAGATTGCAAGACAAAAGCAAAAAAATTGGTCTTTGATATGGCAAGGATGCTTCCTTTCATATTATAGACTATTCTGAGCCCATCCAGTTTCAAAGTGCTAGGTTTCTTCAAGGTAGTTGAATTTCACCTACTACTCCTCTTCCAAAGTAGCCACAAATTATCAAATGTCAACATTGTGACAAAGTTGGCCATGTGACAGATCATTGTTTTTATCTTCACTCAAGTGAGAATTGTCATAAAATTACTCATTATTCAAATAGACGTTTTAGAAACAAGCCTCCTACAAGAATGGAGATTCACTTTGGATGGATCACTTCTTAGCAATGGGCATCAACAACTAAGAAGATATTCTAGTCATTACCACAGAATTTTTTCTCAAGTGTTGACATGTCTTACAATTGTGATTTCATCATCTTCTCACCTTGTAGCTGATGGGGGGGAAATGATGGTCATCTATAAGCTTCAAAGATAAATCAAGTGAGCCTGAGACACAACTTAAAATTTTGCATCTTCATGCAAAACTACTCCTGAAATTAGCACTTGATATGAACCACCCTCAACTTCACTGATCTGATTAGTTTCGCTTAGAGAGTCCTCATATATGATATTCCTCATCCTATCTACTCTATCATTCTAGGCACTCTTTGTACATATCGACACTACTAGTCAACTTTGTAACTAGTTTTGCCTTCCCTAACTTCCTCCATGCATTTTGATGATGCATTGAACATTGATTTGAATTCTAACTAATGGGGGACATGTGAAAACCCTAACATGGGGTGTTACTCTGACATTTCTTAGTATTTGAAATTCATCTTGCAACATTTGTTTCTCTATCCACTCAATTCATGTGTTTTTTGTGCTCAGATCCCCATGCCAATATCTCCCTACAATGAAATCAATATTACAAAATCACACTTATCATTCATTCTAGTTGCACAGTCCAACAATGGTATCAGAGCAGGCATATTCCTACCCTGGTCAATTTTGATCCATGTTTATGTAACATGGCCTCCTTCAAAATTGAATTGGTATGTTAGCCACAGTGAGCTCTATTAAAGAACCATCGATCCTACCACTCTCACCCTACATTCCTTGTGAGGCATTACCTCTGTGTGTTACCTCACTTACCAAACCATTTCATCTAGAGAGTCCTCAAACTTAGAGATTCCTCAATTCTAGATTTCCTTAACATGTATGCTTTATCATTCTAGGCACTCTATGTACATGTTTGCATTGCCAATCAACTTTGCAACCAATTATTCCTTCCTTGACTTCCTCCTTGCATTTTGATGATGTGTTGAAAATTTATTTGAATTAAACTGGTGGGGGAAGTATGAAAACCCTAACATGGGGCGTTACTCTGACATTTACCCTAACACACTATACTAGTAGCATGATTAAGAAACCAATGATTAAATGGGCATGTTCAACATGCTAATGGCTCATGTTTTCATGAAGGATAAATCTTATTGTCAGGTACCAAATTAAATTAAACTAGTACATTAATGAGAAGTTAAACTTCTTGACCATTATAGAACTTGTACATACCCATAAATTTATTTAAATTATTGAGAAAAAGAAAAGGTCCAAGTAGCACTCTAGGCCCCTTGGTGAATAATGCAACCAACAATGCAATTCCATCAAGAATGAATAAAAGAACATTTAATAAAAAGGTTCACCATAGTATAGATTATGAAATCAACTATATTAATTCATTTTTGTCCAGAGATGATGTGAACATTAATAAATGTTAACGATGAAAAACAAAGTATATATGGTGTGACACTCATCAAACATTTAGTCATGAATAGAAGGATTTCCATTCCATACATCCTTTTTCATGCAACTCATACTCTGGCTAGCAATGTCTTATGATTGGTAGGCGAATGTGACTTACACCTAAATCATCTAGTGGAACTATTGCCATAGTCCATCTGCCTTGTCCATGATAACTAAACTAAAAAATAAAAAAGTAGTTCTTCCATAATGACATATGTGTTCATTATCAATGTCTCCACTTCATTATTGAATTGGAAGAAAAAATAGGTAAGTTAGAGATTGATTGTATAATGAATGGATCTCATGACACACCATGCACATAAACATTCAAATGGCTCTAGTTAGTAAACAAGATCTATGTCACCAAGCAGTGCATGTTCTAATACAACATATACTATTGTAAGGATGGGTTATGTATGACGTCGTTCCCTTAGATATCTATGATGTTTTGTTTGGGAAACCTTACTTATCGTAGAAGCATAGAATTTGTGAGTAATAACAACAAAGCATGGTCAAATGAATAAAATATACAATGTTTTTGTAGTCTAGAGGTGATTTGAGAATGTGAATTTCTTTCATTTATGTCAAACAACATTGTAAATTAATTGCTCATATAAGGGAATTCATTTTTTTTTTTTATCTATTCAACTAAACATTTTAAAGACGATTATCAAGTTTTCCTATGTATCCTTCACCACACATCCAACACAATAAAAACAATTATACAAACTTTTGAAGCAATTAATGAAGTAATCATTTAAACAACCCAAAAGAGTTTTGCAAAATGATTGAGTCAATCATAAGATTGATCTAAGACCTAGAGAACCATCACCTTTTAAACCATTATATCACATATCCTTATTATAAAATGAATAAATAATGCTAAATTTAGACATTTTAGACGAAGGCCATATTAAATTAAGTGCATGCTTACATGGAAACCACATTATTCTTGCACCAAAAGAAACCAAGTTATGGTGCAAATTCATTTAGTACCATATAATAAAAAAAAAAATAGAATGAGAAAAAGGTGCATCCCATTCCCATGAGATTATTGCCTTCTAGATAAATTAAATGGAGATAAATTATTCACTTAATTGTCCTTGAAATTGTTTATCACCAAGACCCACTTGACACTGGAGATGACTAGAAGAAAACATTCAAAGATAAGGATCAATTATATCAACGGATTATGATCCTCTTTGATTTAACTGGCACCTTGATTACATTCATTCACTTGATGTGTTAGTGTCAGTGTCTTCACACTGCCATCAGTGATCAAAATTCACTATTTTGCATTTCATAGTAGGAGTCCCATACTGATGAGTCATTCCATTAGGTCATGGATTCACTAATGGTAGGGTCTACATCCAGTTTTTTCCTCGTAATTTGTACTTGCTGATCCTCTTTCATACTTCAGTCATGGTTCATGATTTACTCTGCAATTTATCATATTAGGTCTTAGGGTTTGGTGTCTTTAGGTTTTAGGGTTTTATCATGCTCAAAATCAGTTATTTCATGCCAACAATGGTAAGTAAGGATATGAGGAGACTAATAATGATTGTTAAAATCATAATTTATTAGTTTGATTACCAAATGTAGTTCTCACCTCAAAACAAGTTTTGAGGTGAAAACAGAGTATTATATATATATATTATATATATTAATATATATTATATATATATAGATATATAATATATATATCTGTGTGTGTGTGTGTTTTTATCTTTCTTCATGATATAATTTTATTGTTTCTATATGTAATATTTATTCCCAAGCTCCTCATAAGCTTGTGATGTTGCCAAGCATCTTCCACTGCAAGAAATCAAAGTAATCTAGAGCATTAGTCCATTTGCAAGCAAACGAGAATACACTTAAAACAAAAAACAGAGTATTGAAAGAAACAAAAAGACATTACAAAAAAGGGTTTTCAAAAGCAAAAATTAAAAGGGACCATATATAAACTCATTTTTACCTATTTTCATGCCATTGTGTTACTTAGCAAATCCAAAGAGCCAAGGAGAGAGGAAACACGATTTCTAAGTGTCATTGAGCGATATAGATGAAAGTGTTGCACTTCTAGAGGTTTTGGACCGGCACTATGCTTCTAGCCTAGCGCTGCACTCTAGCATTTTCACACAGTGCAAATTAACGCTGGCGCTGTGCTCCTGGATCGACATTGCGCTCCTATAGCTGGCGCTGCGCTTTGACCAGCAAAGCCCAAAAGCGCTCCAAGCATCCAAATCTTGCCAAGTTACAAAAAGTTCAGTTTCACCATGAGTTGACCAGACTTTTTGTGACTCATTTACATAACAATGAGGTGACACTTGCCGAAGTAACCTTTAAAATATCACCAGCTGTCATTTTAGAGGCCATTAGAATCCCTAATGTTGGTGAAAAATGGTACAAAGGTCATGATCTTGATGAGGATTACTATGAACCTTACACCAAGCCTTAATACAGAAACCAAGTGAAGAGGCTTTTCCCTTTTAAATTTTTGGAGAACATGCATGTTCCTTTGATGAGGATTATTATCAAGTACTTCACTTGTGAAGGAAGATTCTCCCAGTTGTATGCTTACCATGTCAAACTCCTCATGCACTTCACCAGGGTAAGGATGATGAATCTCCCATATTTCTTGTTTAGAAATATTAATAATATAGCTTACATTGTACGGAAGAATCCATACCCTCAGCAATTGAACAACATCTATCATTACTCTTTGATAAAAATCATTATTCTTCACCACCTCAGTCTTCTTAACATTCCTTGGGAGACATTCATTTCTCATGAGATGTTCAAAGGTCCATAGATCCCTTCACCAGTGCATCAGGAAGAAGGTGGGCCTTCTAGCCATGGAGGAACAAGGGAGGAAACCAAAATTGTTGAGGTGCCAGTGTACTTAATGTATCAGAGAGGCACAAGGATACTTGTTGCACCTGCTAGGCAAGTTTTAGCCCCACAAGGTGTGGAAGGGGCCTTGCCTTCATCACCAAGCCATAGGCAAATGTTATCTCCATAAGGTGTGGAAGGGGCTTTGCTTTCTACTTTAACAAAACAGGTACAGGTTGAGTAGTTGAGCAAAGGAACGGAAAAAGTGTAGGAGGAGGATCTTGGTGATGAGGAAGAAAGAGATTTTAACTTGGTTGAGCATGAAGAGCCACAACAACACTTTACCCATCATGGAATTGGCATCATTGACTTGGAGGCTCAGGATCAAGGAAATGTGAAGGACACCATCATAAAAGAAAAGGAGGCTCAAATACAAACCTTGGAAAATAACTTAGAGAGATCCAATTTCATCATTAGATACTTGGAATAGGAAAACAAGCAGCTGAGTGACAAACAAGTCCTCATGGAACTGGAAATAGTCAAAGCCAATAGGAAAATTATCAAAGAGGCTAATGTCCCACTAACCCCTATTGAGCAAGAGATTGAAAATGATAGGGAAACATAGCTAGAGAGGGTCAACATACATCTTGAAGGACTTATTTATAAGGCCAATAGGGAAAAGAAGATTCTCCAACACATGGCATACCATTACTTGACCCGTAACTAAATCTGTAACATGAGGATTAGATAATTAAAGGCAAGGCTAAAGAGAGCTTTGAAAGGAAAAAATAAGCAATATAGGTTGAGAATGTTGGTTGAAGCCTCCCTAGCCCATAAAAGTAGCTTATGGTGGTGTCCCATGCCAAATTTGGCGAAAATTTGGAAAGTTTTTGCATTTTTGGAATTTTGTAATTCTTAACATAGAAATTTTGCCCAGAAGCGTAGCGCCACTGGCACTGTGCTTTTTCCTAGAGCATCAGATGGAGAAAAGGTTTGAATATTTGGATTTAGGATGATGAGGACATGCACCCTGGGAATTTTCAGAATTTTTGGAGCAAATTTGGGTCACCAAAAGGTCCAAAAACTACCAAAAAATGACTTGTCTGCCTCTTTTTGGACACACAGAAGTAGTCTTGGGAGATTCAAGTTTTGAGGGGGCAAATGACCTCCAAACTCAAACAATATAGGTGTTCCAAAAACTAGAGTTGAAGACCTTTACAATGAGTGATCATGGGCTCAATTGTTTTAAGGGAAAGACCTCCAAAAGTATGCTGAAAGTGGCTCTACGCTTTTGGCTAGGGGCACTGCGCTTTTGACCATTTTGCTCAGAAAGCCAAAATTCACCTGGTTTGACTGAAATCTGATTTCTATCTCCTCATGGATGTTTTCACTGATATAATTAATGACATGGTATGTAAATTTAATGGTAAAATAGTGTTAGAGAGTAGATCCATTAGTTAGAGGTGGTTTTTAGGCAAATGAATCTGTTTCCACTCTTTTAGAGGCAAGTGGTTTGACTGCCTATATTCCAGTTCTTAGTTGGGAAATGGTTGAAACAACCCCTCTTCTCATGGATTCGACCCCTAATGGTGAGTATGAGTGGTTTTTATGTCTATATTATGTATTTTCTTTCTCATTTGCAAGGGTTGGATACATCTAGATGCTCTGAACTATATTGTACATCATTGTAAGCAGTCTGGCAAGGAAATTAATAGGAGTTGCAACTATTTTTATGGGACACCTATGGTATGGTGTTTTTTCATAGTTTATTCTTTTGTTATTAGTTGTTCACATGATTTATGTATGCCATCATCTACTTCACTTCTTCTGATTTAGTGATATCAAGATAGATAGGTAGAATTCATTGTTTACAGTGCTCTACCATTGGAAATCATTCAGTATTTTATGTTTTTTGATGTTTGCAAAGGATACATGATTGTTCCATGCCCTCCTCAGCTCCTCACTAGTCTTAGACACCTCATCTCACTTAATTTCTAGTGCTAAAGCCTATACCTACCTTGCCCCATAGAACACCCTACATTCTGACCTAATTTCCCAGCGCTGAACTGCCCAGCTCCATTTGATCTAGCAAAAACCCACAAAATTCAATCAAAACGTTTCAAGATACTATACCTAGCCTAAAATCTTTACCTAATCCAGTCCTCCCGACCTAGTAGGGCTAGCTACTAGGTTAAGCTTGGTTTGTGGTTAGCGTAGAATTGACTTTCTTCAGCCTAAGGTCAATCTAGGCTCTAACATAGTGGCGAGTGCAATGGGAAGAAATGTTAAACACCCCAGTAATCTCTTTCAATAAAATTCTTGAACTTCAGATGATGAGTTCTCGAATTTGTTAGGCTAAAATAGAAAGTTGTGAAGAAAAATTAAAATTTTGAAATTTGAACACACTAGCTTCAAGAAGGTACATGACGTCCAATCCGGATCCAAATCCTCCTCCTATATTTGAAAACCCCAATCTCATTCCGAGAATAATCCGACAAGAAAATTAAGTAAGCCCTAAACCGGTTTTTTGTTCCAATTCTTGTCCTAGAGAGTGGTTGTTTATTGAAGATCTCCCTTTTGGTGAATATTTTGATCTATCTTTGTTTGAAACTAAATCTAAAACTGCGCTTGATAACACAGTTCTAAATCCTGAATTTCTTGCAAATTTTATAAAAGAAAAGGAAAACAGATTAATTGATGAATATATCTTGAATTCACTTCAATCATCCATCATAGCTACCAATATCCCTGAACTTTTAGAATCGACATCCACTACTCTCGGCTCATCAGTTTTCCCATCAAGTTCCGAAGTTCCTTCACAACCTCAATTTATACCTACACTTCCCCTTCAATCTATCATATCTGATCAAAGACCTATCACCCCTACTCCTCCATCAACTTCTTCATCAACTACCTTAATAAACCCAAGTAGTCCAACCATTGTTCCAAATCCACCAGGGGTCATGGCTACCCGATATGCTCCCCTCATTCTACCTCAGAATTTGGATGATATGCTTGTTGATTACCAAAGAAAAATACCTCATTTTGATGCCACTCAAAGTATTATAGCATAGCAACATGTTGACAGAATGAATGAATTTTTCAACCTGCATGAGGTGGATGTAGAAAATGTGACCATGAGATTATTTGTGCAAAGTTTTGGAGGCAAGGTTTGCAAATGGTTTCACGCTTTACCAACAGCCTCCATTAACACTTTGTCGGTTCTGCATAGACAATTCTTAGACCGGTGGGAGGTAAAAAATAATCCACTCCAAATTCTATCTGAGTATGAAAATATCAAAAGAAATGCAAGTGAAAGTGTGAAAGATTACTGTGTAAGGTTC
This sequence comes from Pinus taeda, assembly GCA_000404065.3. NCBI lineage: Eukaryota > Viridiplantae > Streptophyta > Pinopsida > Pinales > Pinaceae > Pinus > Pinus taeda. Next base: position 21,542 of record APFE031358364.1, read on the forward strand.
AATGCAGTTTATAATGCTTTTCCGGCTTACATTAAACCATCGATGGGGTTATCATTGATCAAATTTCCAGATGGTTTCGATGTTGATATGGCGTATCAATTACGAGAAAGATATCCTACCCCACTTGAAGATATGCAAAAGAACGTTGTAAGTGTAGAAGCAAATCTACTGGCTAAAAGAGCAAGGATGAAATCTGAAAAGAAGGTGACTATAAAGGAAGAAGCATCTTCCTCAGATGTTAAGGCAGATAATTTGCTCCGGAAAATTGAGAAGATGTTTGACCATATGACTGTTGCAGACAAACCTGAAACACCAATCAGGAATCCAAATTTCAGAGGTCAGCAGTAGCTCCAATTCTGGATTAAACAAAGGGAGCAAAAGGCACAAGACCAGTCAGCACAACAGCAGTAGGTTAGAACTCCTTTGCAGCAAAACTATGTGCATAGAATAGAGGATGAAGATGATGATGATCCGGTGGTTGAGGCAAATCATTTCTTTATTGTCGATGGCATGCCCATTTTTCTGACAGAAGATGAAGAATATGCGGATATTCCAAATACTCAAAAGGATGAAGATTACATACTAGAAAATGAGACCATTTTGGAGGATGAGTCAGATGATTATCAGCGAGGGCATATGAATGCTTTGACAACACAATAGAAGCAGAGATGTACCAGCCAGTCCAATTCACAAAAGAAAGGAAGCACAATCCAAAAATGACCCTACAAGCATTCAGAAAAAAGGGAAAGAGCCTGCTGATCCAACTTCTATCAAAGGACCATCAGCAAATAGTCCTGGAAACGAGAAGAACAACCAGCAAAGTGCAGCAAAAGAAAACGCTGAAAAGAAGGACCTTCCAGTCAAAGATGTAGATAAAGTTTCAGCTTTTAGTTTATAAAATGAGTTTGCTAAAGTAAAGGTTTCGATTCCTTTGACAGACTTAATGAAAAACAATAGTTATAAACACCAGGTGTCCAAAATTTTGCATATAGATCCTTTATTTGATAAGATTACTTTGGGTCATTCTACAACATATTACTCGCAGGGAAATGGTCTAGCTGAATCATCCAATAAGTCTTTGGTGAACATCATCAAGAAGATGCTGGAAACAAATAAGAAAAGATGGCACAGGAAGTTGGTTAATGCTTTGTGGGCTGACAGAGTGAGCTAGAAGAAATCCATAGGTATGTCTCCATTTGAGTTAGTTTATGGCGTTGATATAGTTTTTCCAACATCTCTTGCATTTCCAGTTATGAGACTGCTACAGGAGGCTCGCAGTGAAGAGGATGAATTTCAGCAAAGAATTAATCAGATGATTCATCTATAGCAAACAAGGGATGAAGTTTTCCAAAACATTTTCAGATTGCAAGAAAATATCAAGAAAATTTATGATCGGAAAACCAAAGTAGACAAATTCTAGCTAGAGGATGTAGTGTTGCGGTGGGATGCTCGGAATGAGGACAAAGTAAACCACGGGAAGTTTGAAAACTTACGGAGAGGACCTTATAATATTACAACATACAAAGGACATAAAGAATTTTTGCTCAAGGAAATGGATGGTCAAGATTGTTCAAGAGAGCCAGTAAATGGTAGGCTCCTGAAGCATTATTACTTCTAAGGTGATTTCTGAAATCATGACATGATCATTGTATATACCGTTTTCCCTTTCATCACAAGATTTCCAGGTAGACAGTCATTTCAGCTTGGTGCTCGAGGTGAAGGCTATAAATTTGAATGATTTATGTAAGGTTTGTGTGTTTAATTCAGTTTCTATTCATATTTGGAGTCATATCAGTTTCCATTGCATAGTGTCAATTTTCAGTTTTTGAAAAAGTTGACTCTGTTGCCTAGTGGATAAGGCTACTAGGTCTATGGTGTTCTTGGCACCTCCAAGGAGCTACCATCCCCATTGGAGCCAATGTTAGTGTCAGTGTCTTCACATTGCCATCAGTGATCAAAATTTGCTCTTTTGGATTTCATAGTAGGAGTGCCATATTGATGAGTCATTCCATTAGGTCATGGATTCACTGATGGTAGGGTTTACATCCAGCTTTTCTCCTCATAATTTGTACTTGCTGATCCTCTTTCATATTTCAGTCATGGTTCATGATTTACTCTGCAGTTTATCATATTAGGTCTTAGGGTTTGGTGTCTTTAGGTTTTAGGGTTTTATCATGGTCGAAATCAGTTGTTTCATGCCAATAATGGTCAGCAAGGATATGAGGAGACTAATAATGATTGTTAAAATCATAATTTATCAGTTTAATAGCCAAATGTAGTTCAATATTATATAT
>APFE031358364.1:24029-34656 GCA_000404065.3 Pinus taeda
CTTTCTTCATGATGTAATTTTATTGTTTCTATATGTAATATTTGTTCCCAGGCTCCTCCTAAGCTTGTGATGTTGCCAAGCATCTGCCACTGCAAGAAATCAAAGTGATATACAACATTAGTCCATTTGCAAGCAAAAGAAAGTACACTTAAAACAAAAAAATAGAGTATTGAAAGAAACAAAGAGACATTACAAAAATGGATTTTCAAAAGAAAAAATTAAAAGGGACCATATATAAACTCGTTTTTACCTATTTTCATGCCATTGTGTTATTTAGCAAATCCAAAGAGCCAAGGAGAGAGGAAACACTATTTCTAAGTTTCATCGAGCGGAATAGAGGAAAGCGATGTGTTTTTGGAGGTTTTGGACCGGTGCTGCGCTCCTGGCATTTTGACACAGTGCAAATTAACACTGGCGCTGTGCTCCTGGACCGGCATTGTGCTCATGTAGCTGGTGTTGTGCTTTGACCAGAAAAGCCCAAAGGCGCTCCAAGCATCTAAATTTCGCCAAATTTCTTCCATATTTTCTCTTAGCAAGTAATTACTATCACTCCTCCTGTTGCTTAGAGTTCACATGTGAAGATTTCCTTGGTTTTTCATCCTCAAAGTTAAAACCCTAATCTCTATTATAAAACCCTAGTTTTCCAACCATTCATTTCATAAGCAAGAACCCTTATTCCATTATTGCTATCACACTTTGTTACTCACTTATCACTCCCCAAACCCCCTCCCTCATACATTTTTCCCACACTTCCCCCAAGTCATTGCCCATAGCACCATCCATACATTACCACTATGCAAACTAAGGGAAACATGGACAGAGACAATGATCAAGAATATGAGGAGGAAACATTCAGTGATAGTTCTATAGAGAGACATGGGCAACATAGGAAGCCCTATAAAGGAGGAAAAATCATTAGAGAGGAGCCCACTAGTTTGAGGGAGTTACAGGCTTTCCCACTTGCAGTTTCTTGTTTCAGACATCAAGCATGTTTTGAATTTTGTTAAATGGTGGAAAGAGTTCAGTTTCACCATGAGTTGGCCAAAACTTTTGTGACTCATTTACATAACAATGAGGTGACACTTTCCAGAGTAACATTTACAATATCACCAGTGATCATTTTAGAGGCCACTAGAATCCCTAATGTTGGTGAAAAATTGTACAAGGGTCATGATCTTGATGAGGATTACTATGAACCTTACATCAAGCCTCAATACAGAACCCAGGTGAAGAGGCTTTTCCCTTTTGAATTTTTGGAGAACAGGTATGTTCCTTTGATGAAGATTATTATCAAGTACTTCACTTGTGAAGGGAGATTCTCCCAGTTGTATTCTTACCATGTCAAATTCCTCATGCACTTCACTAGGGTAAGGATGATGAATCTCCCATTTTTCTTGTTTAGAAATATTGATAAGATAGGTCACATTGTACGGAATAAACCATACCCTCAGCAATTGAACAACATCTATCATTACTCTTTGATCAAAATCATTGTTATTCACCACATCAGTCTTCTTAACATTCCTTGGGAGACTTTCATTGCTCGTGAGATGTTCAAAGGTCCACAGATCCCTTCACCAGTGCATCAGGAAGAAGGTGGGCCTTCTATCCATGGAGAAACAAGGGAGGAAGCCAAAACTATTGAGGTGCCAGTGTACTTAACGTATTAAAGAGGCACAAGGAGATTTTTTTGCAGCTGCTAGGTAAGTGTTAGCTCCACAAGGTGTGGAAGGGACCTTGCCTTCGTCATCAGGCCATAGGCAAATGTTATCTCCATAAGGTGTGGAAGGGGCTTTGCTTTCTACTTCAACAAAATAGGTACAGGTTGAGCAGTTGAGCAAAGGCAAAGAAAAAGTGTAGGAGGAGAATCTTGGTGATGAGGAAGAAAGAGATTTTGACTTGGTTGAGCATGAAGAGCCACAGCAACACTTTACCCATCATGGAATTGGCATCATTGACTTGGAGGCTCAGGATCAAGGAACTATCAAGGACACCATCATAAAGGAAAAGGAGGCTCAAATACAAGCTTTGGCAGACAACTTAGAGAGAGCCAAGTTCATCATCATATACTTGAAACAGGAAAACAAGAAGCTAAGTGATAAACAAGTCCTCATGGAACTGGAAATAGTCAAAGCCAACAGAAAAATTATCAAAGAGGCTAATGTCCCATTGACCCCTATTGAGCAAGAGATTGAGAATGATAGGGAAACATGGCTATAGAGGGTCAACATACATCTTGAAGGACTTATGAGAAGGCCAACAGGGAAAAGAAGATGCTCTGACACATGGCATACCATTACTTGACCCGCAACAAAATCTGTAACATGAGGATTAGAAAATTAAATGCAAGGCTAAAGAGAGCTTTGAAAGGCAAAAAGAAGAAAGATAGGTTGAGAATGTTGGTTGAAGCCTCCCTAGCCCATGAAAGTAGCTGATGGTGGTGTCCCATGCCAAATTTGGGCAAGGTTTGGAAAGTTTTTTACATTTTTTACATTTTGTAATTTTTAGCACAGAAATTTTTACTGGAGCATTATACGGAGAAAAAGTTTGCATATTTGGATTTAGGATGATAAGGACATGCATCCTGGAAATTTTCAGAAGTTTTGGAGCAAATCTGGGTCACCAAAAGGTCCAAAAACTACCAAAAAATACTTGTCTGCCTCTTTTTGGACACATAGAAGCAGTCTTGGGAGATTCAAGTTTTGAGGGGGCAAATAACCTCGAAATTCAAAAATGTTAGGTGTTCCAAAAACTAGACTTGAAGGCCTTTCCAATGAGCTATCATGGGATCAATTTGTCTAAGGGGGAGGCCTCCAAAAGTATGCTGAAATTGGCACTATGTTTTTGGCTAGGGGTGCTGCGCTTTTGACCATTTTGCTCAGAAAGCCAAAATTCACCTGTTTTGACTGAAATATGATTTCTATCTCCTCATGGATGTTTTCACTGATCTAGTTAATGACATGGTATGTAAATTTAATGGTAAAATAATGTTAGAGGGTATATCCATTAGTTAGAGGTGGTTTTAAGGCAAATGAATTTGTTTCCACTCTTTTAGAGGCAGGTGGTTTGACTGCCTATATTCCAGTTCTTAGTTGGGAAATGGTTGGAACAACCCCTCTTTTCATGGATTCGACCCCTGATTCTCAGGATGAGTAGTTTTTATGTCTATATTATGTATTTTATTTCTCATTTGCAAGGGTTGGATACACTTGGATGCTCTGAATTATATTGTACATCATTGTAAGTAGTTTGGCAAGGAAATTAATAGTAGTCGTAGCTATTTTTATGGGATTCCTATGGTATGGTGTTTTTGCATAGTTTATTCTTTTTTTATCAGTTGCTTCTATGTTTTATATATTCCATCATCTATTTCACTACTTCTGATTGAGTGATATCAAGATAGATAGGTAGAATTCATTATTTGTAGTGCTCTACCTTTGGAAATCGTTCAATATTTTATTTTTCTGCTGTTTGAGAAGAATACATGATTGTTCCATGCCCTCCTTAGCTCCTTACTAGTCTTAGAAACCTCATATCACTTAATTTCCAGTGCTAAAGCCTATACCTACCTTGCCCCATAGAACACCCTGCATTATGACCTAATTTCCCAAACCTGAACTGCCCAGCACCATTTGATCTAGCAAAAACCCACAAAATTCAATCAAAACCTTTCAGGCGACTATAGCTAGCCTAAAATATTTACCTAATCCAGTCATCCCGACTGAGATTCGTCAGGAAAGACCCCTCTCCTGACCTGGTAGGGCTAGCTACCAGGTTGAGCTTGGTTTGTGGTTACCCTAGAATTGCCTTTCTTTAGCCTAAGGTCAATCTAGGCTCTAACATGATGGAGGATACTTTGTGACTAAAAAAAACTAAATTTTTTATTTTTATCTTAGTGATGTGCTAGTTTAGTAGAAAATGAGAAGAACACCCTTAATATGTCATGTAAATATTATAGACCCTTAATGACAACTAATTTTTTACAAATCTAGGAAACTAAAATGTTGTAATGAAGTGCATATGTCACCTCTATTTTATTCCTAAATAAAGTCCATTTGATCCTACGAAGACTTATGTGATATGCAACTTACCTCTTTTGACAAATGTCACAAAGTTAATATGTATCAATCCTAAGACTATCCAACTTCTAATGTAGGTTCATGTTTGGATTCTCCTACATTTTCCACTTCCCTCACTCCCTCATAAAGAGTAATCCTAATAAAATTATTTTGTCATGAAATATTTAATAATAGTGGGAGTTTGAGGAGCTCAATAGATGCAATTTATGCCTCACTCCATCATTACAATTTCCTAATCTCCAATAACCCCTTGAGATAAAGAATGATGTATCTAAACACATTATTAAAGTAGTCCTCATACAACATGGATACCCTATCACATATCACTAATGATCCTCTATTTGCATAGTCCACCATTATTTAGTATGTCATAAATTATATTCCATTCTACACGGTATAAAAATTAATAATAATAATAATAATAATAAATTAAAAAAATAAAAATATTCCATCCTTGGCAATGCTATTTTCATCCAATTTGATTATAATATATTAAAAATCATGTACAATCAAGTAAAGTTTCAAAGTTTGTACTTTATTTGTAAACTACCATGGATATTCCACTAGAATGGTTCATCACAATAGATCTTATCTTATTCTTCAAGCTTTTACTATGCAATGTTTTATTTTATATTGTAAATTTTTAATTTTACTAGTTTAACATATAAATTATTTAAATAAGATTAAACTTAATTGAAAGTGACTAGCAATAATACACTATCCACACAATAATCAAAAGAAATTCCCTATGGAAATCCCAATATGGGAATTTATCTAACTAGAAGGAGAGGTATATGCTTTGCCTTTTCTTCTTATGAATTGCAAATACAAAGAAATAGGCACTTACTATGGAGATGTTGTGGACATTGTGGCCAATATTGTTGCTACAATATCTTCCACTTCCTAAATTCTTCTTCAATATACCACTCTTAATGCTCTACTCTCTTATGGAACAATACTCAATACAATAAGAATGATAACCATTTTGTTCCTAGCAACCTAGTATATAACATAGTCGAATAGCAGTCTCAGGTTAGGGTTAGGGTTTTGGACCCTATAGAATCTTGATAAAAGTTAACAATAAAGGAACTTAATAAGGCCATGTTATTCACAGATCATATGTTGAAAATGTAGCAAGAAAATATAGTTTTGAATTTTCCTTGGTCAAACTAGATTAAAATTAAAATTTCTATTTTAACAAAATACTTGGTGGTAGTTAACTGAGGTGACATGGCACTTGTCACTCATTTAACGCAGTAAATTCGAGTTAGGGAAGCTTTAGTTAAGTTCTACATGGTTGATTGCAAATTTTTAGCAACCTATTTCAATTCATTTGAGTTATTGTCAGTTTAACTAGTTCTAAATGTTAGAAGAACTAGTGGGGGCCAAGTTGTGGAAGTGGAACTTCAACCACACTTAGTGATCAATGAGTTAACTAATCAATCAGCCCAAAATAATTGTTGCATGCAAATAATTCGAGTTACCCAGTTGAGATGGAGATTCCAAGGTAGTGTACTATTAGTTGTAGCATATCCCAATGTGTACAGGTGGTGCATGTAGTCGAAGAGTGACCTAAGATAATTGTGCAATTCCTTCATTTGAAATTCCTAAAAAATAGGGGCAATTTCCCAAGGGAACAATGCAAGGAAATAGGAGCTTGGCAAGACTTGAAATTGGATAAGTGTTGTCCAGGTTCAGTCAGTCAGGGAGAGGGATAGAATAAACGCTTGCAAGGTGTGGTCGAGCTTGAGCAAGTATTGTATTTATTCTCTATTTTCTGATTAATAAAATATAGATAATAAGGGGTTTTAAGAAGTTTCTTTCCCCTGGATAAATATCTACGCACGTGTGATGTTTCCTTTTGCATGTCTATGATTCTTGTTTTAGATGGTGAATTAACTTCCGCAGATTAGTAGAGTAGCTTCAAGTCTTGTGATTTAGAAATTTTCATGAGAAATATTGAATCTACACATTATTTCTACATAGTATTGGAGCTAGAATCATTGTCGAACATAGATTTCGAAGTTTTCATTGCAGGAGGTTCGAGGTTGCAGATCGAGTTGCAGTTTTTCTTGAGGATTGAGAAAATGGCTTTCAATGGACTAAGGCTTGAGTATTCCCTTGGAAGAAGCTCGAATTATGTTGCATATAAGGACTGTATGGAGGCATGACTTGAGGATAATGGGTTGATGGAATTCAATTATAATGACATTTTAAAACCAACAACATCTGATGCAAAGGATCTAGCAGAATGAAAGAAGTGTGTTGCTAAGGTGAGGAAGATCATATTGGAGGGAGTACTAGACCATATTGTCTCTAATATCCATAGGAAAGAGACTTCGTATGCAATGTGGCAAGTGCTCACAATTTTTTTCAAGAATAGTAGTGGCCACATGAAATTGGCACTCAAGGACAAGCTTAGAAATACCAAGATGCAGAGGAATGATACCATTCCACAATACCTGAGCAGGTTCACACAATGTCATGATGAACTTGGTCAAGTTGGTGTTACTGTATCAGAGGATGATTTGGTGAGCCTAGTCCTTCTAGCCCTTCCCAAGAGATGGCACAACTACCAAGGTTTGGTGAACGAGAGGGATAAGCTACCAAATTGGGAGTGCTTATGGTCTAATTTGGTACACGAGGAGATAATGTGTAATACCAAAGGAAAGACTTCATCCAAGGGCTAGGATGAGGAGCAATATACCTGCATTGGAAATGAAAAGAAAGGGAAAGGGAATAAATCTGAATCCAAAGCATAATCGAGTCAAGGGGGCATGAAGAAAGACTTGTTCAGAATCAAGTGCTTTCATTGTCATGAGTTTGGGCACTATGCAACAAAGTGTCCAAAAAAGAAGGCAAGCGAGAATACCACATGAGGAGCAGTGGGTGAAGCCTTGACATCATAGTTTGAGCTTGATTTTACTCTCATTACATGCATGGCCAGTACAGTGATGTGAAGTATGTGGTATCTCGACAATGGTACCTCATTCCATATAACGAAGAAAATATATTTTTTAAGTGATTTGGAGGAGAAGGATCTCCAGATGAACATTGAGATGGGAGATGATGGAAGATGCAATGTGACTGATATTGGTATCATCACCTTTCAGAGGGAGTCGGGCTCCCCTCTCAGGCTCAAGGATGTGATGTTTGTAATGGGTCTAAAGAAAAATCTTGTCTTTGTTTCATTTTTGGAAGATCGTGGCCACAATGTGATCTTCAATAAAGGAAATGAATTCTTGAGACACATATCCACAAGATAGATGAAGTAGATCAGGGTTCGAGTGAAGAACATCTACAAGCTAGATGTGGAGGATTGTGCTGCATTAAGCACAAAGGCGGAGAAGGTGCAGAGCCATGATTTTGGTGAAATTTGGCATAAAAGACTTGGAAATTTTCATCATGGAACTTTGAAGATCATGAAATATATTACCATAGGCCTCCCCAAAGGAACACTAGAGTGACAAGACACATGCAAAGGGTGTACCTTGGGGAAGTACAAAAAAACCACTTTCCATGTTCGGGATAGTAAAGCACATGCTATCCTTGAAAGGATCCACTTTGATGTTTGTGGACCTTTCTTGAAAATGTCCATGTCCAAGCACAAGTATTTTGTTATCTTTATTGATGACTATTCATGGAAGTGTTGGTTCTTCTTCATGCGAAAGAAGGATGAGACTTTCTCCAAGTTATCAGAGTTCAAGGCACTGGTGGAGAAAGAAGCAGGCAAGAAGGTGAAGGCTCTCAAGAGCGATAGTGGAGGTGAGTATGTGTCGAATGAGTTTAAAAATTTATGTACAAAAGAAGGCATTTGATGAAAGTTGATGACACCCCACAACCCACAACAAAACGGGGTGGCTGAGAGAAATAACTTAAGCATTGTGGGAGAAACATAGGCAATTTTGCATAACCAAATCCTACCTCTACGCTTGTGGGCTGAAGCATGCGACATAGCAGTCTATTTGTAGAACAAGAGTCCTCATCATATTCTTGGCATGATCACACCAAAGGAGGCTTTCTCGGGGAGGAAGTCAGATGTGTCGCCCATTAGGATATTTGGAGCCTCTGTATATTTCCATGTCTCCAAAGCATCAAGGAAGAAGTTGGAGCTAACAATAGAGTTTGGGGTGTTTGTGGGTTACACAAATAATACCCACAACTACCATCCAACCAAAGGAGCTTGAAAGGGAGCTTTAGATCCAACCAAAGGAGGAGATTTTAGCTCCAAAGGAGGATCCTTAGGATGTTGTGGAGCAGGCATAAGTTTAGGAGTAGAGAGTGGAGAATGAGCAGGAATAGGTCATATGATGCATCCTACTGTGATTTACTCTGATAATCAAAGTTGTATCAAACTCTCTGAGAATATTTCTTTTGACGATCGATCCAAGAATATTGATATCTGGTATCACCATCTACGGAATTGTGTGCAGAGGAAGATTATGTTGTTGCAATACATTCAAACAGAGGAACAAGATGCATATTTTTTTAGTCTTTGTCAAGAGGAAAATTTGAGCTCCACGGGTGCAGGATAGGGTTAGTTGATAATTACTTTCATACTGAGAGAGAGTGTTGAAAATGTAGCAAGAAATTCTAGTTTTCACTTTGCCTTGGTCAAATTAGATTAAAATTTGAATTTTTATTTCAGCAGAATACTTGGAGGTAGTTAACTGAGGTGACATGGCACTTGTCTCTCAAATAACTCAGTAAATTCATGTTGGGGAATATTAATTTCATTTATACATGATTGATTGCTAAATTGTAGCAATATATTTCAGTTAATTTGAGTTATTTTCAGTTTAACTAGTTCTAACTGTCAAAAGAACTAGTGGAGGTTAAGTTGTGGAAGTGGAACTTCAACCACACTCAGTGATCTACAAGTTAACTGATCAATTAACCCAAAATAATTGTGGCATGCATAGAATTTATTTTACCTAGTTGAGATGGAGATTCAAAGGAAGTTTACTATCAGTTGTATCATATTCCCATGTGTGTAGGTGGTGCATGCAATCAGAGAATGACCTAAGGTAATTGTGCAACTCCTTGGTATGAAATTCCCAAAAAATAGGGGCAATTTCCCAGGGGAACAACACAAGGAAATAAGAGCTTGGGAAGGCTTGAAATTAGCTAAGTGTTAGCTAGGTTCAGTCAATCAGGCAAAGGGATAAACTATACACTTGCAAGGTGTGCTCAGGCTTGAAAAATCATTGTATTTCTTCTTTATTCTACGATTAATGCAATATAGGTAGTAAGGGATTTTAAGCAATTTATTTCCCATAGATAAATCTCTATGCATGTGTGATGTTTCCTTTTTGTATTTCTATGATTCTTGTTTTACATGGTGAATTAATTTCCGCAGATCAGTAGAGTAGCTTCAAGTCTTGTGATTTAGCAAATTCCATGAGCAGTATTGAATCAACACATTAATTTCTACATCATATTCATAATGTTTAGAATCAAGGGGATGAGATCTTACAACATAGGCCTACTAAAAGTAAATCACATATTTACAAGTGCCAGGGATTAAACAATGTTTTATTTAGGGACAAGTTCTAAATACATATCTATAAATAGGGGTTGAAGGTACCACAATGAAAGATCTAGCCTCTCCACTATGACCCCTACAACATCACACAATAATGTGGAAATGATGCTTCAAAACTATAATTTTCATGATAAGTTAGGATTAATATAGTTAATAGTGTTGAACTCTTACAACCCTGAACACATCTTGACTTAAGATACCACAAAACAACTAGAACCTATAGTAGACATTGTCACATGAGTAAAACACATTGGATCCTATTGATCACGTTATAGTTTGAACCACTTGGTATAACCTAAATAAGGCTACAAAATTATTTTGAATTGGTAAAGTAGGCTAGTTATTAATATATAAGCCAAGTAGTCATAGTTGTAGAAGTGTGGAATAAATCTCCTTACTTGTTAGAAAATTTTATAGTATTCTCTATACCAATAAAACAATCATTTTCTTATAGGTTTAACATTTATGCCTCTATTGCAGTGGGGACCATTTCCACTCAAGGAGGACTATTAACACATGCATCAATTTAGACTTTCTTTATGATAGATTTCTAACATCCATAAATCCAAATAGTTAGGCACTCACAAAATCTTAAATCAAAATCTCTTATTAATTACATTTTCCTAAACTTAACCTCATTTTAATGCTCATTATGTCACAATTTAGTGGTCAACGATTCATCCACATGGCATTGTCAATGGGTCAATATGAATTCATTAGCATCACCATTGGGAGCTCATAGTAACATGATCTCAATGTGACTAACATTACCATTGATAAAATTTGACCACATCAATAATAGATCTAATAATAATCAATGAATTTCCACTTGATCCATAAGTTTATTATCTCCTTGGTTAACAACTTGGTAATCTTAGTTTGTAGGTTTCTGTGGAGTGGTTTTTGAGAAACTGAATTCGGATGATCCACAGTGTTCTTCATTCTTATTTGTCGACGTTTCGAGCCTATACCAAGACTCATCATCAGGATGATGAGTCTTGGT
>APFE031358364.1:34711-50377 GCA_000404065.3 Pinus taeda
AGGATGATGAGTCTTGGTATAGGCTCGAAAGGTCGACAAATAAGAATGAAGAACAACTTGGTAATCATTTTATTGAAAATATAGTAACATTATAATTGATGTTATAATGTCAAATATTAACAATAATTATGAAATTTATTGTTCACCCTTGCCTACCAAACACAAATTAGTGAAGGTAAAATATTTTCCATTCCCTTCAATTACATTCGCACAAATCAATGTAGTGTTAATTTTATGTTCATAAACATTTATAAATTTTCCATTTAAATAAAAATAATAATGATTATCCCCTGATGGGGGTGTTAATGCAGATAGAATGGGGCTTGGGTTTTTGTGCCCACCATCCTTGGGCATTCACATTCCCATTTAATGTGAGAGTATGTGACATCTACCTTGCATGCACAAGCATGTTTTTAAATATTTGGAGATCGTTTTGAGTGATGGTGTGTAGCAAGAGAGAGATTGTGAGAGTTGACGTTTATTCGTAAGCCTCATGTAGAATTTCGTCTGAGCACTGGTTCGTGAGGTCTCCACTGGCATGTTTTTTTAAGGGATTTGCTAGTGGGGGAGGGAGGAACAAAGATCATCCCTTGCGTGGTATGTGAAGGTGGTGTTCTGGGCATGAGATTTTCACAAGTTAACAAGGTTGTATAAATTATGGCATAGATTTGCAACTGCTCATGAAATTTTAATCAAAATCATAAGACACAAGCCTACTCTATTGCTCTGCAGAATTAAATTCACAATTTAGAACATAAATCACAACCATGTAATTAGAAATAACATGCATGCACGCAATACTTTTCTAGGGGAAACAAATTTCTAAAAACCCCTAAAAATGATTGCATTAATCAGATGAATAGAGATGTATTACAATTGTTAGCTTGATTTGAGATCAACCTACAAGTAAATAACATATCTCTCTACTCACTGAGAAGATCTGGCCTAGACTTAGTCAATTTCTATGTTTGATTGAGCCCCTATTTCCTTACGCAATTAATTGAGAAATTCTACCCCTATTATTTAAGAAATTCCTCAAATTTATTACACAATTACCAAGGTTGATCAAATGACTGCATGCAACAATTTTACACTCAAGACTAGTCTACAACTAATGTTATACTTCCTTTGAATCTGCACCATAACCAGGGAACTCGAATACTCTACATGCACTAGCTATTTTCGGTTGATTGATTAGTTTATTAGATGATCACTGTGTTAGATTGAAGTCTCACTACACAACTAACCTTACACTAGTTCCTCTAATAGTTGGAACTAGTTTAACTGAAAGCAACTTGAAATAATTGACCTTGATTGCTACAAATTAGTAATCACACATGCTTAACTAAAATCCAAGCCCTCTAACTCAAATTTACTGAGTAAATTGGGTGACACAATCCATGTCACACAAGTTAACTGCATCCAAGTTGTCTACTAATGTGGAAATTCAAATTTTCTCAATTTGACCAAGGAAAAATCAGATTAAGACTTTCTTGATGCATTTTTCAACACTCCCTCTCAGCAAGAAATTGATTATAAACCACCCATATCCTCCACCTATGGAACATGAACTTCCCTCTTGACAAATCCTTTGTCAAAATGTCAACATCTTGTTCCTCTATTGGAACGTATTGTAGCAACATTATCTGCCTCTACAAATAGTCCCGCAAATGATGATATCGAATATCTATATGCTTGGATCGATTGTGAAATATATGATTCTCACAGAGCTTGATGCAACTCTAACTATCAAAGTAGATCATAGTTGGATCCATCATATGATCAAATAGTCCCAAAAGTATCTTTCCCATATATATCGCCTCACATGTTGCTTGAATTTCAGCCATGTATTCTGCTTTTTTCAAGCTAAGTGCTATAGATCTTCGCTTCCTGTTGTACTAGGAAATCGTTGGGGACCCAAGACTAAAAATTACACCTGATGTAATCTTTCAGTTTAATGGAATCCCTACCTAATATACATCTGTGAAGCCACACAACTTCACTCCCTTTTTCCGTCTGTACCATAGTCCAAACCGGATATTGGCTATGAGGTACCATAAAACATTCTTAGCTACCTTCCAATATAATTTGGTTGGCCTAACCATAGATTGGCTCCATTGGTTGACTTCATAGGAAATATTAGGTCGTGTGTTCACAAGATACATCAGTGAACCCACTAATTGTCGATAAATGATAACATCCACCACTTTCCCTGAAGTGACATCCTCCTTCCCCCAATTGGTTGTTAGAGGTGTCTCCATGGATTTACAACTCTCCATGTGGAATCTTTGCAGTATCTCATTTTCATATTTGCCTTGAGACACAAATAGTTCCCCATCGTCTTGACATACTTTCAAACCCAGGAAGTATTGCATGAGACCCATGTCCTTCATTTCAAATTCCCTTGCAAGTTCCTCCTTGCAAGATCTGATCAGTTGCTCATCACCAATCAAAATCAAATCATCAACATATGAGACAATAATAACAATTTTACCTTCTACAAATATGTGATATAGGTTTGCATCCACTTCCTTTTTGTTTAAGCCCAAACCGGTGAGATAATTGGCTATCTTGTTGTAACAAGCACAACATGCTTATTTAAGACCGTGCAATGCTCGCTTGAGTCTACACACATGAAACTCTCGATCAAATGTCTCAAAACCTTTTGGTTGCTTGATGTACACCTCCTCCTCAATAAACCCATTGAGAAATGTTATTTTTACATCCATATGGTGGATCTTCCACCCCATATGCGCAACCAGTGCAAGAATTGATTTAATGGATGAGTACCTTGCTACAGGAGAAAAGGCATCCTCATAGTCAACTCCCTCAACTTGAGAGTATCATTTGGCCACAAATATGTACTTATACTTCTCTATTCTTCCATATGTTGCATGCTTAACCTTTAATATGCATCTCAAACCCATAATTGAATTATCTGCTAGTCTTGGGACCACTTCCCAAACACTATTCTTTACAATGGATTCATATTCCTCCATCATTGCATCAACCCATACATGTTTCTCTACTTCTTCCTCGAAAGAGGATGTCTCATATCTACAAGATCAATCATTAGAGCCATGCAGCGAGTATATCGTTCAGGTGACCTTCTCTGCTTGCGCAAATTTGAAGGAGCTCCCACATTCTCCCCCGTATCTCGCACAAGTCTATCATCTTCCCTAGTTCTTTTTCTTCCTTCTTTGGATGGTTCTACTTCAGTGGATGTCTCAACTCTCTACTCCTCAATTTTTGGCTGCTCCACAACTTCTTGAGGCTCCTCCTTTGGAGCTAAAATCTCCTCTTCTGATAGGATCTGAAGCTCCCTCTCAAGAGAGCACTACATTTCTTTCTCCTCATATAAGTTTACATCCCTTAATACAACTTTCATTTTGAGGGGAGGTAAGTACACACGGTAATTGTGAGGAATTTTTTTGTAACCCAAAAATACCCCCAACTCTACTATCAGCTCAATCTTCTTTCTTGATTCTTTGGAGACATGCAATAAAAAAAGGTTCCAAAAATTTTGAAGTGAGGCACATCCAACTTTCTCCCTGAGAAGGCCTTTTCAGGTGTAATCATACCAAGAATCTAATGAGGAATATGATTTTTCAAGTAGACTCTTGTGTTGCATGCCTTAGCCCATAAATGAATAGATAGGCCTTTATCATGTAACCTCTCACCACTCCCACAATGCTACGATTCTTTCTCTCAGATGCCCCATTCTGTTGTGGGTTTTGGGGTGTTGTCAACTCTCTTTAAATTCTTTCTTTCGCACAATATTTTTGAATTCATTAAACATACTCACCTCCATTGTCACTCCTGAGAGCCTTCACCTTCTTGCCAATTTCTTTCTCAACCAATGCCTTGAATTCTACGAACTTGGAGAGTGTCTCATCTTTCTTCCACATGAAGTAGATCCACCACTTCCTTGAAAAGACATCAATAAAAAAGAAAAAATATTTGTGTTTGGAAGTGGAGGCTGTCGAGAAAGGTCCACATACATCATAGTGGATCCTTTCCAAGATTGCATGTGATTTTCTTTCCTGATCATGGAATGTGTATTTTGTGTACTTATGGAAGGTACATCCATTACATACATCCTTCTTCTCACGTGCTCCTTTGGAGAGGTCAGTGGTTATTTGTTGCATAATATTCAAGGTGCCAAGATGCAGATGGCCAAGTCTTATGTGCCAAAATTTACCGACATCGCGACTTTGCACTTTCTCAGCCTTAGTGCTTAATGCGAAAAAATCTTCCACATATAGATTATATAGGTTCTTCACATGAACCCCGAACTGCATCGCCTATCCCATGGCTATGTGTCTCAGGAATGTGTTCCCTTTGTTGAAGATCACATCATAAGCACAATCTTCCAAAATTGCAACAAGGATGAGATTCTTCTTTAGGCTTGGAATGAACATGACATCCTTGAGTCTAAGAGGGGATCTTGACTCCCTCTAAAAGGTGATTGTACCAATATTTGTCCCTTTGTACCTTCCATCATCCCCCAAATCGATTTGCATATAGAGATCTTTGTTCTCTAGGTCACTGTAAAACTCTCTATAGTCTGTCATGTTGAACAAGGCACCATAGTCTAAGTACCACATTATCCCCATCACTATGTTGGCCATGCATGCGATAAAGGTGAAGTCAAGATTGAACTGTGAAGCCAAGGCTTCACCTGTTGCTCCTCCTGAGTTATTCTTTCTCGTCTTTTTGTGTGGACACTTCATGGCATAATGCCCAAATTCATGACAATTGAAGCATTTAATTTTGGACAAATATTTCTTCTTGCCCCCTTGGCTAGATTCTGGTTTGGTTTGATATTTCTTCCCTTTTACCTTCTTTCCCTTTCCAACCATAACAATTTTTTCTTCATCCTCTACCTTGGATGATGTTCCATCTCTAGTATTCTACCTTATTTCCTCTTGTACCAAATTAGACCATAAGCATTCCCAATTTAGTAGTTTCTCCCTCTCGATCATCGAATCATGGTAGTTATGGAAGCTTTTAGGAAGGCCTAAAAGGGATAGGCTTACCAAGTCATCTTTTGCAACATTAACATCAACCCCTCCAAGCTCATTATGGACTTGTGCGAACCTGCTTAAATACTATGGAATAGTGTCATTCTTCTGTATCTTGATAAATTTTTAAAGTTTATCCTTGAACTCCAGTTCCCTATGGTCGTTGCTATTTTGGAATAGATCTATTAGTGTCTGCCACATTATGTAAGGAATTTCTTTCACATGGATATTTGAGACATTGTGGTCTAGCACTCCCTCCAAGATTATTCTCCTCACCTTGGCTACATATTTCTTCCACTGGGCTAGGTTCTAGATTCAGATGCATGTGGTTTTGTAATATCTGTCTTAACATATTCTAGCAATCCATTATCATCCAATATTGCCTCCATGTGATCCTTCCATGCAATGAAATTAGAGTTTCCTTCTAAGTCATACTCTAGTCTCAGATCATTGAAGGTCATCTTCCCAAATCTAAAGAAATCGTGCTACATTGAACTGCAAATTCAAACGTCCTGAGAAAAATCTTCAAAATTCCTACTCTAATGTGAATCTTATTCTGATATCATGTAGAAATTATGGTGTAGATTTGCAATAGCTCATGAAATTTTAATCAAAATCAAAAGACACAAGCCTACTTTACTATTCTGTGGAATTCGATTCACAATTTAGAACATAAATCACAAACATGCAATGATAAATAACACACATGCACACAATATTTTTCCAGGGAAAAGCCATCTGCTAAAAAACCCTTTGCCTACTTGCATTAATCAGATGAATAGAGATGTATTATAATTTCTAGCTCAACCTACAAGTGAATAACCTATCTCTTTGCTCACTAAGAATCTCTAACCCAGACTTAGTCAATTTCTACCTCTGATTATCCCATATTTCCTTACACAATTCCTTGAGAAATTAGGTCCCCATTATTTAGGAAATTCCTCAAATTGATTGTGTAATTCCCAAGGTTGATTATCTAACTGCATGCAACACCTTTGCACTCAAGGCTAGTATACAACTGATGTTAAACTACCTTGGAATCTCCACCACAGTTAGGGAACTTGAAATATCTACATGCACTAGCAATTTTGGGTTGATTGATAAGCTAAATGGATGATCATTGAGTTAGACTAAAGTCTCACCACACAACTAGCCTTCCACTAGTTCCTCCAATAGTTGGAACTAGTTTATCTAAAAACAACTTGAAATAAATGACCTTGCTTGCTACACAATCACACACGCTTAACTGAACTCCAAGCCTCTAACTCGAATTTACTAAGTAAATTGGGTGACACAAGCCATGTCAAAATAGTTAAGTGCTTCCAAGTTATCTACTGATGTGGAAATTCAAATTTTCTTAATTTGACCAAGGCAAAATCAAATTGAAACTTTCTTGTTGCATTTTTCAACAAAGTTGGCAAGATTTCCTTGTGGATTGGAGAATTCAGATTGTAAGTTCTGGTTTGCTATTGTGGCTTTCGGTCTCAGTAAGCTTGTTGTTTTTCACTCACTCTCAGTTTTTTTGTTGTCTCGGGTCTGTATTTCTCGGCTCTTGATTATTATAATTCTAGAATTACGAGTCTTCTTTATTCTTGGTCTTGGTCCTAGTGTTTTGTTAGTAGGCCCTATCTGTGTTGCATCATGGGAGGTTATGTAATCGGATTTATATGTGTTGCGTTATGGGAGGTTGGCATAGGTGGTCTTTTGTGGAGGGTTGTGTTGGCCTCTGGTGGTATTTAGGTCAGGTTAAAGAGTTATGTTATGGACCTTTGGTTTTGGGTTTGTTTCTAGTCTAGTGTTAGGAAGGGGTGTTGTATTGGTTAAATGGCGGGGGATATTAAGCATGTTGTTGAGTTTATGTCACCCCTCGTTTATGTTAACGGTCTTCTTTCCAAGTATAATCACTTCATTTGGGGCTATTGTGATGACTCGATTTGTTGGTGTCTTGACCTAGCCATAGAACATAGATTTTGGACTATTTGTCCTTTTGCAAGTAGGGGAAATCCCTATAAGTATTTTATCCAACCCTTTGTTAACCCCGGCATGCCTCCAAGGCAACATCAAAGAAGAAAAATGGGTGATGGAAGTGCTACTTGTCATGGGCAAAGGGGCACAAGATTGTTTACCCATGAATCAGTGGCGTTTTATTTCAATGTTGTCCCTCCTGACATGTGTCTGGAAATAAGAGAATTACAGGTGAAGGTGGGAGAAGAAAGGAATTTATTGTCTAATTTGAAATTGATTGAAGATTTGGGTCGGTGGGTTCACACACTAGAGGTGGGAAAAAACAATTATTGAATTCAATGACCCTTCATTGGTAAATGAAGACATTGTTGGCTTATTTATCAGAGACAAACAAGTCGAGAAATATAATATCTTTGCATCCTAGGAGGATGTCAAGAGAATTTTAAGAAGCCTGTGCTTCAGTGTCGACGAAATTGATACCTGCTTGAGACATGTTGAAAGCCATGTACCCTGCAACTCGGAAGGTGGTGCTCATGGTGAGCCATCTAGTTCTAGCATTCGTGCTTTGGCTATTGTTTCCTCTTTTGACAAGAACTAGTGTTGAAGGGTGCAGTTGATTGGTGTTGGTCGATTTCCTAGGCAGCGATTCTCTTGCTCCAATTTAACCTAGTATGGGCATTGCTCCAGATGGATTATGGTGTCGTATGGTGTTGCCACCGAGTGTTTAGTATTGGTTGTGTGTTTTTTGTTTTGTAATGTTTATCTTTTTTATGGATCCAAAATGCATTGTGTCTCTTGTTATGTGGGTTTTGAGAGAAGGCTTTGGCCACTCATATGTCGATTTGGGAATGTAATGTTTCTTGGGTTTCAATGTTTATTTGGTGGGAAGCATGCAAGCCCAACTGGGCAGTGTTTATGCAAATCTTAATATGTTAGTAGCTAGTTTTTTTTGGGTCTATGTGGGAGAGGTGGAGTTCTTCTGTTTGAATTCCCTCGGCCCACACCAGTTTATCCATGTATTTTTGTTTCTATGACTAATACAAAGCTTCAAAATTTATAAAAAAATAAAAAATAATAATGATTACAAATTTTACAAAGTTATACAATCAAGAAATAAAAAACACATTTTCAAAATAAATAAATATACAATGCTACAAGTTAAAATATAACAATAGCAATTGGGTCTAGCTCAAGTAGTTGTGGGATGGAGTGTTAAAATCCATAACCAAGTTCTATACTTGTAAATGACAAATTAAACTCATTATGAATATATTGTTATAATATCTTTAAGCCATATTATTGACATGACCCTGTGTCCTAAAGAATATAGGTCTCACCTTAAGTACTATGCTGAAAATGAAAGAAATTCCCAGGGATTTTCCTTCAAATATGTTGCTTTAAAAAAACACATAATCAATATTAATAATTTCAAAATAAATTATATACTACTATAACTAAATAAAATAAAATATGGCCACAGAGTATTTCATGAAATAATTACATCCTTTACATTCATGATCTAAATTGGAACTAAACAATATATGTTGAACCTATAAGCTAGTGGGTTCCACCATATCTAAAATCGTAATGTCTCACCCAATGAGGCAATATCATAATGTTTCAAAAGAATAGGAACTAATATATAGTATACATGGATAATTATTTTTTTTTGGGTACAAGTGTAATATCATATGAGAATCCTTTAGGTGTTAGTACTCAAACAAGGATGTAGAGAAGATCAAAACCCTTCTATTCCATATAGTCTGAGGAGTACGATTTATTACGAACCTAAAACTATTTGAAGGAAAGGAGACTTACATCTCAAATGTACGATTTAGTCTCTAACTTTTTTAGTACTTATATTAAGTTGAGGGAAAAAAATAGATAGATGATGAAATAAGAGGTAATTAATAAGGACATCCCTTCGGCATAATTTGATGGTGTCTTTTAGAAAATCCTCAAAAAGAAGGTTTAGAAGGAATATTATATTTTTATTCTAATCATTGTATTTGAAAGTTGGAATAGGATAGGAAATTTATAATTACTATGAATTAATCATATTCAAGTTAATGTGTCTTATGGTATTTCATAATTATAAATTTATGGCAACTCATTTTTTCTTATCAATGGTTATCAAAGGTAATTTTATTTAGAAATATCAATTTATAACTTCTATATGATGACATATAAATTCAAATGACAACTTTCTTATACATCTCTTTGTCTTATATATAGGGACATGAACAAGGAGGCAAATGGCCTTTCAAAAGATGGTATGAGACTAGACTGTAGTACTTGGATCATATTCATCCTTCAAGATGGGTACACAAATGATTTCTTTCTCCCTCTCTCTCAAAAATCCTAATTTATCACCTCTATATGATGGCATACAAATTCAAATGACAACTTTCGTACACTTCTCTTTGTCTTATATAGAGGGACATGAAGAAGGAGGCAAATGGCCTTTCAAAAGATGGTATGAGACTAGAGTGTGGTACTTGGATCATATCCATTCTTCCGGATGGGTACTCAAATGACTTCTCTCTCTCTCTATATATATAGTCTCTCTCTCACAGAGAGAGAAATTATGTTGTTTTTAAAGATATTACTATTATGTCCTTTTAAGTTAAGAAATAACTTTATTTTGATGCTACATTTCATAGATGTATAAGATTTCATAGATGTATAATAAATTCACATATGATGAGTTATTTTTCCATCTAAATTTTGAATACTTTTTTGAATGCCATGGTATATGACTATGTAATTTTGTTTTTTAAAATATAATTACAATTTTTTTTGTTGGAAGGAAAAAAATATGGTATTGTGATAGACGATACATCCAACTTTAAATCAAATAATAAGCTTGGATGAGGAAGTTTTGTATTAGTATTTACAAGATCAATAAACTGAATTTTATGATGAATCCTTTTAATAAATTTTGATGTAACTGTACCATTTTTGTGATTTAACAGATTAGTGCCTAGGATGGATCTAGGATAGGATTTATCCAATCAAGCATAAATGAGGATTCCTTTGCAAACATAAATAGGGATTTATAATGTGGGAAGTACAATGAATAATGTTTTAAAGTCAAAACTTAAGGTCCAACAAATGATACTATTTTGTGAAGGAAGGTAATGATCACTACTATTGTGGTATTTTTAACTTCTTTATTTCTAACTAACTTTTATTTCTTGTTCGTGTTGTCAACTACTTTTATTTAATGTCATAAAGGTATGAATTTGTACATTGTATTTTTTCCTTGCTCATGGATTCAAATATTATTAATGCTCTCCAACTATGTATATATGTTAAATGCAAGGCATCTTAGGCCATTAGAAAATTTTCATATTCTCAAAAAAAAGCACAAGCATTATAAATTTTCAAATTGTAAAAAAAAAATAGAGATATAAAACTAGTCCAAAGATTAATGTGCAGATGAATGCCTAATACCTCTCCAATAACTCGATAGCAACTAACCATAAACATGATAGGGAGAGGTGATTCAATACTTCTCATGTGGAGAAGTATTCCAATACATGCATATTAATGTCTCTCTAATAAAATAAGTGAAATATAAAAATTGCATTCAAATATAGAATGGAATACTAAATTTAAAAGCAATTAAGCTATATAATAACCCAAAACTTTATCTGAATGCTAGACTAAATAAATCCCTCTTTACTTGAGCCTATAATGAATCCGAAGATTAAAAGGACATCCATATGCAATTTTTCCAATGTTTAAATGATCTTGAATTCAATTTTGATTTCCCAAAACTTACTAATCCATTCACAAAAGAAAATTCATAGAAAATTACTTAGAATTATTTTTCCTTCCCTTTGAACTTTGCAAAAGTTGATATTTGTCAAATATTTCCATACCTACATTATACACGCTTTTCTCCTTATAGTTTTTTTATATGACAATCTAGAACAACATCATATACCCTTGAAAGTAAAGCAAACTCTTCTCTACCTAGGTCCATAATATTTTTATTTATAACTTCTCCTTATTTCTCATTAAATATTTTGCAAATGGATTAACATTTGATGTTTAATTTTTTAAAAATTAATCATTTAAAATTACTCATACATACACTTATATACATGCATGTGTGTGTGCATGTGCTTCAAGTAAAAAATCATAGGATCCCCTCTCTTCCCTAAAATATGGAGATGGGGAAGCTCAACCATTAAGCACAATTGTGGTTGGTAATTTCTAATTTGAACTTGTGACATATGGTTTTCTTTGTCGATAACTTTCATCAGGAGAATAGTTCAACAAATTAAAATGCTCCTTAAAACTTGATTAATTTTCATGGAGAAACCCCAAAGACTTCCATTCCATGCATTTTGTGGATAAAAAATGTCCTCAACAAAACCCTCTATCCTCTATTTGCTTCCTCACATTTTAAAAATGAAATACCAATGAAATACCAATACAGTACCACATGTACTCCTAACATAAAAAGACTCTACTAAACTTAAATCCACAATTTCTTAATAATCTCCGCCTTAAAGTGTGTTCAAACTTATATATATACATGCTCAATATATGATTTCTTAGTAATCTCCACCTTGTAATGTGTTCAAACAAATTGATATTTATATATAAATACATAGGTTAGCTCAATATGTTAAGACCATTGGGAATGTTATAGTGTCCAATCCTCTCTCCCAATTATTAATTGCGAGACTGGTAATCGATTTACATTTAGTTTGGAAATTCGAGGGAAGAAGAAGAGTGACTCACAAAATAAGAACCATTTATCTTCAAGTTGTTAATAACCTTCAAGTCGATAATAAGCCTTCTTATTAACCAAATTTGACTTAATCCATTAAAAATATATATATCCATTAAAAATTTCATAAAATTTATGAATTAAATAATCTAATTAATTCTCAACTAGTGTTGATAATTTTCTTTTCAAAACCATTAATAAAAAACATTCAAAAAAAAAAAAACAAATTGACCATAAATTTTCAACATCAAAGAACAACTTAAAAATGTACAACGACATGAATTTAGACTTTCGAATTTACCGCTTACCATGAGAGACCATGGAAGTCACCACAACATTAAAAGAGACTGCAATTTCTTGTTAACTATGGGGTCATAAATGGCAATCCCTAGCATGACATTCAAAGTCTAACATCAATGAAAGAATTTAAATAGATGGCCTTTCTTTGAAGTTTTTATTCAAAGTCCCACATTCTACGGTGGACACATAGTGTGAATAAATTCAATTCATGGCCGTCGTTTGAACTTTCTAACCTTACTTATAAAGGTAGTAGGCGTAATATTTATCATACGTGTTACTGTATTCCTCCTTTAATTATGACCATCGTACATGTGTTATGATTGTATTGATAAATAAAAGAATTGAACATAATTAAGCTTTGACATTCATGCACATGGTTACGGATTGGAAATTTGGAATAGATTAGTCATAAAGACTATCCACACTTACATTTTACATATTTTATATATTAATTTAAAATATTCTTCTAAGAATTTCGACTTTTTTCATTCATGATCTTGTTTGAGAGATAATTTCGGCAATCACATAATTAATTATTTCTTTTTTGCGTTTCGGACTTAACGGTTTTTAATATTTAATTTAAATTATATTAAAAAAATAGTTTTATTTTTGAATGGTTTAACCTAATTATATTTAAAAAAATCTAAAATAATAAGAAGTTATTGATTAATGTTGTATGTCTTGTTATTTTAGGATCTTGACTAATATATAATCATTACATTAAATTTTGTGTTTATTGTTACTTATTATATTAAAAAAAATAATTTTTATTTTGAATTTGTTTAACCATGGTTTATTTTAAAAAACCTAGTAAACTTATAAAAAGATTAATAATTGTTGTTGTTTTGTTATTTTGATCTCGAATTAATATATATACATCAATTACATTTTATTTTGGTTAATGTTAATTTTAAATTTATTTACAAAATAATTTTAATTTTTTTATTTCTTTAATTTTTTATATTTTTAAATGAGTTAATAAAATTATAAAAAGTAAGCTATTGAATGATCGTGTATGTTAGTGTTATTTCTAGACCTTGACACATATATAAAATTATAGAGATCTATATTTTATCTCTCTCTTTATAAGCATGTCAAGAATTTAAATATTTTTTTAATGAAAGTTAAGTCACTGAATCTTGTTTGTAAGTTTGGTATTATATGTTTAGAATGAGCAAGATTTATCTTCTAGGCATGAAAAATTATGATAGTCAAATAATTCCTTAATCATTTTTCAATCCTTGTACTTAGAAGCGGTACTCAACAAAGCTAATAACTCTAATTATCTAAAACTTCACTTATTAATATAGGAGACCAAAGTCAATCAATGTACATGGCTCCCACATTTTAAAGTTTTTTAACATATGAAAAGATATCTTAATTCTAATTTAAAGCTCTATGTAGATTGAGCTACCCAACTCCTATATTTGAGACAGATACCCATAAAGTTCAACAACAACGCAGTTAATGAATCCTCTGACCTAGTGCTATAACAATTTATTTCAACAAAAAGAGAAGACGATGGATACCAATGCACTTGGAAATTCAACCACTTGCATTTTTTATCTAGGGTACCAAGCCTGGGGACTTTAATGGATTGAAGTTCAATGAGAGCTCATCCCATTTGAGATGGAGGATAGGCCCAACGCAATGCTCTTGAGACACTGCAACATATACATCAGAGTGCCTCTTCTTTAGCTTAGTTGCTCTCAAATAAATATAGATTACTCTCTCACTTAGTATTCTCTTTGTAGTATCAATTGACTCGTGAGGTCAAGAATAACCAATTACAAGCCATGTAAGATCTATGCCATCCACCACTCCCTGATTATACACAGAAATGACTTTCTAGATATACATAAAACTTCATAAATTAACAATGAGTTGTTGAGTATACTAAAGACTTCCAACTAATTTGAGATTATTCAATACCTTGCTAATGTAGAGAGAAAAAAGACAAATGCTCTTAAAAATGAACCCAATGTACATCTTGTAGCATTGCATCAATCATATAGTATCCTCTTTGTCATTCAGTAATTGTTGTGAACTTTGCATACAAGGGAATGCTTTTGAAAGATTGACCTTACCAAATACAAGAAATGTCCCCATGCAATCACGATTCCAAGTTTGAATATGTGTTACACTATCAACCCAATCACTTGAAAATAAAGATAATGCTATTACTGGAAATTACCCCTAAAGGTGAAAAGATACACCAAAGGAATTGAACATGCCTATGATGTTACTGCAAAAATGTTGCAGCAAAGGAAAGATAACAACCTGTTGACAGTGTTGAAAATCCATCAACCAAGGGGATCTCCTCGATTTGAAGTCCCAATTAGACCTCACACCGTTTTGTGTAGGAGTCCCATATGGTATAAAGGCCCAATTTGCAAATCCTTAAAGATTTTCCTTGGCTCTAGCTATCAGCATAGGAGAGTGAAGCAATGGTGTCTATGAAAAGCAGGGGAGGTGTCCTCGGTGAGTGTGCAATGGTAATTGCGTCAAGGTTCTTCTACTGCAAAGGGGAGAGAAAGTTTAGCCTTTAAGTGAGAGGTAATAGTACCACCCAGGAAGAGACACACATGAACCAGAAGACTCCATCTAACATCCATCAAAATAGTCCATAGTGGGTGCAACAATAGTTACAACCAACAAACAAGGAAAAATTTGTCTAGTATCCTGTAGAATAGTCCACAAGGATGGAACAACAATAACAACCATTACCACACATTATCAATCAGATAAGCACTAAAATAACCGAGATAGTTAAAATATCTTAGTACATGTGAAAGCAAACATGAAATACAAACGTCCACATAATAGTCTTACAAACATTCATAGACCATGCATGAAGAGCGTGTTGGCCTTAAAAGGCTTTTGTTATTAAGCAAAATTTCCAAGACACGTGTTTACAATGTACATCACTAGACCGAGTAGTGGGACATTGGAGCCACTCCTTACTCCTCAAAGAGCTAGTTGATCTCTATAATGCCTTGTGGGAGGAGCCAAGGTGAAAAAGTCCTATGCTCATACAATGAGGGGGTATATATAACCAAGGGGTGACGCTTCCCCCTTGTGACTCTTTGACTACCCTCATTGTTATAGACATTTTTGGGCACTTCAACCCCAATCATAAATGTCCATAAACTGAGGGCTCCTAAGTCCCTAAAAGTGTTTCTTCATTGCCTAAAGAAACAAGGTCAGCTGATTACATCATCTCCTAGAAGTTCTCCACTAAAAACTGCTCATAAATGGTCAAAACTGGACCATACTGAAAACCCAGTGCAGAGGGTGCGATGCATATCACCTTCCTAGTGTACAAGGTGCGATGCATATTGAATTACTCCTCTGTAGGGTGCGATGGTCGGGAATGGACAAATGGCAGGGATCAAACGGGAGGTGGAAGATCATGGAATCTTCCAGAAGCTTCCCCTCTGGCACTTGCCTCTTTGTTTTTGACCAGGGATGAGTAAGAGATCATCATTCTCCGAGTGGAAGCAGGAACTATCAGAGGGAGGACACTAATCAAGACCCTAGAAGATGACTCATCTCCCTATAATCATCTATATATGGATCCCTCATCACAGAGATCCAGAGGCTAGAATTTTGTATCTTATAGAGAAGTGT
>APFE031358364.1:53952-91414 GCA_000404065.3 Pinus taeda
ATAGTGTTGGGTGATCTAAGCTTTGCTTGAGGTGAAGAAGGGCTTTCTAGCTGGAGGATGATGCTGGGTTAGAACATATGGTTGTAATCCTCTTGCTACTTTTCATCTTAATAAAGATATTCAAGTTTTCCTCTATATTCTTGTGTACTTGTTTGTATATGCATTTGTATGGTTAACACACATCTGGTCCTGTGTTATTTATGAATATAGATCTTTGTTCTTCGATAGTTGTATGTTGATGTGATTCCACAGGTGCTCTTTGAAGCTGGGCAGACAAAGAAGCGGCAAAGCTCTATCAGGAAGGAGAGGAAATCAAGCGCAAGACTAAGGTTGGTCTCCTTGGTTCTCCTCTTATCTATTTTCATAAAGGAAAGTGAAAATAGACTTTACTTGTTTGTTTCTAAGATAGCTACTAGTCTTAGTGGGAATAGCAGCATCCGAGTGGACATTATTCCCGGTAACACTCATGATTGTTCAACTTCCTATGAATTTTCAACTTACATGAATCTTCATATTCATGTGTGTCCTTTGGACTTCCACTTTACAATACATTTGGATACAATACACATGGTCCACAATAGTGATGTGACATATGAATACTCATGACATGACATGACATGACACTGCTGACATGGACTACTTGATGCTGTGGTAATGTCAAGTCACTATTGCTTCTGTGTGCTAGATGTCTTCTTGGATATGCTTTCTCTTCTCCTTCGCATGGCTTTGTAATGTAGAGTCTTCAATGATCGTAAGTCTTGGATGGTAGTTGCAAACTTGTGTCCTTTGTTTCCTCTTGATAGATTCAATTGCGAGTTCAGCTACAAGAGATGCTTTAGGCATGCTTCCCTCTTCCTTTCCCTTCTTCATCATCTCACCATGACTTGATAGTGTACATGTTCCTAGAATTCACTCATGACGGGACGAAATCAATCCAAAAACCCCCTAGTCTAAGATGATGCATTATTATCTACGAACTGAGACCGGAACAAGTCACCGACTGGGAGAAAGGGCTCAGTGACTACACATTGCGCAATTCCAATAGATAGGGGGAGACCTTAATCATTGAGATTCCGCAGTCCACAACTCAGGCCATAATGAGGGAAATTTCTGCGCAGTTCCCACTAAGGGAAAAATTTGTGTAATGGCCACTAAAGGAAAAATTTGCATAGTGGCCATTGAGGGAAAAATTTGAGCAGTTGCCACTGATGGAAAAATTTGCATAGTGCCCATTGAGGGAAACATTTTCGCAGTAGAATTTGAGGGAAAATATTGCATAGTTCAAGTAGGCAATGGAGGTCGCGGGATGGGGCCTTGGGAGGATAAACTGCATAGTTTCAGGAGGCAAGGGGGACTTGGAAGCAGAGAGTCTTGAAGGGAAGGTCTGTGTAGTTTCTAAAGGTAGTGAGCCCCGACTGAGGGAAGGGCACTGGAGGACACATCTGCGTAGTTTTGGAGGTAAGGGGAGGTTGGGCTCTCTGTGCATTGCATAGTTCCAACAGGCAAGGGAAAATATTGAGGGTTGAAGGTGTGAAGTGCACAATTCAAGGCACAATGGAAGGCACAAATGCACAATTTTGGAGGTCAAGGGAGGTTTCTGAACTTTGGAACTATGAAAAACAATAACCATGGAGGATAGTGACTAAGCACTACGCATTTCCAAGTAGTAGGGTCACATCCAAGAGGGATAAGACAATGCACAACTCAGTCAGGGCCCAGTGAAGCTAAGTTGCCCGATCAGGAAGATTTTCTGAAAATGGCTAAGTGCAGGAAGGGAGATGGACACGTGAGTGAAATTGAACTATGATCACACACTTAGCATATTGTGACAACACAACAACATAGATCATCAGAACAAATAAGCAAAGCATTCCCCTCCATCTAACTACCTCGTGACAAGACACGACAAGTGCGACACTTAAGATAGACTTTGGGACGGCTGTGATGACACTTGTATGACAACGCTCAAGACTTTGTGTATGGATGCGAAGGATGTTTTCATGGTTAGGACAACTTGTATACATAAAGACCGATCTTTAAAGCGACCAGATAAAGGCTTGCAAACATTGTAACACAAACAAACATGCCAAAAGACGATAGTTAATCCAACAAGAAAAAGGGGACTAAGAACTCCAAGAAAGCTCATGGAATGAGCTTGAGTGTTTGCAACAATCAAGGAAAAGACCAAGGAAGGCTTCAGAATTTGAGTGCAAGCCAAAAATTTGGAGGGTGTTTCAATAGCTACAACAAATTGGCGACACATTGGTTGAAATCCAACTTCGCTGTCTTGGTTAGTTTCTTTTGTGCAGGGCCTTGGTTCCTCAAGGAGTATTGATTCATCATGTAGATCACTTTGGTCTTCCCACTTACCCCATGGGAGGACATGGTCCCCTCTATACCTTCTCAGTTGAACACAACATAAGATTCAGCGTAATCACAATGTTTCGAGTTGGGAAGGATAGTTTAAATCACGAGCTTAAGATTTTCAAAGTATAGTTTTTCATCTCTGGTGTTGCTCCATTTCCTGCAGGCCTGGGCAATATCCCGACAGAGTCATGTAGGAAAACAAACATTGCTCTGCTGCCAGCGAACTTGATCATTACCCTGGTGGAGTTGCTTGTTTCACCTCTCTACATAGGAAGCCTTTCTCTTCTTTTACCTATATTTATTTATTTAGGGAGAATTGTGCATCGAAACTTATTTATTTTGGGGCGGAAGAGGGATACTCATTTATTAAGGTCAGAAGAGGTTGTTCCTTCAGGGAAGCATATAGAGACCTATGATTTATGTTTTCTCATTTAGAATTTTCCCCTTCTTTGTTTCTACTAATTGGATAAGCTTGAGAACACTAGTATAAAAACCGAGTATAGGCATGAGGTTCCCAAACTAGATGTGGATTCATGGTTGGACCAAAACTCACCTTACGAACAAATCGTGTTTTCCGTTAGTACTTCATCGGCAAAAAGATGTAACCAACACAAGAAAGATAAATAGAAGGCTATCCAAATGCTAATGTTTTATAAGACTCTTTCTAGTTCAGCCACACACATACTAAGAAGCAAAAATAGGTCAAGGCACAACACTTATTTGCATGATGAAAAGGAAAGGAGAAACTTAAAAAGAAAGAAAATAAGATGAAAAGAAATAAAACACACAACAACGAAAAAAAAACAAAAGACAAGAAACATAATGGATAAAGAAAACATGATGTAGAACCAGAATAAGGAAATGAAGACAGGCTACAAGGAACAAGTGCAGAATGAGTGCAAAAGAGGGAAACTAGGATGTAGCTAATGCTACTCCTAACCTAAAAGCTAAAGTGTCAAGGTCATGTATAATGAAATTTCCAGTGAGGCCATCGTAGTTGTTACCAACCTGCATTCACATAGATACAAATAGTTAAAACATATATAAAGAAATGTGCAATAGAAAAGGTAAGAACTTGAATAACTTGCAAAAGGAAAGGGATGTCTTTCCTGTGGGTAGAAAGAAATGCCACAACTGCTACTTTCATCCAATTTTCATTCTTACCTATCGAATGCATAGCATCATTCAAAAAACCTCAGAAGGTTATCACTAATATGTCCCCATCTACACTAAACTCTTTAGCAACAGTGAGAGAAGATCAAAACTTGTTGTTCACAACATAACTTGCCAAGTAAGATTGCTCCAACCATTCAAAGATTGGATCGTACGATTCGTGATAAACCTCTTGAAATATTTGAAATGAAAAATTTTCAATTAGAAGCATGGGATTATGCTAAGAATCTTGTAGGGGAAAATATATCTGATCATCTTCAACAGTCATGTCGAGACAGTAAAGACTCAACATAACTATCAATGGAGGTTGTAGTGTTTCAATTACTCGGTGCAAATCTGAACAATGAAATATTGAACGATAAAGGTCAAGAGGTGTAAAGCCACTGTCCTTGGATGTATTGATGGGAAAATGATAATTTGAATGACAGTCATCAAGGACAAAAGAATGATCAGATGTGCCGATTGAAGCATCAAATTCATGGTCTGTGTTCAACAAAGATAAACCAATTTGAATAGTTTCACGACTATTTTGAATAATAGAATCATCTTCTTCATGTGATGAATGTGACAATCCATATCTTTGTAAATGGTGACATATTGTACTAGCATCATAATCATTGGGAGAAGTGGGAAGGTAGGCTAGCATAGCAGGCACATGACACCAGTCAGGGTGAGATGAAAAAAAAGTAGAAATATTCGCACAATAACTTGTGCATACATTCACACTCAAGAGGGTTTCAGGTGCAATGAAGGATAGGGCTCGAGATATGATATTAACAAGGAAATCTAGGAGTTTATCATCATGAAATACATACAATAGATATGATTCCTTCGGCCAAATATGGTCTTTGGAATGATCAACTTCCACTAAAGGTACACATTCCAAACCCGAGTTGTCTACAAGAGACTCGCATGAAGACAAGTGAATCGAAAAAGATTCTTGAGTCCGATCAGAAGTAAAATCTTGAGAGTCTGAAATATTACATTCGAAATACTAAAAATATTTGAGAAATATATTGGCACTGAATGAAACCATGCCAAAAGAAGGATTGTGTGAGAGAAACCGGATCTAACTTAGTTCAAGGGGTTACAAGAGTTGTGAGATCCTGACATAACCATCAACAGAATTTGAAGTACCTCGACTCCCTAGTAGGTCCTATAACTTCCCTAGATTGTAGAATTACATTTTTAAGCTTGAACTAGATCATGCATGGTTTGAGGATAACTATTATTCTTGGTTTCAATACTGCTCACTGGTTGGCAACCATCTCTGTCACATGTTTCACTGGATTTTTCAACTTCAACAATCAAATAACTCAAGTGGAAAGGCTCTTTTGATAACAAATTCAAAGATAAATGAATCTAGGAAATTTCGTGAGCACACTGATTTGAAGAGTTTTTTTTATGCAAGAAAAGAGATGATTAGGGATGGGAAGGGTACTCTATGTTTTGATTGTTTTCAATCTCATCATGGACAATCTCACTGCCTTGTAATAGCTCATTGGATGAAGAAAATGAAGAGCATGGAGTATCTTCAGCACAGGTAGATGCATTGCAAATGAAAAGACACAAGGCATAGTGAGGCAAAGAGGAAGTTTCGATATGAACATCTTCTTTGATTGAATCAGATTTTGGATCAAAGGTAAGATCTTCATGAGAAATTGAAAGACCAGATGATGCACTTGGGAATTTTTTACCACATACACCAGCAAAATTATCTTCATCAGAATGATTGTTTCCCAAGGCTATGGATTGATCGAAAGAATTGATTACATTTGATTCACTACCAAGATTGGTTGATTGACAATCATCCAAGAATGGAAGTGCATCATATTGACATGAAGGATCTTGAAAAACATAAGAAATATTAAAAGAAACTTCACCTTCCTTCTCCTCTACCTTTGTAGAGTGACTGCCTTGTATGTGATCACAATTTGAACCAACAACACTAAAACCAAGAGAGTGTGGAAGATTAGCTGGTGGAATAGATTGCTCAAGTGGATCATGGTACAAAGAGTCATGGACTATAAATGATGCAGGATGGTAGAAATCTAGATCAAAATTGAAACTTGAATTATAAACAGTAATATCATCTTGCGGCATGGAGGAGTTAGTCTTCTCCATAGGCCTCATAAGTCATTCTGGAATTTCCTCCATTGAATATGAGTCATGAAAGGTAGGAGAAGAATGAGAAGATGGATTGGGAAGTTTACTTGCAAACTTTTCAACTTTGTTACCATCACAAAGAGGCACCCCTATCGGATGTGGAAAAGGAGAAGAACAAATAACAAAAGGGGCATTTAATTCCTCCTTTGAAATTAGAGGTGTCTCATGATTTACAAGAGTTGGGGAAGCAGGAAGCAGAAAAATCAGGGGGTTTAGGTTCACTATGTGAAGCAATAAGAACCAAGTGCTCAAACTCTTGTTTCAAGAATTCCCAATTCAAATCATCTTCCATAATTTCATAACAAAGGTGAAGGAATCGATCAGAAAAACTCTCAACTAATTTATTAGGATCCATTCTTAAGAGATTGATTCTTTTACAAACATTTCGGTAATTATACCCACTGAAGGATTGATGAAGCTCACTGAGGAAGTGATGAAGGGAACGAATGGAAGTGAGTGGAAAGGTATGGAACCACCGATTAGCAT
The DNA here is from genome assembly GCA_000404065.3 of Pinus taeda. Taxonomy (NCBI): domain Eukaryota; kingdom Viridiplantae; phylum Streptophyta; class Pinopsida; order Pinales; family Pinaceae; genus Pinus; species Pinus taeda. Next base: position 60,145 of record APFE031358364.1, read on the forward strand.
GACCTTCAAGGGTGAGGAAGAAAAGCACACCGGCCAACTCTTCATGATTAATTTCATAAGCTTCATAAAATTTAAGAAAATCGGAAATGTGCTCGGTTATGGATGTTCCATCCTCACCATCAAAATTTAACTGGTACAAGTGATTGAGAGGCTCATCAGGGGCTAAAAATTGATGAAGGGAAAAATTGGAGAAACATCCTAGGAGTATGATTTGGGTATGACCCATTTTAGATAAGATATTCAAACCAGATTCAATGGGATCTATAGAAAATATGTGATAGGTTAACCTGATGATGCAATATAAATCAAAGAAGAATACTATAACTTAATTCTACTATCATTTGCAGAAGCTTAAATATCAAGATAAAAAATATAACCAGAAGAAGAAGAATCAATGGCACAATACACATGAAAATACTTTGGGGAAAGTCTTAGATAAAAACCCCACACTATTGTATTATCATACATGGTGGAAATACATAGGAATTATACAAAGCCTTAGTTCTCACAGCTAACCAGCTCTCAGTACAATCCTCACAAACGCTCACAGGAAATCTTGTCTTCTCTCAAACCTTCCTCTCTGCCCCCCAAGCTCCTATTTCCTTACGCTATTCCTTGTGGATGATTAGCCTATTACCAAGTGAAAAACAAACCTTCAAAAACTGCGCAATCCTCAAGGATGAATCCTTGACTGCATGCATGAGTTTTCTCCATGAGAAAACACATGCAACTGATAGTACACTGTCCTTGAACATTAATCTCAATTGCATCTTTCTTAGAATAGACATGCATGAGTTTCTGATGATGGAATCTTCGGTTAACTGTAGTAGCACTAGTTGAGTGCATTAATGCATCAATTGACTGTTAACTCACTATTAGTTCCTCAAACATTTTGGAACTAATTTAACTGGACTTAACTCAGTAAACTGAGTTAACTAATTATAACTCAAATATAACTCAATATTAACTCCTTAATTTAAGGGATAACTCTTGCATGACTTCAGAAAGACTTCTAACTTGAATTTCTCCAACTAATTAATTTAAAATTAATTAATTAATTATTTCCAAGTAGCTGTTAAGACTAAATTTGATTTTAATTCACAATTTAATTCAAGGACAAATTAAAATGGAATATTCTTGTTGCCATATTTCAACACTCCCTCTCAACAAGAAAGGGATTATCTTCCACCCCAATCCTGTCTCTATGGAACTCAAATTTACACTTTGACAATGCCTTTGTCAAAATGTTGGAATCTTGCTCCTCTGTCGAAATATACTACAGCAACATGATACTCCTCGACCTGTGAAAATCCACTTAAACAAATCTTGCCTTATGCTTCTCCACACTACCATCAACAACTTGCTTTACCTTGTAAATGCAACAGGAACTCACACTTGACTTGTTCTTCGGTCTCGGAACCATGTCCCAAACACTGTTACGAACTATGGAGTCATAGTCCTCCACCATAGCATCAACCAAAATCGGCTGTTGCACTACTTCCTTAAAGGAAGATGGTTTAGTCTCAACACCTTCCCCAGCAAGGGCCATGTATCCAGTGTACCTCTTAGGTGACATCCTCTATCTGCACTGAGAAGTTGGTGCTCCCACATTCTCTCTCGCATCCTCCAATAATCTGTCAGCTTCTCTTGTGTGCTTTTGTCCATCTCTGGAAGACTCTGCTTGAGTGGTTGTCTCCACTCTTGGAACCTCTGCATGCAGCTACTCCACATTAGTTTGAGGCTCCTCCTCCTTAGGAACCAATAGTTCCTCCATAGCCTATAGTTGGAGCTCCCTCTCAAGGGAAACTTGCATGGTATTCTTCTCATCAAACTTGAGATCTTTGCGAACCACTGTCCTTCGACTGGTAGGCAAGTAAACCCGATAGTTGTGAGGTGTATCAGTGTACCCCACAAATATCCCCAACTATGTTGTCATCTCAAGCTTCTTCTGTGCATCCTTTGTCACATGGAAATATACCGATGAGCCAAAGATCTTGAAGTGACCCACATCTGGTCTCTTACCAGAGAAAGCTTCCTCTAGTGTCTTCATCCCAAGTATGCTATGTGGGGTTCTATTATGCAAATAGATCATTGTGTTGCATGCCTCAGCCAACTAGTGAAGTGGTAGGCCTTGGTCATGCAACCTTGCCCGTGCTACCCCTACAATAGTTCTGTTCTTTCTCTCGGCCACCCCATTCTGCTATGGGTTATGAGGTGCCATCAACTTTAGTTTAATTCCTTCCGCTGCATAGAATTCCTTAAACTCTTGAGAGACATATTCTCCACCATTGTCACTTCTCAAGGCCTTGATCTTCTTCCTTGACTCTTTCTTGACCGAAGATTTGAACTCACAAAAATTTGTGAAAGTTTGGTCCTTCTTCTGCATGAAATAAATCCAACAGTTACGAGAATAGTCATCAATGAAAATCATAATACCTTTGCTTCGTTGTGGATGCCGTCGAGAATGGTCCACACAAATCAGTATGAACTCGCTCTAAGATAGCCTCTGCTCGACTGTATCGATCATGAAAGGAAGACTTGGTGTACTTTCCCAAGGTACAACCTTTGCATGTGTCAACTTTCTCAAGTTTACCTTTGGGAAGTCCTGTAGATATCTATTGCATTATCTTCAAAGTCCCATGATGCAAATGGCCCAATCGCCTGTGCCACAACTCGCCAATGTCTTGGCTTTGCACCAATTCTGCTTTCATACTCAATGCTGCACAATCATCTACCTCTAGGTTATAGAGATTGTTCATCCAAATCCCTATCCTCTTGGTCTGACCCATGGCTATGTGTCTTAGGAATGCCTTTCCTTTACTGAATACAACATCGTAGCCTTTGTCCTCCAACATCGTGAACGATACCAAGTTCTTCTTCAGTCCAGGTACATACATTACATCTGTCAAGGTGAGAGGAGCTCCATCCTCCCTCTGAAAAGAAACCGTGCCCACTCTTGAAACACTATACCTTTTGTGGTCACCCATCTCTATGTGCATCTTGAGGTCTTTCTCCTCTAAGGCACTGAATAATTTTTTGTCATTGGTCATGTGGAATGAGGCTCCACCGTCAAGATACCAGACACAACCCATCATCGATGACACCATGCATGCGATGAGGGTAAAGTCCATTTCGAACTGAGAGGCTAATGCCTCACCTTTCGATCCTTCTGAGGATCCTTTCTTGGAATTCTCCAATGGGAAATTAGTTGCACAATGTCCCATATTGTGACAATTAAAGCATCTTACTTTAGACATGTCACCCTTCTTCCCTCCATGAGAAGAATTCGATTTGAAATAGGAAGCCTTCCCCTTCCCTTTCCTTGCCTTACTTGCTAAGGCCATATTTTATTCATTATGATTCTTGGATGAAGAACCATCTCGTGTGCTCTTGTTGATATCCTCCTGCATAAGATCCGACCACAATCGTTCCTAATCCAGAAGTTTCTCCCTTCCACTCACAAAGTCCTGGTAGCTATTCCAACTCTTTGGAAGGCCAAGGAGAGCGAGGCTCACCATATCATCATTGGTAGTAGTTATTCCCACATTGCCAAGCTCATCTCTGTAGGTGGTGAGCTTGTTTAGATATGTAGAAATAGTATCACCCTTCTCCATCTTGATTCTTCAAAGCTTATCCTTGAGCGCCAATTTCCTCTGGTCACTACTGTTCTGGTAGAGGTCCTTCAATGTCTTCCACATCGAAAATGGAGTATCCTTCCCATGGAGACTCGAGACAATATGGTCTCGAACTCCCTCAAGGATAATTTGTCTCACCTTCACCACACACATCTTCCACTCAGCCAACTCTTGTGCATTAGTTGAAGCTGGCTTTGGGATTTCTTGATCAATGAATTCCTTCAAGCCATTGTCTTCTAATACAACCTCCATTCTATCTTTCCATGCTATGTAATTCGAGCTACCTTCCAAGGCATACTTGAGTCTCAAGCTATAGAATTCCATTGGCCAACCTTGAAGTATGATATGAATTCAATTTGCACCTACAACCCTGAACTTCAAACTTCGAATTCTCTTCTCTGTATAATGTTCACATCTCTGATACCATGTAGAAAATCTATGAGATAGGTTAACCCGATAATGCAATATAAATCAAAGCAGAATACTATAACCTACTTCTACTATCAATTTGCGGAAGCTTAAAGATCGAGCTGAACAATATAACCAGAAGAAGAAGAATCAATGGCACAAAACACATGAAAATACTTTGGGGAAAGTCTCAGATAAAAAACCCACACTATTGTATTATGATACATGGTGGAAATAAATAGAAATTATACAAATCCTTAGCTCACATAGCTAGCCAGCTCTCAGTACAATCCTCATAGATGCTCACAGGCAATCTTGGCTTCTCTCCAACCTTCCTCTCTACCCTCCAAGATCCTATTTCCTACGTTGTTCCTTGTGGGTGATTAGCCTATTACCAAGTGAAAAACAAACCTTCAAAAACTGCATAATCCTCAAGGATGAATCCTTGACTGCATGCATGAGTTTCCTCCATGAGAAAACACATGCAACAGATAGTACATTGTCCTTGAACATTAATATCAACTGGGTCTTTCTCAGAATAGACATGCATGAGTTTATGATGAGGGAATATTCAGTTAACTAGAGTAGCACTAGTTGAGTGCATTAATGCATTAACTGACTTTTAACTCACTATTAGTTCCTCAAACAGTTTGGAACTAATTTAATTGGACTTAGCTCAGTAAACTGAGTTAACTAATTACAACTCAAATATAACTCAATCTTATCTCCTTTATTTAAGGGATAACTCTTGCATGACTTCAAAAATACTTCTAACTTGAATTTTTCCAACTAATTAATTTAAAATAAATTAATTAATTATTTCCAAGTAGCTGTTAAGACTAAATTCGATTTTAATTCACAATTAATTCAAGAACAAATTAAATTGGAAAATTCTTGTTTCCATATTTCAACAAGCTCAGCTTGTCATTTGGCCCTCCTTCTAGCACCATTTTGTTGACGGTGCTGGAAATATGTCAACCAAGGGGATCTCTCCGATATGAAGTTCCAATCAGACTGATGTGTCTCATCAATAGGTAAATTATATGGGCCTTAATGCCACTCTCCATCTTATTAAAATCAACTTTTCTCACATTCCTTTACATATTTTATTATATTTTTCTTAGTGAGAAGGGTAAAGGTGAGATGTTATGTCATGTGGCCTAATGCGCACTAATTGCAGGATTTGGAGCGGTTTTGGGCTAATTTAACTACAAGAAATCGAAGTAGACAAGAAAGAGGGATTTTAGGAGATTGGGTCTCCCTCCTTAACTACTCAATCACTCGAAGATTCATTTGCCAGATCTCATCAGCTCAAAGTTACAAGCAGCTAAGCCCACCAAGTTCATTGCCAGCCAAGCTAGTGATAGTTGAAGACAATTCAATCTCGAGTTTGGGATCGAAACCCCACTAATTTTAAGGAAGTTGTTTGTAGCTTCAGTTGTATTAATAAGAAGGCATAGGGCCTCATTAGGATTGGACTTTTTATGGTATCTAAGGGGAAATTTTGAGCTAATATATTGTGACTGTTATTCTCATGTTATTTTTGACATTTTGGTGGCAATGAAAAGGGTTTCATTGATCCAGCACTGAGTTGACTCAGAGGGTTGAATTTCTTGGTTTAGGCACCAACCCTAGCAGTAGAGGTTCCTCTTTTTGTACATGTATTCATATATTAGAATAATAGATTAGTTGTCGAAGTTATCTCTACTTTGTTTAATCTACAAGTCTTTGAATGATTGGTTAGTTTTTCTTCCATTAGTTGGAGAAGTAGATTAGTGTTATAGTAGTGAAAGAAAAATCTTCAGAAAATCTTGTGACGGTGGCCTCATCCTCATCTCCCTCATGGGATAATGGTTTGAGGGCTCCTCTCTCAGAGCCCTAAAAACATATTTATATTTTGGTTATTACATAGCTTAGGATTTCTTGTTGAGTAGATCATTGTTGATGATTTATTAGAAGCACCTTCAATTATCATTTTGGTTTCTTTAGTTTTCTATAGATAAGAAAGCATTCCATTGCAAAGATTTAAGATATTAACCATAAATAAATCAATTTCTCAAATTCAATTCATATTTTCCACATTTACATCAAGTTGTGCATGAATGAAGAAAAGAATATGTGTTGTTGCAGGAGTTGCTGATCCGCAGGAGGATCTCATTCCACTAGCCTCATCTAAGTCTTCTCCACCTCTCACCCAATCCTACCAACTACTAATTCAAATTTCTATTTTGTAGCCACTGTGGACAACCAACTTGAGAAAATCCAACCATCCTGAAGAGTCGGGTTGATCCTTGGGTATGTGCACCTTCCCCATACCTTATTCCTCCATCATACGTCTTCCAAACACTTTCTTTCACCTTCCCTACCTTCCTACAACTTTAAGCTAAGTTTCTTGTAGTAAACCAGGAAATCCAGTAGTAACTACAAGAAAACCTGTAGCAACTATAGGAAACTTTATAATAGCCTATTTTAGACTCTTTTGGGCAGAAATGATGATCAAAGGCTAGTTTAGGCCTTCAAATTGACCTCCATAACCCTCAATACGATTTTGGATGAGTTTTCCCATACCTTCCTCCCCTGCAAAAGATTGGTGTGTTTAGCTTAGCATTTACATTTCTAAATTGAAAACCAAAAGACTCTTTTCTGCAATATTTAGCTAGTGCATGCATACATTAGTCATAGAAATGTTAGGATAATTTCCATGTCTACTTAGTCCAGATAGCTAGATTATAGAAAGAAAGGTTAAATTAGGTATCTTTTGCAAAGTAATGCGTGTTAATTCTTAGCTAGGTAATTTCATGTCCTTCCATAACATTTTCTATTCAATGCTTTCATTTCCTTAAAATAAGCAAGCATTTATTTTCTGCATCAAAGATAGCTTTACATTCACTGTCAGTAGTTAGCCTCCTTCTAGTCAATAGAACATTGGTTTGAAAAAACCTAGTGGTCTATCATCCTAGTTGAGAAGTGACAAGAGTAGACTATTGCATCTGTTGTGCATATAACACTGTCACCTCCAAGTTTGTACGAATCCCGGTTGATAAAGTAAAGTTGGTCACCCTAGGAGTTGCAAAATCCTTGCTGCAATACTAGGGCTCATCACTTTTTGGTGTTGTTGCTGAGGAGGTTTCTACGTAGATGTAATTTCTTCTTTCCTTTCTATTTGACATTCAGTAAATAGATGCAATTCCTACTTTCCTTTTGTTTTGCATTCAATAGATAGTTTCAATTTTTTCTTTCTTTCCATTCTGCAAGTAGTTCCATTCAACAAATAGTTGCAATTTCTACTTTATTTCCATTTTGCAAGTAGTTCAATTCAGAAAATAGTTGTAATTTTTCCTTTCTTTCCATTCTCCAAGTAGCTATGAAAAACCCCTAAAAGAAAAGAAAAAGAAAAAAACAAATTTCTTTCATGCCTCGTAGGAGTAGATTCAACTTAGGAAAGATTTTTCCAAATACCCCCACACCATCAAACAACCAACCTTCCCTATTCTTCGGTGTCTATGAGCTAGAGGACCCATTAGGCGAACAACAAGAGATCTTTGAAGAGCCTATTGGGGAAGAAGAAGAAGAAACCATTCCACCAACCTACGTCATGGCTGAAAATAGAATGGGATTGAAAACAGAAAGGGAGATGAAAACAGAACTAAGGGTGCTTTTCCCATTAGAGAAACTAATGAAGATGTTGGGATGAAAAGCATAAGCCTCTTTTCCCTTCCTCACTTCCGTGGCTTAACCTCAGAGGACCTTGATACCTTTTTGTTTGAGTTTGCTTTCATCTTCAGAACTTATGATTATACCTCTAACAACGAAAAGTTGAAATTGTTCCCATCCACCCTCAAGGATGTAGCCTTGTGTTGGTTCATGGGTTTACTTGGGGGCATCATCACTACCTGGGCTCAAATGCAACAAGCCTTCAACAACAAATACAGAGATTATTGTAGGTCCAAAGACACCAAAGAGGAAATCTTTAGAATGACCTTGGGACATGATGAATCTTTGGAAGATTATGAGGAAAGGTTCCAACTCAGCTACAAAAGGGCCAGATGCACCCTCATTCCTGAATCACTCAAGTTAGTCCTTCTTAGAGGGATTAGGGAAGATCTCCTAGGAATCCTAAACATGCTGTCGGGAGGGGACATATACCAATTATCGTATGATGATATCAAGACAGTTTTCAAAAATCATTCTAAGGTGACCAAAAAGAAGGGTAGGGCTAATTGACCTTTGGCTAGTTCATCCTCGTTCATCACATCCATCAAAAGTTAAATCAGGAACATGTTGGAAGAATTTAAGAGATAAATGTTGCATACCATTTCTCTGCAAATGGACGCCATGCAGATCAAGAGGAATCATGGAGAAACAAAAATATCCTTAGCTGTCATTTTCCATAGATGCACCAGAAGGCACCCTAGAAATGAATGTCCATTGAATCTTATAGATATCTACTCAGTTTGTGAGGAAAATGACTCCACAGACAAGTGCCCGTATCTGCCTGGACTGAAAGTTGTGTATCAAGGAACTGAAAGTGTGTCTGGAAAACTCTGCTATATCAACCAAAGGAGGCCTTAATAACCCCGACCATACTAGCAGGGCATGTAAGGGGCATCCTATTCATATTAAAACCCTAATTAGAATGCATCCATTCCCCCTTGGTGTCCTCCTGCTCATCCTTCATAGTCCACACCTTCTCCATGGTCCTTTGCACCTTAATACCATTCCCAACCTACCAATCAAATATTTCAGCTATATGCTCCCCCACAACCTTAGTGGAATACACCATCACAGGGGTGGAGTCCCCCATACAACCAATCTCCAGACTTACTGCCTCCACCTCCATCTCAACCACAACTCCTTCACCCTGCTCCACTTAAGCAACCTTAGATGCCTGCTCAGCCAAATCTGAACCCGAACAATAAGCATGCACAACAGGTCTATAGTGGAGAGATATCCCACCCTGCCTATGTTATGGAAATTCAAGAAATCAACCTCAGGTCTGGAAGAGTACTTCTAGATAATCAACCTCCATCTCCACCTGAGGATCTTGAAGAGGAAAAGGAAGAGAGTGTTCCTCAATCAAATCCACCTCCTTTTTTTGAGAGACTAATCCATCCTATCCAACACACACCAGAAGAGACTAAACTTTTGGGTGAATTGAAAAATTTGTGTGTTAAAATCCCACTCCTCTAAGCTATCAAGGATGTCCCCATCTGCAACAATTTAATCAAGGAGAAATGCTTCAAACATCTTGGTAGGAGAAAGAAAGACAACCCTACCATTAATGAGACTATGACTAATGAGACTAATCCAATGACATTAATGAGACTAATCCAAGTCCTACTCATGTCAAGATGATAGAATTTGGTCCAGCTAAAACATTGAAAATCAACCCTTCCCTCTCTGCACATCAATAAAAGGAGTTATGTGACATGCTAAGAGAGCATCTGGATGCCTTTGCCTGGAGTTATAAGGAAATGAAGGGAGTGCACCCTTCTGTGTGTACTCACCACATTTACATCAAGGAAGGATGCAAGACAATGTGCAAACCTTAGAGGAGAATGAACCCAGTCCTTAAAGACATAGTTAAAGAAGAACTATAGAAGTTGTTGGATGCATGGTTCCTTTACCCCATGTTAGACAGTGAGTGGGTGTCTCCACTAGTTTTGGTACCAAAGAAGAATGGAAAATGGAGGATCTGTGCGGACTACAAAGAGTTAAACAAAGCCACTGAAAAATACCATTTCCCTTTTCCTTTCATTGATCAAGTCTTGGATGGTCTTGCAAGAAATAAGTTATTCTCTTTCCTGGAGGGATTCAGTGGTTACAATCAGATCCGGATCAGCCCAAAGGACCAAGATAAAACCACCTTCACTTGTCCCTGGGGTACCTTCACTTATAGGCTCCTTCCTTTTGGACTATGTAATGCCCCTACCACTTTTCAGAGGGCAGTTCTAAGCATCTTTTCAGAGATAGTCCATGACTCTGTAGAAATATATATGGGTGATTTGACTCCCTATGGGTGTGATTTGCCTGAGGCTCTCTCTAACTTGGGGAAAGTATTAAATAAGTGCATTGAAATGAACCTATCCCTTAGTCTTGAGAAGTGTGATTTCTTGATGAATGCATGGATTTTTCCAGGTCACTCAATATCCCAGGAAGGACTACAAGTGGACCCAAATAAAATTGTTAACATAAAAGGAATTCAACAAAGTAGTCTCACCTTTGTTTGGAATATTGGCCAAGGAATCTGAATTTTTTTACTCAGAAAGCTGCAAAGAGTCCTTAGAAACCTTAAAGGACAAGTTAACTACTACACCCATACTCTGAGGCCCAAATTGGGATCTTCCTTTCCACATCCATGTTGATGCCTCTGGCAAATCTATAGGAGCAAATCTAGTTAAGATAGATGACAAGTTGCCTTATTGCATTTATTTCATCAACAAAAAATTGTCGAAGGCTGAATTGAACTACACTGTGACTGAAAAAGAGCTCCTAGCTGTTGTCCATTCCTTGAATAAATTTAGACATGACATCACTGGTTACTAGACCTTTGTACATACTGACCATGCTGCTATTAAATAATTGATGAAAAAGCTTGATGTGAATGCTAGAATTATTAGATGGTTGCTTGTACTACAACAATTTGATCTAACTATCATTGATAAGCCTAGTAGAGAAATTGTAGTTGCAGATATTTTGTCCAGACTTGCTTTTCTTGCAGGTGAGGAGGGAATGGTTGATGATCAACTGCCATATGAGCATTTATTTTCTATTTCATTTCTCTCTCCATGGTTTGCTGACATATCCAACTAATTAGTGGTGGTTGCATAGTTCCCTCTAAATCCGTCCTCTAAGGAAAAAAGTAGAATTATAAGAAAAAGCACCCCATTCACTTGGATTGGGGGCAATCTCTTCAAGCTAGGCCTAGATCAAATTTTGAGGAGATGTATCAGGGAGGAGGAAGTCTTTGACATCCTCCTAGCCTATCTTTGACTCTCCACCAAGATGCAAGAAGATACACCAATCAATGTGACCAGTGCCAAAGAATGGGGAAACCTACTCCTAGGGATGCAATTCCTTTGCAACCTCAAGTGACACTTGAGCCATTTGACAAGTGGGGGATGGATTTCATTGGGCTCATTGATCCACCATCAGGGCAGAAAAAGCACATAATTGTATGCAATGATTATTTGACAAAGTGGGCTTAAACCATGGCTGTCAAGGTAGCAATAGAAGAGAAAGTGGCTGAGTTCTTAAGGGAGAATGTATTTTACAATTTTGGGTACCCTAGAGAGCTAGTCATTGATTAGGGAGCTTAATTCACCTCACATCTGATTGAAAATTTGTTGAGGCAACATAAGATCAAACACAGGAAGTCAACTTCTTATCATCCTCAAGCCAATGGACAATCAAAGGTTACTAACGGAGCACTGGAAGGAATTCTCATGAAGGTTGTGAGCAGCAGCAGAAAATATTGGGCTAACATACTAGTGGAGGCCACTTGGGCCTATAATAAAACTTGGAAGATGACCACTAGCTTCACACCTTATTACTCGGTCTATGGAAAGAAGACTCTGCTCTCCATTGAGTTTGAGTACAACACTTCTAGAATGGCATCATAGTTGGATTTAGATGTTACAAAGGCACAACATGAGAGGTTGCTCCAACTCAATGGTTTAGATGAATTCAGGATGCAGGCCCTCCTACACACATAATTCATTCAAGTACAAAGAAAGGTTTGGCATGAAAAAAACATCAAAGACAAATTTTTTCAAGAAGGTGATTGGGCTCTGCTATATGACTATAGGTTAAAGGACTTCAAAGGCAAATTGATGACCAGGTGTTTGGGATTATATCTAATATAAAATTTCCATGAAAATGGGGTTGTGAAAATAAGGAACACTAATGAAGAAGGTATCCCCTTGCTTGTCAATGGATCTTAAAAGATCTTTGTCAAGGGAAGAGTTCATTAGTACCATCAATAAGGAAGTGAATGTGCTTAGAAGTGTCTAAGCTTCCAGCTCACCAAATTCTTGAAGACTTTTTTTATTTGTGGAAAAGAAATGAAAAAAGGAAAAAAATAAAGAAAAAAAAATAAGGGACCTAGGTGAAAACCTATATGACCCACCTGAGGCCAACTTTTGGGTTGAAAACCTCCTTGATGCAGCCCAAGAGTGAAAAAAATGAAAATAAAAAGATCCTTGGGTGAAAACCTCCCTTGACGGGCCTAGGGCAAGCAAATAGGTTGAAAACCTCCTTTGAGGTGACCTATGTATCTTTCAAAAACAAGGAAAAAAGAGGAAAAAAACAAACAAACAAACAAAATGCCATGGCAGGGACCTCAAACCTGCCCACTAATAAAATTCTGTCATTTTTGCAAATTTTTAAAGGAAACAAAGGACTCAAAGTTCAAGGGAAGCAAGCCAAGCATCACCCCATTATTCCTCCATTCACTTCATATCTCCCATGCCTACTATGTCTCCATCATCCATCCTCACTTCCCGACATCAAAAATGAGTTTTGTATGCAGCTTTCTGACTTCTACAGTGTTTCCTGTAGTTACTGCAGGAGTTACCTGTAGTACTACAAGATGTCCTGAAACATTTTAAGAATGAAGTTCCAATTGTAAAATGATGATGCATGCCTATTATAGGTTGGAAGAGGGTACCACACACCTCACCACCTCTCACCCAACACTGGCTCATGACCATACCAACGTCTGTGTCCATCAAAACCACATAGAAAAATGAAAAAAATACAAAAAAAAGAAAAAAGAAAAGAAAAAGAGAGTCCAAGGGTCATGCAATCATTTTCCTCACTCACCTACCACTCCATCTCCTCCATTTCCACCCATCCACTTCTACATCACCACCCATTCCTCCTCCAAGTGAAAAAAGGCAAAAAAATGATGAAAAAAAGTAGCTACAGGATTTCCTGTAGTAACTACAGGAAGCCCTGTAGCAGCATGTGTTATCACAGTAGCAGTTTCTCCATGCATTCTCCTTTACCATCGATGTAGTAAGAGCTCCAACACCCCTGCAGACATCATGACTCCAATCCAGAGCTCAGAAGTAGCAGAAGAGACCAATCACCTGCACACAAAAATAAAAAAGACAACCACATCAACAAGAAGAAATATACAGAAAAGTGCCCAAGGAAAAGCAATTACCTAAACAAAATGAAGCACAACAGAATCACCCTCCAGCATGCATCAGCCAAGCGAAGGAAGGCACAAGTATGGCACCTCATCCAAATTCTTCCCTAAGTATGATATCATAAAAGTGTAGGAATATGAAAAAAGTTTGATTTCATAGGCTAGAGGTGGCTAGTTATCTTGGCCACCCTCAGCTCAAAAACAAAAAGTGAATTCTTAGTCAGCATGCCACGTGGCATTGTCACATCAAGGAGAATGATTTGAAAATGTGGTCCAGTTAAGTTGTGTGAGAGTGGGTGATGATTATGAAGGGAGGCTGCATGATAACTAACGGTGGGCCAACAGTCCCAAAGAGGAAATATTGTACACTGCTAGCCAATGCATCGCTCTAAGGAATCGACCATAAATATCAAACATACCAAACTCTCATGCACCATTTGTTCATTTTGAGATCAAAGAATACCAGGACCACCTTAGAGAGCCATCGAGGAAGCAAACTTGTTTCAACCACCCTATAAGAAACAAAACTACAGGAACAACTATAGGAAATGCAGGGAGCTGTAGGAAGCATTGGAAATTTACATAGAACTTTGCAAGGGGGTGCCTAGGGTCTAGTTGTTCACCAATTCTCCTCATTCAAAGCATCACAATGAAAGGTAGGTGGCCCATAACTCCTGTGTTATGAATTGATAACTATGAAAAGAAAAAATCTAGATTTTATAAGTGATTGCAGTGGGCCTGGGGGTTTAGACAAAATTGTGTGAAGTTTACAAGTTTTGTGGAGATAGAAATAAATTGCAGCCATCCACCAATATCCTAAACTCTCAATCACCCTATAAACACTAAATCTATCCTACCAAACTCCCTACAATCATCTAACCAGAGAAGAGACATGATAGGAGCATTTAACAGAAGGGAACCCATAGAGACATCCAGGATACACCTCCACCCCGCTGTGGTAGAAATATTTAGAAGTCATAATTGGTTGGGATTCTTTGAGCTACTCAAAGGGTATGATGATGATGTAGCTCAATAATTTACCATGTCACTTAAACCTCAAGCTAGAACCATTGCTACTAATGTGGTAAGAGGATTGTCAATTACAATTACTCATGAGGTAATTAGCGTAATCACTACACTTTCCTCGAGGGATGCCATGGAGAAAGGAGGATAAGGTTGCACACACTTTTGTAAATAAAAACTTCTTCTTAAGGGATGAGGAGACAATTTAGGGAAAAAAATGGGATAAGAAGGGAAAGCCTCCCCTATCCTTGGAATGAGGTGAGCTATCATATTCTCAAATATATCTCCTGTGAGGGGAGGCTCAATATAATCTATTGCTACCAATTTAGACTCCTCCATGAGTTAAGATTTGGACAGGCGATACCCATTAACAGAAGACTAAGTGTACCCTACTTCTTGCTGAAATCAATAATAGACATGAGCCTAAAGGTACAAGAGGGAAAACATCAACAATTGACACACCATGGACTTATTAAGCTAATACTAGAGAATTCCTTGAGTCAGCTAAGAATCCCTATTCAATGGTCCACATTTAGAGACATGGACAAAGAAGTTGCGATTGAAATACAAGCCCTTGAATATGATAGGGACAATACCTCTAGTGGTGAAAAGGAGGCAGAAGAAGATGAATAAGAACCTGAAGAGGAAGAAGAAGAACTAGAGGAGGAATAGGAGGTAAAAACAAATAAAACATAGGAAGAATAAGGAAATGAAGAAGGAGAAGAGAATAGAAGGAAGAAGCAAGCCCTGAGGAACATACCAAGGAAAGGGAGGAATATCCAAGGTTGTCTCCAGAACCCACTGAGAGGGAGGCAACTGCTGCCTTGAATGCCCTAAGCACACCTATCAAGTCAAAAGGGAAAATATGGATGCAAACACCGCTCTATTTCAAAACAAGGAGGAGCACCAGGTTCAAACAAGGGAAACTGGAAACACCCACCAGGACTCCAATCATAATTGAGGACTCACCAAAAGAGCAAGAAAAGATAGTTTCCATGGAAATAAAAGGTGAAGAGGTCACATCAAAACTAGCTTCCCCAAAGTCCCCCATCACCTATGTTAGGAGGCTTGTCACTAGGTCAGAATCAAGAAAGAAAGATAAGGCACCTTTGACCCCATTTCAGAAAGGAAAAATCCTTCTATAGGATCCTCAGATAGTCCTACAGGAACTCTATCAGCACTACAGGAAACACAGAAAAAGCTATAGGGAGGACAACAAGGATAGAGGGGCTATAGGGAGGACAACAAGGATAGAGGGAAGGAAAGGAAGCAACAACACAAGTGTAGGATGGGGAAGCTTCTTTAAAGACATTTTACGGAGAGTTCCAAGAGTTACAGGAGCCTAGCCCACAACCCAATCTAATATCTTATTACAATTCATTAAGGGAGGCAGAGTAATACCACAAAAATTTTCCATCCCTCTCTTCTTTGAGCTTGAGAAAGAGAGAGGAAAGACACATCGTTGGATGCAAATGTCCAAATCAAAAAAGGTAGAGGATGTGGGCCATATGGAAGAGAAACTTCTAGAGATGGGCTGATAATTGAGTAAGATGAGAGACCGGGAAAAAATTATGAGATCTCAACTAGAGGCAGAAAACACATGGTTAAGGAGGCAGTTACAGGAAAAAAATAGTCAATTGGCCACCATGGAAAGCCTCTCCATGGAGGCACTACAGTGCAGGATGCCACCAAAATCATATGCCTTGTACCTCAAATATCAGTGGCTACAATTTCAGATCAAGACACTAGCACAATAAGGAATTATGTTTTCCAAGACTATAGGTAGTTCATTGAACTATGTGACAAGAGCAAACTAGAGGATAAGGCCAAGATATCTGAATTATACTTTCACAACATGGCCTTAATAGACTTGAATGTGTGGGACCCCAATGAAAAATTGGGGGACATACAACTAATGGCCCTTGCATCATGGATGAGTCATGAGGAGGCCAAGGCTAAGGAGGTGAATAGGGTGTTGGAAGTAGAAGAAGGGAGCCCCTTTACGTCAGAGAAGAACAAATAAATTCAATGGATGTCATTAGCACCCACAACATCATCACCAATGATCCCCAGATTGTACCAAGATACCTAGCTACACAAGAACAAGCAGTCACACATATTGTGAACACATTGAGATAGCTAGGGAATGAAAGCCAGAAAGCATGCCAAAGGAGATGGAGCACCCTACTATACAACCTAAGGTTTAGGGGGTATCATTCCCCTGAGAGGATGGAAGATGCACTAGAAAGGACCTCACTATATAAGAATGCATTGCAGAGACACAAAATCAATTAGATTGGTTTGAAACTCATTCCACCCTTATTATTGGGTATGCTAGAAAGTAGAAAGGAGGAAGAGGAAAGAAAGAAGGGGAAATAGAGAAACATCCAGGGTTTTATCCACAAGATTAAACTCCATCAACAGAGGCCTGGGATGTCATAGAGGCCACAAGAACTATGAAAGATATGGACCTAGAATAAGTTGCTTAGAGGATGAGCAACACTTTCAGTAGGGGGGTGATGATGAGGCTCATCAATAGGTAAATTATATGGGACTTAATGCCACTCTCCAGCTTATTAAAATTAACTTTTCTCACATTTCTTTACATATTCTATTATATTTTGCTTAGTGAAGGGTGAAGGTGAGATGTTATGTCATGTGGCCTAATGTGCATTAATTGCAGGATTTGGAGCATTTTTGGGCTCATTTAAGTATAGGAAATCAAAGTAGAAAAGCAAGAGGGATTTTAGGAGATTGAGTCTCCCACCTTAACTCCTCAATCACTCAAAGATTCCTCCACCAGATCTCATCACCTTAGAGTTACAAGCATCCTAGCCCACCGAGTTCATTGGTAGCCGAGCTAGTGATAGTTGAAGACAAGTCAATCTTGAGTTTGGGAGCCAAGCCTCCCTAATTTTAAGGAAGTTGTTGGTAGCTTCAGTCTTAGAAACAAGTAGGCCTGAGGCCTCATTAGGATTGGAATTTTTATTGTAGCCAAGTGGCAATTTCAAGATACGTTATTGTGACTATTATTATCGTGTTATTTTTAACATTTTGGTGATAATGAAAATGATTTCTTTGATCTAGCACTGAGTTGAATTAGATGGCTGAAGATCTTGGGTTAGGGCCCAACCCTAACAACAGAGGTTCCTCTTTTTGTACATGTATTCTTAGATTAGAATCATAGATTAGTTGACGAAATCATCTCTGCTTTATTTAATCTACAAGTCTTTGAATGATTGGTTAGTTTTTCTTCCACTAATTGGAGAAGTAGATCAATGTTACAGTAGTGAAAGAAAATATCTCAGAAAATATTGTGATAGTGGCCTCATCCTCATCTCCCTCATGGGATCATGTTTTGAGGGGCCCACTCTCACAACCCCAAAAACATATTTATCTTTTGGTTATTACATAGCTTAGGATTTCTTGTTGAGTAGATCATTGTTGATGATTTCATAGAAGCACCTGCAATTGTCATTTTGGTTTCTTGCGTTTGTTGTAGATTAGAAAGAATTCCATTCCATAGATTTAAGCCATTAACCATCAATAAATTAGTTTCTCAAATTCAACTCATCTTTTCCACATTTGCATAAAGTTGTGCATGAATGAATAAAATAATATGTGTTGCTACAAGAGTTGTTGATCTCTAGGGAGGAACTCATTCCACCAGCCTCATCTAAGTCTTCTTCACCTCTCGCTCAAACCTACCAACCACTAATTCAGATTTCTATTTTGTAGCCACTGTGGATAGCCACCTTGAGACAATCCAAACATCCTAAAGAGTTGGGTTGATCCTTTGGTAGTGTGAACCTTCCACATACTATATTCCTCCACCATACATCTTCCAAGAACTTTTTTTTCACATTCCCTACCTTCCTACAACTTTAAGATATGTTTCATGTAGTAAACCAGGACATCCTGTAGTAACTACAGGAAACCCTGTAGCAATTACATGAAACCCTGTAGCAACCTTTTAGACTGTTTTGGGTAAAAATGATGATTAGAGCCTAGGGTAGGAATTCAACTTGACCTCCATAACCCTCAATGCCATTTTGGACCAGTTTTCCCATACCTTCCTCCCATGCAAAAGATCAACTTGTTTAGCTTAGCATTTACATTTGTAAATTGAAAACCAAAAGACTCTTTTCTACAATATTTAGCTAGTGCATGCATACATCAGTCATAGCAATGTTAGGATAATTTCCATGTCTACTTAGTCCAAATAGCTAGATGATAGAATGAAAGGTTAAAATAGGTCTCTTATGAAAAGTAATGTGTATTAATTCTTAGCTAGGTAATTTCATGTCATTCACTAGCATTTTTTATTCAGTGCTTTAATTTCCTTAAAATAGGCAAGCATTTACATTCTTCATCAAAGGTAGCTTTACATTCACTGTCACTAATCGACCTCCTTCTAGTAAATAAAATACTCGTTTAAAAAACCCTAGTGGTATATTGCCCCAGTTGAGAAGTGACAAGAGTAGACCATTGCATCTGTTGTGCATAGAGCAATGGCACCTCCAAGTTTGTATGAACCTTGGGTTGATAAAGTAAAGTTGGTTTCCCTAGGAGTTGCAACATCCTTGCTGCAATACTAGGGCTCATTATAGACCTCACACCATTTAGTGTGGGAGTCCCATCCGATATAAAGGTCCAGTTTCCAAATCCTTAAAGATTTTCCTTGGCTCTAGTTATCAGCACAGGAGAGTGATGTAATGTTGTCTTCGAAAAGCAAGGGAGGTGTGCCTGGTGAGTGTGTATTTGAAACTGTGTCAAGGTTCTTCTACTGTAAAGGGGAGAGAAAAGTGAGCCTCTAAGTGAGAGGTAATAATATCGCCTAGAAAGAGACACACATGAACCATAAGGCTCCATCTAACATCTAGCGGAATAGTCCACAACTGGTGCAAAAATTGTTACAACCAACAAATAATGAAAGATATTTCTGGTATCCCACAGAATAGTCCACAAGGATGGGACAAAAATAACAACCATTATAGGACATTCTCAATAAAATAAGCACTAAAAGAACCGAAATAGTTCAACTATCTTAGTACATGTGAAAACAAACATGAAATACAAACGTCCACAGAATAGTATTACAAACATTCATTGTCCATGCATGAATAATGTGATGGCCTTAAAAGGCATTGGTTATTAAGAAAAATTTCCAAGACACATGTTTACAATGTATATTACTAGCCCTAGTAGTGGGACATTGGGGCCACTCCTTGCACCTTAAAAATCTAGCTGATCTCTCTAATGCCTCGCGGGAGGAGCCAAGGTGAAAACGTCCTTTCCTCATACAATGAGGGGGTATATATAACCAAGGGGTGACACTTCCCCCTTGTGACTCTTTTACTACCCTCATGATTGTTCAACTTCCTATGACTTTTCAACTTACATGACTCTTCATATTCATATGCATCCTTTGGACTTGCACTTTACAATACATTTGGATACAATACACATGGTCCACAATAATGATGTGGAATATGACTACTCATGACATGACATGACATGACACTGCTGGCATAGACTTCTTGATGATGTGTCAAAGTCAGGTCATTGTTGTTGCTGAGTGCTAGATGTCTTCTTGGATATTCTTTCTCTTCTCCTCTCCATGTATTCATAATGCAGAGTCTTCAATGATTTTAATTCGTGGATGGTATTTGTAAACTTGTGTCCTTTTTCTTCGCCTTGATAGATCCACTTGTAAGTTCAGATGCAAGAGATTCTTTAGGCATACTTCCATACTCCTTTTCCTTCTTCATCATCTCGCCATGACTTGATAGTGTACATGAACCTGCAATTCACTCATGATGTGATGAAATCAATTTGAAAAACTCCTAGTCTAAGATGCATTATTATCCATGAATAGAGCCCAAGACAAATCACAGGTTGGGATAAAGGGCTTACTTACTACGTATTTCGTAGTTTTAGTAGATAGGGGGAGACCTTAATCACTGAGATTGCGCAGTGTGTAGCTCAGGCCCATGGTGGCTTCACCAACGAAGCAATTCTATATCACGTGCGTTCATATTGGGGTAAAAAAATTAACAAAATAAAAAAACATTATATTGACTATATAACTAGGTGATTTTGGGTTTTTATATACCATAGAGAAATATTAGTATTTTAGGGTATTTTTTATTAAATATTATGCAAAGCGCATAAAAAAAAAGTAGCTAAAACAAAAATTAAAGTATGTTGAGTGCATTATTTGTGTTTTTGTTGCAGTAAAGGTCATAGAGGCATGCATTATTTGTCATTTTTTTGTAGTTAAGACATAGTGAAGGTTGTAGAGGCATGCAGGTTGAGCAACCAAGGTTGCAGAGGCACGTAGGTTGAGAAACCAGGGTCGCAGAGACACGCAGGTTGAGTAACATTTCCTGGAAGTGAAGATCATAGAGGCACGTAGGTTGAGCAACATTTCCTTGCAGTGAAGGTCACACAGACATGCATGTTGAGTAGCATTGCCTGATAGTGAAGGTCACAGAGGCACGCAGGTTGAGAAAAATTTCTAGAGGGGCCAGTCATTCTATCAGCTAAGCCAGTCATTTAGCTAGTCTAGTTCCATATGTGAATGATAGTGACCAAACGAATCAGTCTTTCCTTGCCTTTCTGGAGCAGTAGTTCCAATGATGACGTCCATTCCTTGTTCCATATATTGAGCAAGAGAGGTGAGCAGGGGAGGAAAAGTTTCACACCAGGAATAGTGAAGGTCACACATGGTGATGTTTTGGCAATGAAGGTCAGAGAAGGTTCACAATGAAGGTCACAGTGAATATTATAAAGGATTCACAGTGAAGGTCGTAGAGGGAATTTCGTGATTATTTCACAATGAAGGTCAAAGAGGGTTCGCCTAGGGTTCTAACTCATGCTGCTCATAGGTTGGGAAAACTCCTAAGCATTTCACTCATAAGCATCTCCTCGTACTTCTTTTGATGGGTTGAGGATACCATTGTAGGCCTTGGACAGTTTTAGAGTAGGTGAGAACCTATTTTGTTTTATTTAGTGCAACTAATTTGAATATTTTTTGCTAGAGGCACTACCCTAAGGGTTATTCATCTAGGGTTTTTAGATTTGTTTCTTTGTTTATGGTTTCTTAGGGTTTTCCCTATGGTCTAAACCCTCTCCCAAGGTTCACCTCAGTGGATGATTTATATTTTTTTGACTAGTAGCAATTTCTTATGAGTTGTTGAACTTTGGTTTTGGATCATCCCTTATTCCCAAGTTTTCTCTAAAGTTGTTTTATTGTTAGTAATTTTGTGAAGTTAAGTGAGTAGCTAGAGGGAACTAATATAAGCCCAATGTCATTATCTACTAGTGCTACTTACTTAGATGTTTTTGGTGGTAGTTTAAAAACAAATAATGGTTATAATTTATATTAAACATTACTGTGGTCACATCATACATCATAATAATGCAAACAAGAAGGGTCTCTCTATAAAGACAATCTTTCAAAACGTTCCCAAAATTTTAATTTCTTTCTTATATATTGGGTTGATGTAACTCCCATGAAGGTATGACATAGAGTTCTACTAGAGTAGATTCTAAGAAATTGTCTTGGTATTAGATAAATTAGATATACCTTAAAAACTATAGATAAACCTAGAATTAGAAAAAAGAAATGCCCACTATTGGCTTATTTCTTGGTATATGTTAATAACTAAAGCTCTCGGCCCACATGTTCTATGTCCAAATCTCATACAGCTTTATGAACAGTCTTTTTCATCTTTTGCAATAATTGGAGTAGACTAGCTTATATCCTTGGGTGAACCCAAATACTGAGAATTAGTGATGCCTAGGAAAACTTTTAAAGCGCATGATACCTAGCTTCAAGTTTCTTATTTTTCCTTTTCCAAATTTTTACAATCTCTTGTAATTCTGCATGTTTGGAGCTTTGAGCTTCAACTTCATCAAAATTATATTATATATATTTGAGACAGGTACCTAATTGTCAACGAGGAGACATTCATTTTGTGTCAAAGCATGATGTGAATCTGATGGTTTACATGAAAAGCACTAACTTGGGTCACTCTTCCCAACCATCCTCCAAACCCTCCATGCTTTTCATGGCATGAGCTTGAAAAGGCACAAATCTAGACTTGAAATGATGCTCTATTACAGAATGGTGGATCTCATATTTAGTAGAAAACATGCCAAAACATAAGCATAGAAAAAATATTAATGACACATCAAAATAGAAGTTGAAGGGAAGGGTCTGGTCTCTGGAAGCCACTGTCATCTTTGAACCCAGCACATTCCATAACAAAACAAGCCAAATTAATTGCACTTACAATATATAGAAACATTTGATGCCATTAAGGTCCTACAATGTCATTGCAAGTGATATGTGAGAGAGTACTTGGGCATTGTGTTTTGTTAATACCCATCATTTCAGATTGAATGCACTACACCACCTTGTCTCTATTTTTGTCCTTCATTGCAATTTGAAATTTTCTATTGAAATAGATAATATCAATTATTTTATGGGATATGGGATGAAGATATTATCCCCCATTTTGTCTTTAATTTTGCCTCAACTAGAAGAGCCAAATTATTAGCTAATTGTTCCACTTGGCTATTTTGTGCCCTTGGCACATGAAAAAACTCTATTGACTGGACCCTCCCTGCTTCCTTTTGATTTCTGAGCATGAGCCTTGGCAACTTTCAATCTTTGGAGTTTGTACAGTATTTCATATCCTTGATAATAATTGTTGAGTATCATATAACCAAAGTATTCCTCATACTTCTTGATTCTGAAGTCCAAAGGCCTTGACAAAGTGCCAATGTCCCAGCTTGATTATTAGTAGCTTCCCTAGTCCACACTCAAGGTTAGTTTCATGATTTCTTTTCAGATTGAAGATGATTGCCTCTCACCCTTTCCACCTTTGTATTTTATGCCATTATTATCCAATTATGGCATTTATGTTAAGAGCTTTATCTAGTGATTGAGTGGGACTAGTTTTGACAGTTACAAGTTATGATATAGGGATGACTTTATGTAGTTTATGGATTTTTCTGGAAGACGTTGGTTTTTCATGGTGATTTTATAAGTTGGAATAGGGCACCTTATTTTAGGATATTTAAGCCTATTTTAGGCATCTATTTTTTCACAAGATTTGAGTGCCCTGTATCAAGGTTTATTGTTGTTTTATTTCAAGAAAATTTTCAGCAACAAACCTATGACTTTTCACTAGTGGAATCCCTATTTTATGATTGTAGAATCATGGATTTAGACCATTTCTATTCCTTATTTTTGAAATAGCTATATGAAACTTTTGTATGGTGGCATCACAAAGTTTTTTTACCAAGGAACTGGGGCTTTTGGTCAGCTTAATTTTTGGTTGATCTGAATATTGTTTGCTAGTGGCATTGCCCTATCGCCGGGGAACTACTGTTTTTGTATCATCTATCTTATAGGGTTTAAAACCTTTCCTTAGATAATTTTTCCTTAGGTATTTCAATACATGTTCTGAAGACTTTATGAAGGCATCCTCTATGATGTTCTTGGAAGACTTTATGAAGGCTTCCTCTATGTTATTCTTGGACCAGATAGAATCCTTTTATAGTGAAAATATGATGGTGCATTTTGCATATTGCTCTTTAAATGTTCCATGATGTGATGATATCATTATCGACCCCACCATATTTGGATTTTTTATGTTGTAGGAGTTGGTGGTTTTACAATGGATGCATTGATTTATTATGATGGGAGGCACGATTCTTGACTATTGGTTCATGTTGATACATCTGAGTCTAAGACCACTTATTCTCGAGAGAGAACTACATGATTTCTCCCCTATAGGTCTAGAGGATCTATCCCCACCAATTTTTGATAGATGGTTATTCCATTAAGAAGTATCAACCTATTATAATGGATTGTGTTTTTCCACATTATGACACTAGCTCTTTTTGGTTGACAACTCTATTTCCAGGGAAAACTTGAGTGACATTTTTTCATTTTAGTTGGCCAACATGTTTTAGTGGATATTTCTTCTTTACCTCTACTAAAGGCCACACTTGTTAGGTTGTGAAATGTTGGCACGGGAAATAAGGTGTTTTGGGGGTGTTTATATGTGACATCTTCATTACATGTCCCATGTCCCATGCTTAATATTAAAGAGTTGGGGGGGGGGAGAGAATTTTTTATGTAATTCTCTCTCTTTGAGGCCTTCTATTTTGATTAGGGGAATGTTGTGCATAAGACCAAATTTATTCTGAGATAGGTATCCGTATTCCTATTGACTTTCGTGTCTTGGCCATGAACAAAATATATCGAGTTAGGTATTCAAATAAACTCACTCTTAGTATTCGATTTCTCTAGCTACTCATGTTGAGTTATCACTATGATCAAACTTCCCAATCTCCCGTTAAACAAAATTTTAAAATATCAATGATCAAATGTGTCTCACAAGCCTACCACTAGAAACAGTGAAGTACTACAATGTGTTGTTGCGAGGGGGGACGTAGCTGCCCAACTGCCCAATTGTCATCCAAAGCCAAAGAATAAATAGCCCAGCTAGGCATAGAAATTATTATTGCACTCATGGTTTTTAGGTTGTGAAAAAAACATGATATCTATTTTCCTACATAGTATTAAACTCACTCTACAATGATTGTGAAAGGTAGTGAGTCACAATGTGTGAAATCTATTTAACACAATTGTGTCCCTTTACAATATAACCTCACTGCACTTTGTAAGCACATTTAAATATTCTCCCATATCTTCACAAGAGATAATTTTAGTACTCATGCACTCTGGAGTTGCAGTTGCAGAATAAATACTTTGGAAATATTCATACATACTCCCATCTATGTATGGAACGAAATTATTAATGTGATTATCCAAAATTTGAAGATGGATTGAGCCTGATTCTTATTCACTAGAAGGTTTATATTTCTCATATGAAAATATATCAACTTCTTTTGAATTAGGAGTTTTGTGTTTAGTTAAGTCTAGTTTAATCTCGTTTGTTACACATGGCTGTGAAAAAGGTAAATCTACTGGCAATTCATGTGAAGATTCATGATCATGCTTACACTGATAGTACCTTAGATATTCATCTTTTCTTTTAGATCGCTTTTATCTCAATTCCAATTTCTTGCTTAAGTAAGTATTATAGTAATTCTTTATTTCATTATATGTTTGCACCAGAAGTCTGCTAGCTATCAACGCCTACCTGCAACTCAAACACAAACATGGATCAACTAGGTTTGCACAAAATCTAATCAATGGTTATTTTTAATAATGGGTTGTTTCCAAATGAGTCGTAGTGTTTAATAAGGACGTTTAGAAATTTTAACAAACATGTTTGGTGATATTTTAGTAAAAATATTAAAATTTCTAGTAAAATTTGGACGAATTTATTTTTAAGAAAAATTTAAGCAAATTTATTTTTAACAAAAATAAAAAAGTGATAAATTTCTTTTTTGGAAAAAGCATGAAAAATTACCCCAAAATAATATAGAAATATGGAGCAAATTACCTATTTCTGATAAGCTTGTGCATTTTTATTATAAGTTCTTCCTGATCTTCAGTTATGTTCCCTCGTTTCACATTTGGGTGCAAATAGTTCATATTATACTAGAAATAGTGCAAATAGTGAAAATATTGCAAATTACTATTAAATTATCCATTGAAGTTGAATCTGCTTGATATGGAAAGTGTCTATAAGCACTTCAATATCTTGTGATAATAAAATCTCTCTATGGGACTTATCATTGTGGATTTTCCACTTCTACTCTCTCCAACTAAAGCTACAATGGTGCCTATGGGTATTCTCAGTGATATACCAAAAATGATTTCAACAACAGACTTTGTTGGATACCTAAATTATATGTCTTTAAGTTAAATATCACCATGAATGTCCTTGAATACCAATCCATTCATATCATTGATACCAATCTCCAACTTCCTATTAATTTTCTGAGACATTTTGTGAGTTGCAACTTGTCCAACTTCAAATGCATTTAAACATGGTGATGTCTAGGTTATTGACCTGATATCTAGCAACAAGTTGATTTTATATACATGAATAAGTGAAAGGAAAATTAGTTGAATTTATTTAATCTACATGAAGAACTGAAAGGAAAATTAGTTGAATTTATTTAATCTACATGAATAAGTGGAAGGACATTTAGTTGAATTTATTCTATTTGTTGTTTCCTAGGGTCTAGGATATTGTTGTAGGCCTTGGACACTTTTTAACATTCTGACCACATCAATGCTAGAAAAAATACCTTTGGCACAAGGAAACACCCTTGTTTCCTATGCTAACAATCTGAGTGGCTGCATCTTGAGGAGAGGGTCTTTCCTATACCTCTTGGTTCTCTTATTAGTCCTCCATAATCATCTATGACTAAAACATTCCAAACTCAGTCATACAAAGAAAAATTGAAGACAAATAATTTCCAAAGTATATAGTTGTATATATTTGTGTTATTTACAAACTAAAGATCTCTGCCAACTATATAAATAATAATTCCCATAAGTTTGCCAATCTACACTTCACTTTCAACTTGATCACATCTATACTAGATGTTACAGGGCTTAAAGATAATCTTCAATATAACACACTGCTCGAAGCTTTCCTTGTAACCAAATATTCACTAACGTGAATACCCTTTGGTTTTTATACATTTTTATTCAAAATCGATATTGTCATTGTAATCTTCATAGGTCAGCTCAATATTTTGAATGACAAATAATGATTTGAACCACCGTAAAATGAATGAGAGAGTACAATGAATGATGATTTTAACCACTGTCCAATGCCAAGCAAGAAACCCAATCATGTATGCAATTTTGTCCACAAGTAGCAGTAGTGAAATACTAACCATAGAGTAGCTTAAGCAATGAAAGAATGATGTCCTAAGGGAACTCGGTCCTTGATCATATGGTGCAGCCTTATTTGTTGAGAGGAATGAGCTCAAGATAGTCCAAGAATGGACAGTCAAAACACTGTTGTCTAATGTCTGTAATGGAGGGCTTGAGTCTTCAATCATGTAGTAGTATTAGATTGCTTCACAGATAAATGTTACTCCCTTTGAATAGAATGCAACCTACCCTCCTTAACTGCGGCTAAGATGGAGGATACAAACTAACCCTTTCATTCCTTCTACAAGTGCCTTCAACATGTTGAAGTAAAAACTCTTCCTGCAACCCAAACTGAAATATATATGATATGAAGAAAAACACAAAAATACTTCCTTCTCTTAATTGTAGTCTAAAATGGAAGAGCATATGTAGCCTTAAACTTCCTCCAAATAGTTCCCTAAGCATCATGACTGGCTAAGACTTGGTTTCCATAGGAGATACAATAATGCTACAATAATCTTCCCCATAGGAGTTGTCCAAAGTGGAATTTGGCCCTAGTTGCCAATTTTAATAGGTATTTACATGGTTGAAACAATTTCAAGATGCACAGATGTTTGGCCTAACTAACTTATTAATGGGAATTTTTAGAAAAGCACTTGAAATTCTAGTTACAAATCATGTTAAGGTTATGAATTAAAAATAGTTATACAATGTTTTGTCGAGTTATGGTGCAACAATAAATCAACTCTCAAATCTATTTTATTTCTGATTTCAGTTCCATTTGAGGAATCCACCGATAGTTTATTTTGAATCAGGGTGTTTCATCCAAATAGCAATATTTATTCATGTTTTTTGGAGCTTTGAATTGAAATTTCATACCTTGCTTCCTTACTTTTTGTTTTATAATAAACAAATATGCTTGTGGAATTTTACTTACTTTTTCGTTTATTTATGTGCAAAAACAGATGGAGTTGTTTTATAAAATTTCTACCGGTGAAGAGAATTCTATCATTGGCATGGTCAAGTGTCGAGAAGTTTTTACATTTGCTGAAATTCGTGATGAAATTGTAAATGATTAAATCATTGGATACCCTTTTGATTTTATCCAGGATGGAATAAGTTTAAATCCAAAGCAAGAGAAAAAATGGAAGTTTTATACAACACTTTTAGGCATCAAGAGGAAACTAGGCACATTTGATGTGGAAACAAAGTGTTCAAATGTAATGGAAAAAATACCAATCTTTGAAAACATTGAAATGAATGTGGAGGGACCTATGCATAAACAAACAAGAGTTGAAAATATGTCTTTTTAGATATGAGGAATGACCTGTTATAGAGATTTAGTACTAAACCCAACATTTCGGACTACCAAGTGAGTCCATCATCAGGGGATGTGTCAATAGATATTCTTCAGATCTTTGTCAGTGGAACAAGCCATAGTGTTGATCCTAGTGTATTGGCATCTTGGAAAAAAAAAAGGTTAAAATTTAATGGAAGAGTTTGTCAATGAGAAAATTACTCTCAAAGTATATTCAGAAAAGGGAGAATCTAAAATAAAGATCCATTGTGAAATGTGTGGCATTGATTATGGAACAGGTGATGTATCCTTGGTAGCGCAAACAACACGCAACTTCAAAAACCATCATATGAAAACAGGGGCCCATCAACAATTCCTTTCAATGCCAAGTGGTAGTGAAATTCCTTCATGTAACGAAGTACAACAAACAATGATGGTTGGAGATCAATTTCATATTGATCAAGAAATAAAACTTCTAGATGATTTCAACAAGACACAAGAGCCCAATTTGTTCAAGGTGGTGGAAGCAACAATTGCAAAATATAAGGACATGAAAAAAGTGAGAGTGGAATGTACAAGGTGCAATAACTAGTATTTTTTAGTGTCGAAAAGTGATAATATTGTTAGTTCTCTAAATGAACACATGAAATCAAAGAAGAACATTGTTACTACTACAAATGATGGTTCATATGAGGAGACTGGGCTATGGAGTGGCACGGTTGGGAGACACAAGAAGCCTACCCATGATAAGTCCCAACAAAGTTTGACTAGTTTCTTGGTCCCATTATCACCATCAGTATTACATAGGGGTTCTAGAAGTGAAAATTCTTCAACTTCAGGTGTGTTAATTAACAACTTCGACTAAACTTGAATATGAATTTGTATATTATTTTATTTATCTTACTTCAAATTTGCTTGTTTTTTATTGTGTTATCATCTTATTATAGCTCAATTATCTCCCTTGTTACTACAATGCTGGAGGTATTGGTATCCTTATATTGATAGAAATGGGGAGAGATTGGAAACAAAAGTCCTAATGGATGATTAAAGGGGTGGAAAATTATGGACCATTGAGAAGCATACCAAGATCATTCTATGTTATAAGGGTATTGAATGTCATAGTGGTGGTACATATAAGCATATCCATTGTCAGAGGGCTTCTTAAACAGGGATTCCATTTGATTCATTAACATGCAACTTTTGTAAGTTGGTTCCAGAATGTGATGACTTTAGGATGCAATTATATCATGAATCAATGTGCACCAATAAAAGAAGTGAACGAGATACAGGAAAAGGTAGAAGACTAGATTATTTGACTCAAAATAAACTGAAGAATGCTGCAAGGATTACAAATGATAACCATAGTTCAAAAATGAGACCTCTTTGGTGGGAGAGTACAAATGTTGCTACACTCTCTACTAGAATTAGATCCCTAAAGGAAAAGTTGTTTGAATTGATAGAAAGGAAGGATCTCTTTAGGTTTTTCAAGGATCTGTGCGAGGCACATAAGCAAGGAAAATTACAAGGTAGAGATGAAGTTTGCGAATTTGTCATGGATATTTTTCATAACTCGATGCATGCAAAAGTAGGGAGAAGGTATAGTACATCCACAAAATCCCTTTATGAGATGATCAAGTTATGGGGAGGTCCTAGATTACATATCTTTATTAGCTTGAATCTGGATTGTCCTTCAATATCTACGACTTTAAGGCAAGTTAGAAAGTCATTAGCATATATCTGAGGAGAGCACGAGCACATTTTTGAGGTAGTTGGAAAAGTTTATGCTTCTTATAAAGCCAAGAATGGTATAGATGGCCCAATTCCTGTATTGCTTGCTGAAGATGAAATAGTTGTGAAAACCTATGTTAGGTGGGTAGTAAAAAGTGATACACTGGTGGAGTTTTGTGGTATGGAAGAAGAACATCAATGCCAATCACATTTCTTGGTGAGAGTTGGTGAGGGAGCTGTCATCTATGAGATTATAAACATATTCTTTTAAGAACAATGTTATTGGCCATTATGCACATGTTATTATTGCAAACCATTTACATGAAAAGCTTCCTCATTTGGTTGTGGTTGTTCATCCAACATGCAATAGGTTCAATGCAAATTGTGTTTATCAACAATGGTAAAAGGTAGAATCTATGTGGAATAAACATGTGGAAAATAATTTTGGACCTATTATTGGTCATTCCTTGGAAGGGGATAGCAAAAGAAGACAACTTATGTTGAAGGATTATTCTTCAACATCAGGTCTTCGATATCAAATTCCTTGGGAAGGGTGGAGGCTAATCAGGTTGTACAATGGTTGCAATGTAGCAGGATTGCATGACCAAGATTACATCCACAACAACAAAAATATATTGAATCATTTTTTTAGCAGTCGATGAGAATTGGTTTTAGAAAATGAGTACATAGGTTTTGGTCATGTCAGAATGGTTTATCGCACTTTTAAAGTGGATTATCAAAAGATTAAGGGTGAAGATATAGAGAGGATGGATCGAAAAGATTTGGGATACACACAATGCATTGCTTTAAGGCATGCTCCTAGTGTAGGTTTTAACCCCGTACAGAAATTACCTGCATACGAATTCTAAAACACAGAAAATAAACTGTTATGAAACCAGCTCAAGAAAAGATAGAAAAGATAGATCAACGCCTTAGAATTCAGCCTCTTCGAGGGGGAAACCTCCTTTACATTACATAAATGAACAATTCTTGGATGATACAAATGACAAACCTCCTTTCTATATATAGGAGTCTAAGGAGTCACAATAGAACCCAGCCGACCTAACAATAATAATATAAAGCCACAAAAATAACAATAGAGGGATTCTATGGGGCACAGTAATAACATATGGGGACAATAGGGGCACAACAATATTAATAAGGGGTATAACTACAATAGTAATGGGGTAAACACTAGTATT
>APFE031358373.1:1667-13332 GCA_000404065.3 Pinus taeda
TAAAATAATACTTGAGAGAACCGCTTGATCTTTTACGACCAAGGAGTACTTTTCGTCATTAGTGTCTTTGATCCGAAAAAGTAAAAAAGAGATCAAGGACACGTCGTCTTATAACTAATATCGAATTTGAAACGACAAAAATCCGGCAATCTTTTTATGTTTTTACGGTCAGAAAAGAGTTGTAAATGGACCGTCTTTTAATTCAGTTTTAACGAGCTTAAAAGAAAAACTCGGCATTCTTTTCATGTTTTAGGAGTCAGAAAAGAGCTTGAAGGTGACTCTAGCTTAAAATGATATATTTCACTTGAATGATCCGTTATCTTGCACAAAAACACAAACATTACTCATACCTGTTTGAAATGGAGAAAAATGTCACAAGAATACCCTTTCAAAGTGAAACATAAACAAATTTGCAATATATTTACTCCAAAAATTTATAAAAAAGGACCTTTTACTATTCATTTTTACCGTTTGTGATTTGGGTGAGAAAATAGTGCTTTTGCTCAAAAATCTTCCCATGAAGATTGCGGAAAATCCAACTGTCAGAATCGAATGTCGTCTTCTCCAGGTAATCCACATCGTCCTACTCTTCATTTTTAACCGTTTCAATTTTCATTTTAGTCTTTCATTTGACTTTTTGGGAGGGTTTTTAGGCATAAAACCCACGCTCGGGGTACGCAAGTTTACCACTACGGACCTGCGGACCCTGACTTTTTCTCCATTGGGAAAAAGCTCGGGGTCCGCACCTTCCGTGTAAACAAAGTGCGGTCCCACGCACTGTGTCTAACACGTAGGGTGCGGTCCCCGCCGCGAGGGTTTTTAACCCAAAATTCCTCAAAAATGGACCAATGAAAACATTTTCTAGCATTCTAATTCATCTTTATGCTTGATGTAAGTAGTACATCATGCTAGATTGGTGCGAACGAGAGCACGAGGACGTGGATGCTGCCGCATGGAATCATTACCCTTCACTTGATGCTTTGAGGGCATGCGGCTTGTAAAAATACTGGGCCATTCCTGGCATGAGGGCTCAGGTGGATTTCTTACAGTGGATGGTTGACAAATGGAGCGTTCTGGACCAGTGCTTCTTTATTGGCAGACACCAGCTCGAAATCGAGCCGACGGATATATATTTCTTGACTGGTTTTCCTAAGAGAGGTGCTCACTTGACTCTATTCGGGACTAGGGTAAGTGACGAGTCTGTCGATAGCCTCCGGCTAGAATACTGCAACCGCTAGACTATAGACAAAGGGATAGATATAAACACCATATCCCGTCCTGAGCTCATGGTGATTGCATTCATTGTTACTAGACTTTGCGGAGCTACTGCATTACATATTGCCACCGGATCCCAGATGCGTATGGCAGTTGATTGCTTCCAAGGCACCATCTTCAACTGGTGTGATGCTGTGTTGGCCAATGTGAAGGGCCAATTGAACAAGGCCAAGAACGGACGACTTAAGACTTTTGGTTATGGGGCTTTAGTCGTGAGTTTTGGCCTGGAGAGGATTCCTATGCTTATCCCGCAACACCTTACTGTTGGAGCTGGGCTTCCTCGAGAGCCCAAACTGATGCGATGGGTCACAGTCATGGACCGTCATCCTGATGAGGGGACCGAGGTCGTTCGGTTCAAACCTGAGTATTTCTAATGGTTGGAGAACTAGGTTTTTTCTGTTCAAGACTTCCCTTATGATGGGATTGATTTTCGTGGAGACCCAGACATGGCTCTTCCTCCAGGAGAGCAGTGGGATGACTCAGGTAAAATCATTTTTCAACATTTTCTTAATTTTAATTTTTTTTTTTTTTTTATATCGTCCTAAAACTGATAGTAATAATTTCAAAATGCAGATGTGGGCCCATAGTGACCAGCCGCTCTCCGGCCTTACGAGAGAAAACAACCAGTTGCACCGGCTCCAGCACCACAGGACGAATTAGCAGAGACTTTGGCCAAGTTGGAGAGCCATCTAGAGCGCCTGACAGGGGACATTCCCGAGACCAGCATAGACGACATCCCTTGTCAACTTCAGTGCTATGTGATTGGAGTCCCTAGACCTTTTAGGACGTTCCTTTGTAAGGTGGCCCATGCAGTGGTTTCATATCGAGATCATCACCAGTGATCGGATGATCACCTATTGTAGTCACACATGACATTTTGCTTTTTGTACCTATCATTTTTGCTGATCATAAGGTTTTTTTCAACCTATGATCGAGGATGATGTATTATTTTGACACACTCCTATATATATGATATCGTTATTACTAGCTTGTCTTCTTAAACATGTTATGGAATGTTTTTAAATTTACTTGTATGATTATTTCACATGTCTACTTAACATTTGAGAAGCAATTGCATCTGCTAATGTATTTAAAGATCTTGGAATATGCTGATATTCAATATAGTCAAATTTACGTTCCAAGAGACACACTCTCAAAAATAATCTTAATAAAACTGGATTTCTAATGGCGTATACTCTATTAAGCTGTAATACAACGAGTTCATAATCTAACCTCACTATCAAACTCCGAATCCCGAATGAAATAGGTTCAGATAATAACTCAACCACTGCACTATACTTTGCAATGTTGTTCGTTGTTTGACCGAGGCTTACCTCATTCATAGATACCAACTCGTCAGAGGGCGAATAGACAACCCAAGTTGCGGAACAAATATTTCGTGTACTACGACAAGCGCCATCAACGAAACCAATATATGTTTGGAGAGGCGTCGACATGTGCGACATCAAACGTAAAACCAAGATAAGCATGAATAACGATGGAAAACTCATTCTCTAAGCTAAGAAAACTTCAATCTAAAACACACCAGCTAGAAGAAAAAACTAACCTAACTAAAAAAATCTCCACACTTATTTTAAGCATAATACTTATTCAGGTAAAGACCATTTTTAGGTTTACCTAAAGAGACCCCGTCAAAGTCTACCAATTCATAGGACCCTTTTGCTAGCTTTCGCTTGACAACAAAGGGACCATGCCACATAGGCACGAATTTTCCAGCGCCTAATTTATCATTTTCTTGATCGTACAAAAGGAATAGATCTCCTTCTGAAAAATTTCGAGGGGTCACATTTCGATCATACTGAGCTTTAATACGTTTGGCATGAGATTCGATCGCTAATGCAGCATCGTGGCGATTCTCATCTAGCTGAGCCAAGTATAAGAAACATCTTTCCTCTTCAGAAGTATGGAAGTAACTTGATGGCCATTTGCAATGACGGGATTTCGCACTGAATAGGTAACACAGCTTCCAAACCATAAACTAGTTGGAAAGGAGTGAACCCTATTGATGTTTTAACTGAGGTTCGATACGCCCACAGTGTTGAAAATAGCATGTTATGCCAATTCGACCGATGAATCCCAATGATTCATTGGATCATGATGACTAGAACTTTGTTGATGGCTTCAACCAGGCCATTAGCTTGTGGATAATAAGGATTTAAACTGTCGTGATGCAAGCCAAGCTGGTCTGTAAGTGCAGTCATCATAACGTTTCGAAAATGACGCCCATGATCAGTGATAATCGCTTGTGGAACACCAAACCTAGAAATTATATGATTGAATACGAAAATCGCAGCTGTTTTTCTGTCTTCCTAAAATGTAGGCATCACCTCGGCCCACTTAGTAAAATAATCTACCACAAGGATAATATACGCATGCCCCCCGGCTGAGTGAGGGTTACATGTAATAAAATCGAGACCCCATTTGGCAAAAGGACCAACGAAAATTATTGGGTGAAGAGGAGCAGGTGGAGCGCGCATATTTCAATAAAAAATTTGGCAATTGTGGCATTTTCAGACCGTAATAATACAATCTTTAAACATAGACGGCCAAAAATATCCAACACGCAATATCTATTGGGCAGTGGCATACCAGACATATGACCGCCACACGCTCCAGAGTGACAGTCATTGAGGACCTTTTCAGCTTCCACATGAGTCAAACAATGTCAAAAAATAGATTCTGCCCACGGCGATAAAGATTATCTCCAATAATTTTGAATTGCTGGGACTGGAATCGTATTTTTCGACGGTCTGATCATGAAATATCTGGTTGAAAGGTTTGGGTTTGGAGATAAATGATGATATCCCCATACCACGGATCTAAAGTGCTAATTAGAAACAAGGATTCGTCCGCGATGGGCTCCTTCGCCACAGTTTCCGTGTCAACACGCGGGAAGTCACACATTAATTCCGCAAAAACTAAAGATTTCTTTGACTTAGATTTTTCAAATTCCAAGTCGAACTCTTGCAAGATGACAATCCATTTGGATTACTTGCCCCCCAGCAATTGCTTGGTCAAAATATAGATCATAGGGTTGCAATCGGAAATAACTGTAGTTTTGCATAGTAAAATGTAATGACGAAAACGTTGGACAACTTGAACGGCTGCCAATGCCAATTTCTCCACATGTTAGTATTTTAGGTCAGTTGGATTTAACGTGCAACTAAGGTAATATATCACATGTTCAGTACCGAATTCATCTTCCTGAACTAACACCATTCCAATGGTGGAATAGGAAGCAGCGAGATATAAGAAGTAGTCCTAGTTGTAGTTGGGAGGATGCAACAACGGTGCATGGGTCTGTTAACACCTAGGTTGTTCCCTATGACTCCCAAGGGAATACGGCCAGGGTAACCACTAACCAATCTTTGGATTACAGCTTCTAGCCCAGCTATAATCAGAGAGGGCTCTCTCTTTAAAGTGTGTCTCTATTTTATGGAAATTTTAGGCTAGTTATGAAGTTAAGTTTTTGGTTTATGTTTGGTTGGGAGGATGTCTTTCCGAAACTTTAAAGTTGTAGTTCTGCAGGTAAAGTTAATCCATTGGGCAATAGAGTCTGTGGCTGTTGGTTTCTTGAAATCCTGAGTTTGGTGTAGCTGGAGTTACAGGGCCATTTAGATATTTCATGAAACAAACTTTAAATTGTGATAATGGAGTGTAAACAACCAGTGAAAAGAAGTTAAGAATTTTTCACTAAGGTGGGATGTGAGAAAGGGATGTATCCCTCAGGAGCAAACCTGAATTCCTAAAACAATAGATCACTGTGATGATATAGTGTGAAAGGTAGCAATTAAGAATTACACTTTTATTACCATAACTAAAGAAAATACATTTAAAATAGCTTAGATTGAGTTCAGGGTAATCTGTGATTAAGTCCTGGAACTATTCTTTTTCCTAGATATTAACTGTTTAAACATGGGGAACATGAAAGATATATGAAAGATAACAAGCACATAACAAAGAGTTACAAGAGAAACTTATTGAGTCATGAGATACGCAGGAATCCTGCAACATTCAGCTAAACACCAGCAAAACATCAAGAGACACAGAGCTTTGGAAATTCCATCATCCTTTGTATTACTTCTCTGAGGATTACAGCAAAAGAAGAGCAGAATAGATATGAACAATCTTTTACATCCAATGTCCAACCCCTGCTAACAAGTGCGAGGGGGAATATATAGCAGTCTCATACAAAATATCTCAGGCATTGAGTCATCTGAGAGGGAAATATCTTCATTAACCATACAGAAATTGCATATAGAAAGTTAATTACAATCTTTAATGAAACATAAAGGCTCTTAACTCCTGTAAGAAACAAGTTGACGCTTTGGAGCTCACGGAGTCGGTTTGAGCGCTTTGTTTAACTGCCTGATGACGTGTCTGTATAGCTTGTGTACTCCTGTTAGCTTCTCCGGCCCTGTCCACCTGTCCACTGCAGTTGTGCTGTGGTGGGCCGAATACTTGTGCTGAGTTGGCTCAGCCTCTTTTCTGCATATCTGCTGATGTGTCCTTTATCTTCCTGTGTATGAAAATTTAAATATTTTCAAAAAGTAATAACATAATTACTGACTTTTATTTAACAGTAATTGTATCAAATTTTCCCATACATCCGGTGTAGGCAATTGATGCCTCAAAATTGACCCCATGGTCTCATCGGCCTCTGTATACTTGTAAAAATGGGGAGGCTCGTCAAACAAGTGTGTGATTTTATTCATAATAAAAAACAAACTTTCTACCCTGTTGAAGAGGATCTACCCTGTTACTGGTCCTGTTTCTACTGATGAACTAGCTGCCTCTGAAATTTGATTCCCAGAAAAGGTGTTCACTCTCTTAGCATATTTTTCATGTGAGAGCAACTTTCCTGATGGCTCCAGCAGGCTAGGCAGACCCCTGTTTTGCAATGCCATAAACCTGTTCTGGAATTTGTTGATGTCTGCTTGCATATCCTGGGTTCTTCTTTCCAGGGTCTGAATCAGGTTTTTAAATGTCAGGACCCTTTTTATCAGTGAGATGGTCTCTGTCCTGTTTCCAATTCCCATTTTGATGAGCTGGGAGCTTGTTCTGTAGTTTAGCACGTTTATCATTCTAGTGGCAATCTCAGGCATACTGCCTAGAGATGCCCTTGCCCGTTGTATCTCTCTGTGTGCTTTTCCAATGAGCGTTATTTGCTCATGAATGGCCTCAATATACTCCCACTGATCTGTGATGGACTGGCCAATATTGCCCCACACGACCCTTTTGAGCAGAGATGTGACCTTGTCTAGTGTGAGCTCTTTTTCTAGCTCAGTTATCCTTTTCTTGAGGGCCTTTACCTCCCTTTCTCTTTCAGCCACATTCTGCTTGGACTTCTCATATTTCTCATTTATTTTCGCCAGACTGTCCTTGGCTTGATTTAGCTCTGACATCTGAGACTCCAAGATTTGAATTTCATTCCTCAGCTTTTGCATGTCTAGGCTTTCAGCCTGCTCTGTTGTTGGTGCTGAGGTGGATGGTGTTGCCTGTTGTACCTGCTGGCTGGGAGGGACATTGGTTTGAGGGATTTCCTCAAGATTTATTGTTTGTGGAGGAGGTTCTGAGGTTTGCCCTGCATCTTTTTGCTGTAATGCTGCTTGCAGGGTAGCCTCTGATTCCTGCAGCTTCTCTTGGGTGTGGATGAGCTCTTTATATAATTTCATCACCATAGCAGCTGCATCCTTCTCTTGCCTGAGCTGGGAAATCTATTCTGTTTGAGGATGAAGAGTTGTTGGGATTTTTAACATCTTTCTTAATGCTCCCATATCAGCATCCCTCAGCTTCAGAATTTCTTGCACTGCCTTGACATCTTTAGGATCATGTCCAAGCTCGATTAGTATTTCCTCCAGAGCTTTGATCCTATTGTCTTTAGCTTGAGAGGAAGCCCTTTCCAGCTCAAGTTGTGCATTTGTGGTATTCAGGCTGTTTTGTAGCCTATAGTTCACCAGGGTTTATCTGCCAATGTGGCATAGACCATCTCACCCGTTTGTATGTGCAATTCTATTTGATCCATTGGGTGGATTTCTTTGGACAGGACCTCCAGGTTGGTCCTGATATAATCTGCAGTTGACTGTGGTTGCTGCACTATTGGTGTAAAATGGCTCATGATCATTTTTCCTTCATGTGCATCATATGCAGACATGAGCCTTTGCTGGTTCGTAGGGGCCATTTTCAATAGGTGATTATATAGTTGCAACTTTAAAGGTTCATTTCTGCTTTTGATGTCCTTAAATTGCTGCTTAATGCTTTTCTCACCTTCCCTCCTTTGTCCTGAGGAGCTAACTTCTCCTCTGGCCCCTGTCTTGCTCTTGTTGGAAGGAGCTGGCTGAGGCCTCCATGCTGGGCAGGCCTATACCTGAAGTTTGCCCCATTGGCATTTCCTCTTCAGAGAAAGGATTTAGCCTTTGCCTCTTCTCCCCTTGGGTTGGCGATGCAGTAAGGGGAGTCTCTCTGTCTCTTTTTCTGTTCACGTCCTCCCTTTGAGGGGTTTGGAGGACGGAGGAGTCAATCCTTGAATCTTGCCTAGGGGGTGCCATTTGTGTTGGCTGCTACTGTGTGGTGATTGGGGCCTCTGCTGTCTGTTCCCCCTGTACCTATTGCTCCTTTTGCCGTTGTACCTATTGGGGTGGCTGAACCTGTTCCTGCTGTACCTGTTGCTCTTCCATGTCTTTCTCCTTACCTTTGCTCTGAGCTTGGCTTGTGGTTTGGACTGCCTCTTGATGTGCTGTAGATGATGAGGCAGCTGCTCTTGCTTGAGGCTTTGGCAGAGCAAACACCTATGGAGGAGATTCCAAGTCAGCCAATTTCAGAAGGTGTCTTCTAGCTCTCTCATTCAGTTCTTCTTGTGTGACCAATTCCTCCAGTGTGCCCCTTTTTCATTTTGGTTGGTTAGCAAATTTTTCAATGTGGGGCAAACTCACATGGTCATAGCTAGAGAGCTTGTATTTGAGCCTTCTGAATGATATGGAGTGATTAGGGTCATAGGGTTTCCAAAGGAAGCTGGTCTTTAGGCCAAGGCATTCTAGCTTTCTATCAGCTTCTTTCTAGCCTTCCCTTTTGTTCAAGACAAGGTGCCAATTGATTTTTCACCTTTAGCTGTGCCTTCTTGCCCTTGCCTACAAAGTGTACCATATCAGCATTCCCAAATTGCTTAAAATATTCAAGGGCAAATAGTCTCATGGGCACATACTTGGGCAATCTGTATGGGGGTAACTCACACCCATATATTCTGATTACAGTGTAGTTTTGGTAAAAGTACAAATCCCCAATGCTGTATACCTTGGATAACTGCAGGATTCTCTCCATCTCATCAGTCAATCTTGGAGGAGGCAAGATTAGGAATAAAGACATGGTTGGGTGGATGAAGAGGTCTATGAATTCATAGTAGGTGTATGGAGAGTAGGTTCTGCTATGAAACACTGAGGTCCAGTACACTACTGACCTTGGATTGCCTTGTGCATCTGTTCTCTTAAAAATGAAGGAGAACTTCTCATGGTGATGATATAGAATGAGGTGGTAGATGTAGGAGGTGTATCTGAACACCTTCTCTCTTGACAGGTTCAAAAACTGCTCATGCATCTTATCTAAAATGTATGTGGCATAATCATAATAGATTGGACTCTTTCCAGGGGAAAACATAGTCATCATCACTAGTACAGTTTCATCAATAAATTCAACTGATTTGTACCCCAAGATGGAACTGATCATGTCTGTAAGATCTACACCCAGTTGATTTAGGTAACCATCAAAAATAGGAGGGTACATCACAGTGTCAGAGTTTTTGATGAACAATTGGTTGAGCTTTATGATTTTTGCATCTGTTAGCATCCTAGCTCCTTGGTTGATCAAATCCAATAGAGACAAGGGGACCAATTTCTTCTGAGTCTTGAACTGTAGCATTTCTCTAATGGCCTCAGGGGTCATATAGAATACAACTGAGCCTGAAGGGTCAAGCACAGCTCTTTGAATGGGTTCATAGCAGACAGCACACAATTGAATCAGGTCAGGGAATCGGTTGACCTGAGGGAGCCTGAAAATTGGGAGGAACGAATCCCAAATGCCTAATATGTCTATCCCATCCTTATGTTTGGCCTTAAGCTCATTCAGCAAGTGGAGGTGGAACTTACTTTTTGATGAGGAGTCCTCTAAGATTTGGTAGTCCAAGTCTGCCAAATCATGCCACTCCAGCTCTCTCCGAGGGGAATTGAAAGGGGCAACATTGAGGGCCACAAGTGCAACTGGAGTCTCCATGATTTCTTGGATTCTGTTTTGTATATGGGCTTCTGTTTCTTCTATTGAAAAATAGGAAAGAATGTTGTCTGAGTGAAGAGGTAATTGAAAACTAAAGGGTAACAAGGTGAGTTACAGCAATTGAAATACTGTTTTAGTCACTTGGGAAGGCAAATTTCTGGTTTTTAACAGACCTTTTCTCAATAATTGAATGAAGGTTTCGGGTTTTAGTTCACGACTGCGCGAACGAAAAATGCAGGTTTTCAATGAAA
This sequence comes from Pinus taeda, assembly GCA_000404065.3. NCBI lineage: Eukaryota > Viridiplantae > Streptophyta > Pinopsida > Pinales > Pinaceae > Pinus > Pinus taeda. The sequence goes on from APFE031358373.1 coordinate 11,477, forward strand.
GTTCAGTCCAAATGGCTCGGCTAATGAATTTCGACCGTTAACTTTTCAAGTGGGAGCTGGGTTCATGTAATTTTCTGGTGAATTATGTGTTTTCTGTACTCTAAATGAGCTTTTTGTTATTACAGAGAAAAACCAGGTTTGGAGAAGAATTGTATGGAGAAATACCTGGTAAATCGATGGGTCGGGTCACCAATGCAGGTGGGTAGGCGCGCGGAGGTCTCCTAGTTGATTCTGAGAAATTTGGTGAAAAATGGTCGTAAAACGCATGTAGAGAGCGAAACAATCGTTTTTTCCAAAAGTGCGAAAAGAACGCGAAAATTGACAAAATATGGCTTTTTTGGGTCATTCGCGCCTTTTTTGGATGACGTCAGCATGACGTCACCAGGTGGGTCAGGGTCGGATGACGTCAGCATGACATCATCGGGTGACGTGGCAGCCTATGACCGGTCCACCGGGGTAGTGAGGTGGCAGAAAGGTGGAGTAATGGTAGACGGGGCACGCGGTCGTGCCGCTGACGCAGGCAGTGAGGGAGCGCTGACGCTAGCAGACAGGTGGCGAAATATCAGATTGGCTCTTATATGGAAGGGAATCTGTCAGAGGGAGCTCCGATAGAACTTGGAGGCAACGCGTGGACCCGGCCTGACGTCAGCGACTGACAGATATCGGACGATATCGTCCGGACGTCGGGGCCGGTCCTATATCAGCGTCAGCCGTTGGATAAAAAGGGCTTGATCAGACGGTTATCGGGCCGATGATCTGCACGGGTGATACGGCGTCGAGCCGGGATTAAAAAATTATTTTTGATGGGATCTGTGCCCGGGCGGGACTTTGGAAATATTTGCGTTTTGCATGATTTTTCCAATGTATTTTCATAACGGTGCGCATACCATAAAAACTTAGGATAAAATGAGTTTTTTATGAAATTTCATATGAAGGTGCAGATGGGTCCCGACCTTAGGATAAGGCGGAGAAAGTGGGTTTTTCATGCATTTTTTGCTTTTGAGCGGGTATAAGGGTGAAAAAGGGGTTTTTCCAAGGTTTTTAGGGCAAAATGAAGGGTTGGCTAGGTAGAATGAGTTCTAATGGAGACAAAGAGGTAAGGCTTGGGTTCTTGAGCTTAACCAGGTGTTAATTCAATTCCCTAGTAGTGAATCATATGGCTATAATGCCAAGGAGGGGGTATTTATATAATGCTTATGATTTATACACCATGGTGTTATAATAGTAGGGAAAGGGAAACGTAGGGAGCTAGATAATAAAAGTTAGAGGTCAATATGGAGGGAGAAAGGGAATGAGGAGTGATATTACTAAGTTTTCTTGAAAATAACTTAGTTTAAAGATTAGATCAAAATGAAAAGAACTTTACACAAGAAATGTGGCTTCTAAAGGCAATAAGGACCAACATAAAACCTTGAATTATTTCATAATCATAACTGGTGAAGGGATGTTAGTAATGACTGATAAATAAAGGGAAAAGGGAAGTTAGACATGCTCCCTTATGTTCTTTTCCTTGTATTTGATTAGAAAAATGCAGCTTGGAAGGAACACCACTTCTGCAACCCCATCTACCTACCCAACTATTTCCTAGCATTTTTTGTTTCTTCTTGGAGGGTGCACTTGGACTTGCAGACCCTTTTATGTGCCTTTTCTTTTCCATTTGCTTTTTCCTTTGATTTCCTATCTAGCACTACCCTTATTTCTTCCAAGGCCCCAGATTAAGCAGTTGGGAACCTTAGTTTCTCTGCCTAACTACTGATCTGCCAAGATTAAACAGTTTGGATAGATTTCTTTCTCCATTCTACAACATAAATTGAAAACATGGCATGATCCAGATTAGACTGTTGGGTCATCCATCA
>APFE031358378.1:29027-63120 GCA_000404065.3 Pinus taeda
AATTAATTTATTAATTTATTATATTATTTATTTATATTTCAACTAATGACTAAAATTAAAATGTGAGTTTTATATTGTTGTATTTAATTAATATAATTCATTCAAAGGTTTTTTAAGCGCCTTAGGTTTAAAGGAGAAGGCCTGATTTCATGAATACCTAGAGTCCATTTTTGACAAGCATCTTAATGTTATTGATTATCAAAGAACACACTAGATGATTTAAGACGTAAGGGTCAAATATCTTAAAGACCTAAGGTTCTAGGTTGGGCGAGGGAGAGTTTGACAGGGAAAGAAGAGGGGAGGAAGGGGGAGGATGGGGAGGGGAAACTTATTCAATGGGTGAGAGTAGAGGATTCTAGTTTTTACTAATTTCCAAGCCTCCATCTCTATTAAGGTTTTGGGGGTGTTTAATGATTTCAATGGCCTCATGAATTTTCCGCTTGAAATGTTGTTTCTCATTTGCAATAACCTTAGTGTCCTCAAGGCATATACACATGGTTATGTGTTCAATATATATATTGATATGTAATATACAAGCTATATTTTCACTTTCAACTTCAAAATTGAAGTACATTTAATCGACCCATGCAATAAATAAAGTTTTATGGCTACAACTATTATGTTCAAGCATTGGGTTTGTATAGAAACTTATAAGGTTAGATTGAAATATTTAAAGTGAAATATGTCTGGAAATGAACTCTACTTGTCATTGTAATACAAAGCATATTGATGTGAAGAACCACTTTGTGAGAGACATGGTTGAATAAGATAACTTCTTGTTGTAAAGGATTTATACCCTGAGGAATGTTTCCAATTGATTAATGAAATCCATTAGTACTAAGTAGTTATCTTGGTGTGGAGGAACAATGGGGATTATTGAACCAACTCTATGACCTTGTAAATCCGACAAACCCCTTGTTTTGGAAAGAAAGCAACAAGTGGGAGAATTATTTATATGTATTGTATTATTTGCAAGTGGACTATGCATTCGTCCATTAGGTGTTATCTATATAGGGTGCATATCCAAAATCTTTAGTAGTTTGTTTTGGTCCATTTTTGGTAATTTTTTTAGCCTATTTAGTGATTTTTCGGTCAATATTTTCTACCCCATTATACTCTAATCATGGTGTTTTCGCTCCAATCAACACCCTCCAAAGTTTTTCTCACACTTGAGTTTTGGAGCCTACAAAGGATCTTATGATCTATTTCTCTATGGTTACACCATTTTCATTTGATGTTTTGGAAAAGCATTTAAGTCTTCTTCCTAGTTTTAAACTGTCAAGTCACTTGCACAAACATGGTCAGTCTCTGATGGATTCATGAGAATACTTCTCTTATGCAAGATTGAAGATGCATAGAAATGTCCATCAAGACAACACCTATGCAATGATCAAATCATGTCGACGGTTAGTGTGCACTTTCATTGATAGACTCCCTCACTATGATTGCAATTGCACTTTTATTTTGGTGAGCTTTCTTGATTGCCATCTTTGCACACTTTCACTTTCACAAGTGTAGCTTTCACATTTGTGGCTATAAATTTTTCTTAGCTTCACTTAGATAAGTGTCTTTTTCATGTTATATTCAATCTGGCATGTTTCACTTTCAAGGTTGTTTTCATTTTGTAAGTTTCATCTTATGTTTTCTTCATGTCATAGGTGTCATTTTTGTTCTTTTAACTCTTGCATGTGTCCCAACTTGTACATTACCAAATCTATTTCTGGAACACTTTTCTACATTTGATGGTCTTAAATATCATTAGAATTTGTTCTAGACACATCCCTATAACTTAGTGCACCTTTTGGTCATAGTCATCACAACTGTTGTAACATATGTTCTAAGTATCATAATTTTTCATTTCAACTGTTGCACTTAGAAATAAGCGTCACTTTGATGTAATTTTTAAGTGTGATTGTTATTCATTATTCATTTGTATAATTTTAGCTTGTATTTATGGTTTTATGTGTGTGATCCATGTTTGAATCATGTCTAGATGCATTTCCATCTTTTACTTTGTTGATAACACATTTAGCCATTTTGGATCCCTTCTTGTTTGTTGAACCTAGTGCAAGTTGTGAAGGAATTATCCCTCTTACTGAGTGCAGAGCTCAACCAATACATGGGCCTCAATTATAAACTCCTAATCCAAAATATTGGTGCACTAAGTCCCTCTCAATATCACCTCAAAGATATTACATAATATAATCCTCCCAAGGGTAGCCACCTAACCCTTCTTGCTTACATTGACTCACTACACTGAGTTTTTTTTACGTCTTCCTTGCACAAAACATAGAGAATTACTAGATAATAACAAGAACCTCTTCCACTCTTTTTCAAAGGAAAGACAAGCAATGCTCCTATCTTCTCAGTGCAGTGAAAACCCTCCTAGGCAAGGTGGCTTTGGTACTATGGCCTCCCTCAATTAAAAGAACACTCCAACTGGTAAAGCACCCATTTTTGGGTTAAAATTTTCTATCCTAGGATGAAAAGAGCATTCCAACGCAACAATGATCCCGTGATACCTAAAATTGTTCCTTCTTTCAAGCATTTCTTCCTTTCAGCATATAGTGCACTCCCCAAGGATCAAGCCTCACCCTTCCCCCTTTCTCAATCCACTTTGCACCTAATCCTTGCTTAACCTCTTCCTATAGAGTGCATGGTGTAGTAGGGAAGGCTTATGGAAGCCTCATATTTGTCTTTAACCACTCAAACTTCACTCTCCTAGAAGTGTCCTTTTCCATGAATGCATGGTGCAGTCTTGAAGAATGAACCTTTGACCTTCCCCATTTCCCAATGTTCTTTTCACCCTAGCCTTCCTTAGACCCTTCCTTTGAGCACATGTTGTAGTAGGTTAGGGTAAAGCATGTCTCCCCCCACCATTGATTGGTCAAACTACACTTTCAACCCTTCCTCTCTTTTATTTGTAGCACATGTTGCAAACTTGAAGCACAGAGTCTTCCCACCTTGTCCCTTTATATTCCTCCATTGTGCTCTTCATAGTGCATGGAACAGTAAAAAAGAACAATGGAGCCTTCCTAAGCCACTAATGAGATTGACTATGCCCTCTTAATCAAGCCTCTTTCTTTTAACCCTCTCACAAGCCTATCATGAGTAGACCATTCCATGGCCTAGGTAGAGATAGAATAGATGTTCTTAATACTGATATTTCCTCATCATGAATGATTTTAATTGGTAGGAGTACCTTCCTAGCATGACAAGGTGATACTTAAGAGCAGAAAGGAGAAATCACCTCTTAAGAAGAAGCACTAAAGAGGGCTATCATAGTGACATGAAGCAAATCATAGACCGAGAAAGAGAGAATACATTACATGATGACACTATGCATTCTGATATTGATCAAAGACCCTTTAGAGGGTGAAGATGAGAAACAAAGTCTATCTTTCATTAATATGAAGCATATTAGATCCACCATCAAGAATGCAAGATGACATAATAAGCAAGACAACTTGGCATTGCCACCTCATTATGAAGTCAATGTCATTGATGTCAATTTGTAACTTGTACAAGTGTCATCATAATGATCACTATGTGTCTATGTGTCATGCCACATCATCATGTGGAATGTAATGATGTATATTCAAAGAAAAGGTCAAAATGTAATATGTAGAAGTCCAAGAGTCATATGTGGAATATGAAAAGTCACTTAGTCATATATGGACAAAATATCTTTAGGAGAAGTCCAAAAGTCACATAGAGAATTCCAAAGGTCATTTATTAGTCGAAGAGTTGTTTATAAGTCCAAATCACATAGTGGAAGTCCAAGACTCATGAGGATAGTCCAAGAGTCATGAGGATGTGGAAGGTCATTCCTCTTGTTACAAAAGCAACCTCATAACTCAAGGAAAAGGCTTTTTGGAGGCTTAAGCTTTGGAGAGATAGTCTTGGCTTCTCTACTTGGAATAAGAGAGAAAATTTTTCTTTGGAGAAGAAAGAAGGGACTTGATGTTCCACTATTGGAGCTAGTGCCTCACCATTGTAATTGTGTACTTAGATATTTCACCTTATAATTGAAGCTCGATGAGACAACACATTTTCATGCATGTATAGTCAATGTCTTAGGATTATTCTTTAGACGTATTATCTATATTTTTCTTTCATATGTACTAAGGAAATTGAACTATTTCGGTGGCCTTGGTACTCATCTTCTTGAAGATGTTTTCTATGTGGTTTAATGATCATTGTGTCTATGAACTATTTCACTAGATAACTAATGAATCTTTCTTTGTTCATGTTCCTCTCTTATGTTAGTAATATTACTTCCTTATAAATGCTCACTTCCCCCCCCCGCCCCCTGCCAAGGTATCATTTTATACATTACAATCAATGTTTCACAATGCTAACGTACTTTCTTATTCAAGATGTATGTATATAATTTCCTATGTTATTCATTGAGATCAAGGTGAACCTTACAATTATGGTTGCAAGGTTGATACTCTGGATGGGGCTTCTACTCCAAATGTTGTGAGGTCTAATTGGGACTTCACATCAAGGAGACCCCCTATATGTTGGTTGTATCCAACATCATTAACATTATGAGGATAGAAGGAGGGTCAGACGAAAAGATGTGCCCATTGAGTCTATTCTGAATCTCTTATATTTAATGGCTCATCCTTAAATCATATGCCCAGGTCTAATTTATCAAGTGGTAAAATTTTAATCAATTGAAGTTTGATGGTGAAGACAAAACATCCATAACTGAGCACATGTCTAACTTTCTTAAGTTTTGTGAGTATTATGAAATTTATGATGACAGTTTTTCTTGTGTTCTTTTCTTCCTTACTCTTGAAAGTTATGTTAGTAAAGGGTGTAATACCTTACCATATGCCTCTATTCATTCTCTTGATAAATTTCTCAAGGAGCTTCAATGTATGATTATCGAGATGTTCTTAAAAGGATTAATCAACTAAGAATGTGCCATAATTAATCAATTGACAATTTTTCTAATTGATTCCTTCACATATGTTATGAGTTTCCTAGCAAAGATACATATTGGGATTTCCTTAAAAGGAAGTTTGAATGTTTGATTGAAATATCTTTACATGGTGAATCTAAACCCTTTGATGTACCTATTCCCCCAACTTTTGTAAATTTGATACACCTCCAATCTCAGAGGAGGAACCTACTATTCCTTTTTGTCCTTGTCCTCCTCCTTTTCTAGTACCAATTTATGTGTCTCTCTGTGATAATGTTGAAGTTGGGATATCTAGAACTCAAATCGCTAATCCACCTGTGACATCTTCATCTATGTCTCATGATCTATATCCTATGGAATAAAATTTGGAATGGTTCATGAATCATATGGTGAAGGATAGTATTTCCATTCATTAAGATGGTATTGACACTCATAACTCTAGTATTGAATCCAACTTGGATTCCTATCTTCTTCTATCATCTTTTCCTCATAACCCCTTGTACCTTGATCCAATTGATCAATCTCCTTCTGTAGATTCTCTATTTTCCAATCTAAATAGTGATCAGGTGCAAGGTAGACACTCTTCACAGGTAGAGGAGTAGAAAAGTGAGCCTATTATTTTTATCTTTCTTCTCTTTTTCAAAATCCTCCATGTCAAGGTAATTTTCTTCCATCCTTAGTTTATTTTGAATCTAAGAATCTTGGTGATGGATCAAATGAAATTGATTTTCCTAATCAATATAAAGCCTTGGGAAACCATCATTCTGATGATGATGATTCTATTGATATGCATGGTGATAAATTCCCAAGTACATCTACTTCTCTTTAATTTTCTCAAGAAATATTTGTTTCAAAATATTTATATCTTAAATTTATTTTGGTCAAAGAATATTTTCTCATCAAAACTTCTTCGTTAACTCACCATCCCATGTGCCTTATTATTTGTAATGCATTAACTTGTGAAGGAGATACTCCTTTCTCTTCAAATTAATAATCTAATGAGTTGGATTTTAAATTAACGCAAGTTAGTGAGGCCATCCATGATGAAGAAGAAGGTAATGAAATCATGGAGTATCCTTTCCATCCCTTGGAATTTCCAATTTTGCATGAAGAAAATTCTTCTATTTAGCCTACTCAAGAAAGTCATTCAATCTATTCATCCTTAGATGTGCAATCATAAGAACCTTATGACTTAGGTAATATATTTGTTTAAGATGTAAATTTTGACCAAATCGGTAATGTAGATGGATGTCATTTAGATAGAAGTGATCTAGCTCAAATTATTGATGGTAGTTGTCCACACACCATGCATGATTTGATTCAATCTTTGAAATGTGATTCTAAAATAATTGAAAGTTATGGGATTCATTAGGGAGTTGAGGCACTTCAAATTTTGTTAATGGTTATGTCAGGTTTCTGTGACTCTGGTAAGATACCCGAAATAAGTCAGATCTCGATTTTCTTGCAAATTTCCTTCCTTGGCATGATTTCATTAAATGCATATTCCTTCTTAAAATATGTTTGTTGTTTCAAATATAGTTTTTATAACTTTCAATATTTGGTCTCCCATTGGATTGAAGGATCCATTTTAGTTGATTCATCTTCATACAAATCTCTTATATCAAACTCAAGTTTGGAATGCATGCCTTTCATGGATGTATGAAGTTGTGAAGTTGATCACTCTAAAGATTATAATTGGGTGAAGGATTGATTTCTATCATATGTTTTTGAAAGTAGTAAGCTCCTAATATTTCTTATGATTTCCTTGATGTTAATAATTTTAACTTTGGCATCAAATTTCCTCTTCGACATTAATGAATGCTTGAATTATTTGGTGAATCAATTTCCTCTTTTTCATCCACTACATCTTGACTAGTCTCGTGTGTTTATGATATTGACATTCCTTTTTAATTGTTTTGATGATTATGACGTTAGTCCAGTTTGTAGCCAGTCACAAATAGATGCTTTGTCACATTCAACATATGAGGAATATGATTCTTTCATTAAAATAATTTGTAGAGCTATTCAAACTTATCTATATTTGATTTATCCTAACTAATAATCTTATTCCTAAATCAACCCATCCGATCATGATTCTTATTCTAATGAGTGCCATTCAATTGGTATTTTTCTCACTAGTGCACCTAATGATGGCTGTTTTACATTAGCTAATATTTATGGTTTATAATCTCAATATTTATATACTTGTCAAGAAATTGAGGCACACCAGCCTTCATTGATGGTTATGTCAATATAACACTATCTTGACAAGCTTTCTGAATAAGATCAAATTCATTTTCCCTTGCAAGATTCTCATCCTTATTCCACACCATTGATTGAAAATTCCTTCTCCCAAGGATTTTAGGATCTCGAAGAGGTTTGTTTTGAATTTCATGACCCAATCTATCACCAGCTAGCATAATCTTACTTAGAAAATCCATTTTTTTATACACAAGATCCAATCGCTCTTGATGTTTGCTAAGCAAGATAATGCATATGCAGGTGTATTCATAAGAGTCCTTCCAGCTCTGTTTCATTGTTACTCTTGTCGAGAAAGTAAGGTGGAAGGTTCGGTAAAGTAAGGTGATATGACACATATTTCCTCCTTTAAGAAAGACCTTCAATGTTTTGTGCAAGGTTTTCAAGTTCATATCTTCTCTAATGCACATTATTATATGTCGATTGTAATTGCTCTCATGATTGTATTTATAGGTCGGGACCAATTACAAAAGCTTCATTGGAAATATCATTACACTTGACCTCAAACTTCTAGGTGGTTAGGTTAGGAATAGAGTTAGTTGTATTCAATTTCCCATTCATTACATCCACCCTCTATCCTTCTCTCCATCAAGCCTCTGCATTTGTTTGTTTTCTTATTGTATATTATGCATGTTGTTTTACATTCTACCTCCATTTGCTTTGTTCTTTTGGCTTTGTTTCATTTTTTTCATGTATTTTATTTTTTCATCTTTCTTAATAAAAAGTTACATGAAATATTCTCCTGCTAGCTCAAACGACAATGTGGAGAAACTCGAAAAGGGAAGTTGTGATGATGAATAATGGTTAGCTAATCTGTTACCTATTCTCTATCTAGGTTTACATATCTTTAAAGTTGATGATGTATGATTGGAAATATTATCCATTCAAACTGAAAGCCTTTTGTCGAACTATAAATCCTATATCTATTCTATGATGATCAATCCTCAACTCAGTATTGTAAGTAACTAATGTTTTTCTTGTAGACCTAATCAAGTAGAGAAAGGATAAGGGGAAAATCAAAAGTGAGAAAACCAATATCAGAGGTTTTATAAGTACTTCTATGAACAGGAAACCTCCTCTCTCAATAATTTGAGATCTCTCTTTTGTCCATTGAAAATAATAAGTTCTGAAGCACAATCCTATTAAATAAATAAATAAAGGGTGAAAGAGGAGAAACATTTCCTACACAAAGAGGTGAATAAAGTTACTTATTTGGGGTACTATCTAGGCTCATTGTCATCAAAGCAACACTTGTGATCCTATAGTGACTTTGCCAAGGTACTGTCCAAGCCTATTGGCAGCAAAGAAATACTAGAGATGAAACTCATACTTTGAATATCTTAAACTTGTTGTGCATATTACCCTTTCCTAGATTGAAACAATTACGATATGGTATATATTTTGTGTTTTTTACCCAATAAAGGGAATGGAGGGGACTATATATTTAACCAGGTTAAGTAGGGAAGCCAAGGTAGTTTTCAAGATGAATCAATACTTACTATAATATTGATACCTTGCACTTAGATAATTAAACCTAAATAAAGAATCTAGAATTCTACCACTGTGCCGCTCAGTGTTGTCGTTGTGATCAATACCCTCTAAAAATTTTATCACACATAAGTTTTGGAGCCTACTGAGGAACTTACGATCTATCGACCTATGGCTACTCCATGCTCATTTAATGTTTAGGAAAAGTGTTTAAGTCTTCTTCTATTTTTAAATTGTCAAGTCACTTGAACACATATGCTCAATCTCTAATGGGTTCAAGAGAACACTTATTTTATGAAATATTTAACATGAATATCACCATCCATTAAGAAAATTCCTATGCGATGATCAACTCATGTCAACAATCAATGCACACTTTCATTGGTAGTCTCCCTCACTATGATTGCAATTGCACTTTTATTTTGGTGAGTTTTATTAACTATCATCTTCTGTGCACTTTCACTTTTGCAAGTGTCACTTTCAATTCACGACTATCAATTTTTCTTGTTTTCACTTTAATAAGTGTTTATTTCATGTTATCCTCGCTCTGGCATGTGTTTCATTTGAGTGTCGTCTTATGTTTTCCTCATGTCACAAGTGTCGTTCTTGTTGTTTTCACTCTTCCATCTGTCACACTTTTGTACATCACCAAAGCTAGTTTTGCCACACCCTTATACATTAGATGGTCTTACATATTATTAGAATGTGCAGGAGACACTTTCATATAGCTTAGCCACCTTTTGGTCACATTCATCATAGTTTTCGTAACTTTTTTTCTGAGTGTTGTAATGTGTTGTTTCAAATTCCCTTAGAAATAATTGTCTCTTTATTGTCATTTTAGAGTGTGATTGTTATTCAAGAGGCTTATGTATCCTTCTCGTTTGTATTGATGGTTTTATGTGTGTGATCCAAGTTTGAGTCATGTCTGGATGCATTTCCCTCTTTTACTATTTTGGCCCCACACTTATCCATTTTTGGAGCCCTTCTTGGTCCTTTAGCCCAATGAAAGTTGTGAAGGAATTAGCCCACTTAACAAGCACACAACTCAACCTATCCATGGGCCTCAATGATGCAATCGTACTCCCAAATATTGGTTCACTAAGTACCTCTCAAGATTACCTTAAACTTACTGCTCAATATGATCCTCCCAAGGGTAGTCACCTAACCCTTCTTGCTTATAATGACTCACTACACTGAGTTTTGGTTACCTATGTCTTGCATGAAACATAGAGAATTCCTAACTAACAACATGGACCTCTTCCACACTTTTGCATAGGAAAAACATGTAGTTCAAAGAGCCTCATATCCTCTTAGTGTAGTGAAAACCATCCTAAGAAAAGTGGCTTCAGTCCTATGGCCTCCCTAAATGAAAATCACACTCCAAATGGTCAAGCACCCACTCTTGGGTCAAAGTGTTCTATCCTAGGATGAAAATTACATTCTAAAGAAATAGTAATCCCTTTTTAAAGAAAACTACACCTACTTTCAAGCCTTTCTTCCTTTGAGCGCATAGCACACTCTAGAAGGTCAGAGCCTCACACTCCCCCATTCCCCAATGTGCTTTGTGCCCAAGCCTTTCTTTACCTCTTCCTCTAGAGTGCATGGTGGAGTAGGAAAGGCTAAAGAAATCCTCCTCTTTTTCTTTGACTAGTCAAATTGCACTCTCCTAGAAGTCTCATTTTCCTTGAGCGCATGGCATAGTCCTGAAGGATGAAGCTTTTAACTTCCCCCTTTCCCAATGTGCTTTGCACAATAGCCTTCCTTAGACCCTTCCTTTGAGCACATGGCACAGTAAGAAAGGCTGAAGTATTTCTCCCCTCACCCTTGACTATTCAAACTATGCTTTCAAGCCTTCCTCTCTTTTCTTTAGAGTGCATGCCACAACCTTGAAGCATGAAGCATTCCCACCTTGTCCCTTCAACTTCATCCATTAGATTGGACCAAGGAGGGCCCCTATTCATAGTGCACGTCATAGTAAAAATAAACAATGGAGCCTTCCTAAACCACCGATTATTTTTATTATACCCTCTTAATCAAGCCTCTTTATTTTAACCCTCTCACAATCGTATCCTGTGTATATCATTCCATGATATAGGTAGAGATAGAATAGATGTTTTTAAGACTGATCATGCCTCATCAGAAATAATTTCCATTCATAGAAGTACCTTCCTAGCATGATAAGGTGATGCTCAAGAGAAAATACCAACGAGAAAGCAAAGAAACACCTGTAGAGAAGAAACACTAAAGAGGGCTATCACGGGGACATGACATAGATCATGGTCCAAGACAAAAAGAAGACATTGAATGATTACTTAGAGGATTCCAATATTGATCAAAGGCCCTTTGGACGTTGAATATGAGCAACAACGTGGATCTTTCATCAAGATGAAGCACATATCATATCTACCATGAAGAATGCAAGATGAAGTAATAGCCAAGACAACTTCGCATTGCACCTCATCATGAAGTTTATGTCATCATTGGCAAGTTTTAACTTGTAAAAGTGTCATCCTAATGGTCAAAATGTTTCCATGTGTCATGAAACATCATCATATTGAATGTAATGATGTATATTCAAAGAAAATGTCAAATTGTAATCTGTAGAAGTCCAAGAGTCATATGTGAAATATGAAAAGTCACTTAGTCATATATGGAGAAAATGTCTTTAGGAGAAGTCGAAAAGTCACATAGAAAAGTCCAAATGTCATTTATAAGTCCAAGAGTTTATTAGAAGTCGAAGAGTCATGAGGATAGTGTAATATTCATGAGGATGTGAAAGGTAATTCCTCTTGTTGTAAAAGAAACCTCATAACCCAAGGAAAATAATTTTTGGGGGATTAATATTTGGAGAGCTAGTCTTGGCTTCTATGCTTGGGATAGGGGAGAAAACTATTCTTTGGACAAGCAAGAAGTGACTTAATATTCCACTACTGGAACTAATGCCTCACCCTTGTAATTGTGTACTTGGATCTTTCACCTTGTAATTGAAGCTCGATGTGCCAACACATTTTCATGCATGTATTGTGAACACCTTAGGATTATTATTTAGATGTTTGCTATATATGTTTTATTCATATGTACTAAGGACATTGAACTATTTTTGTGGCCTTCGGTGTGCTATATTTGGTTTAATGATCGTTATGTCTATGTAAAATATTTCACTAGGTAACTAGCAAATCTTTCTTTGCTCATTTACCTATCCATGTTGCTACCATTACTTCCTTCTAGAGGCTCACTTTTGTCTTACCCCCTTGTGAAAGTCTCCTTTTATACATTACAATCAGTGTTTCATAATGTCAAATTATTTTCTTTCTTATTCAAGGTTTATGTATATAATCTCTTATGTTGTTCATTGAAACTAAGGTGAACCTTATAGTTATGGTGGTTAGGCCAATACTTTGGATGGGACTTCTACTCTAAACTGTATGATGTCTAATCGAGACTTAACATCAAGGAGACCCATTGTATGTTGGCAGTATCTAGCACAATCAATATTCTGGAGCTAAAAGGAGGGCCACATGACAAGTTGTGTTCGTTGAGTCTATTTTGAATCTCTTTTTAATGGCTCATCCTCAAACCATATGCCTAGGGTGTTTTTCCAATTTATAAAGTGGTCAAATTTTAATCCACAATGAACCTCTTTATGTCTTGTCTCAATTGAAGTTTGATGGTTAGTATGGAACATCCATAACTGAGTACATTTCTAATTTTCTTTAAGTTTTGTGAGGATTATGAAATTGATGATGAAGGTTTTGTTTTTGTGCTTTTATTACTCACTCTTGAATGTTGTGTTAGTCAATGGTGTCATATGTTACCATCTTCCTATATTCATTATCTTGATCAATTTCTCAAGGACCTTTAGCAAGCCTTTGATAGGTATAATTATCAAGATGTTATTAAAGGTATTAATCAACTAAGAATGTGCCCTAATAAATCAATTTACTATTTGTCTAATCGATTCCTTCACTTATTTTATGAGTTTCCTAGAGAAGATATAGATTGGGGCCTCAATAATAAAAGGGCGTCAATGAAAAAAATTACTTGAGGACCAGTTCATGAATTTTTGTCAATTTTAGCCTTTTGACAGTTTTGGGTTAGATCTCTCTCTCTCTATTCTCTCTCTCTCTCTCTCTCATACTCTTGTACACTTAGAGCATTCTTGGAGAACTCTAACACTGGAGAAAGGAAGGCAAAGGAAGGAAAATAAAGAAAAGGAAAGCAAGCATCAAGCAAGCAAGAGTTGGATCAAGTGACTACAACATGATTACTTGCAAGTATCAAGTTGCATGTATGAATTCCTTGCTAGTTTTGTCATCTATGGTACATGAATGTGTATATTTGATTCTCTTGCTATCATTGACATGGGTTTTGGTAGGTGTGACAATGGTTTTCAACTTCGCCTTGCCATTTTCAGATAACCATGGTATGATTGGGTTCTCTCATTAGTTTATCTTTGGATTGCCAAATGTTTTTGGAAATAGGCAAGGTAGTATTGAGAAAATTCCCAAGGGCCTAGGAATCCCTTGACCGGTAAAAGAGAGATTGTGATAAATCCTGAGGGTGGAGACGGGAAAATTCATCAAGGTATCGGTGAAGAAATCCGAAGGCATCCAAGCTTCTTTAGGGCCTTGAGATCCCTTGATTGGTTTTGGTAGTATTGCAGTAGATCCCGGTAGTGTGTGTTTATTGTTTGGGCCTAGGAATCCCTTGACTAGTAATGATAGGATTGGAACAAAGCCTAGTTGTGTAGGTGCTTGTTTCAGGCCTAGGAGTCCCTTGACCAATTTTGGTGGGATTGTGGTAAGTTCTATGGAAGTTTGGTTGTTTTGTTGTGAGTCCCACATTTATTCTTGCAATATGGCACAGGAGTGATTAGCTAAAAGAAATATTTGGTTTAGCCCAGTCTATGGTCAGGTGGTATGTGGAAGTCGCTTACCTAGTTTTATTTACATATGTTAATAAGAGTTTTTTTCCTCTTGTAATTTATGAGTAAACATACTTTTTATGACGTAGCTTTGATGGGTGTCCTATCATTTTTATTATTATGGTTATATGTTGGTTATGTCTCTTATCATGTTTTGATTGGTAAATGAATGGTTATTGAATGCACAACCTAATAGATGTTATTGTAGCTATTATGAGAGGGTATTAAACCTTCTTGATGATTCTAAGATAAGTATCAAACTCCCATGTCTAGACATGCATTGATGACCTGTAGATTACAAGTTCATAATGTGTTTGAAGAAATAATTGTCATGGTTAGGATTGGTTAGGTCAAGTCCTTGATTAAGTTTTGTGTTAGAGGATTTTCCCTTGTGCCATTTGTTGTTTTGGAAAGTCTCATAAAGTTTTGGGAAGTTATCTAGAGTCTAGCCCTAAAAAGGAGGCACAAATCTCACAGTTGAAGGCTCATAACTAACAAATTGGGACTGGAGTTGCTACTTTCAAGCTTATGCATGTGACTGGATCCCTGTAGTTGCATATATGTAGGATTATGCATGTGCATTAGAGGAAATTCTAGCCTAAAAGTGCCCATGAAATATGCATGTAATTTCCATGTCATAATATGTAAACTCATCAAAATCCTTTAAATTTAAAAAGGGGTACATGTAAATATTTTGGATGGAAAAGATAAAGGAAAAAACCACTTTTTTTAATTGTATGTTTGGCTTATCTCCTTATATGTTTACTCAAATTTCAAGTGTCGATACTCGTTAGATGAAGAATCAAATTATGCATCCAACGAGTACCCATTGAACACGATGTTTTAATGTATCTACAATTTTTATCAATGTGGGTCTTCTCAAAATTATGCATAATGGGTACTCATTGGATGTGGAATTTAATTCCACATCCAATGCGTGTCTACACTTGAAATTTGAGTAAAAATATAAGGAGATAATACAAATTTACAATTAAAAAAGTAGTTTTATTCTTTTCCCTCCAAAATTCATAACTCTTATTTTATTATTTTTCTTTAGGAGGCCACTTTTAGGCTGAAATTTCCTCTAATGACTAGTAGCCTAGATCAGTGAAAAAGTAATCTAGCTTAGGGTTTGGGCACTTGGAGTGATTTTTTATCTCCTGAGGGTCCTATAGCTCCTGAGGAAAGTTAGTAAATTTTTAGTTTATTGATTCCACTTCATTAATTCTACTTAGGATGTTGAGTCATGTCATATTAGTTCTCATCTCTACCCCGACAAGCTGGTGAAAGTGGGTGAATGTGGAAGGAGTGGTTACAGGGTGGTATCAGAGAATGGTTCAACGATTGGACTAGATGGGAATAATGTGTCTGTCATGCATGCATGTCAGTTGTCTATATGGTTGTTATGCATGCATTGTCATTGTTATGGTTATCATGCATGAGGTCATGGTATGCATTTATTATTGTCATGCATGATGTCAGCATGTTGATGTGATTATGATTATACATGTATCATGCTAATATGTACTGATTATGAAGATGAGATATCATCCCCTGAACCTCATTGAGGTATGCTGATTATGTTTATATTTTGGTTGATCTAACATGGTATACTTACAGGAAGAAGAAGATCAAAGATGCCTTGCAAAATGGTGGATTACAATTCATGAGACTTCTCTTACATATTAGATGAGTAACCAAGATATGAGTAATCTCTAGACATAACAGACACATTGAGAAGTTTTAAGGAAGATATAAGAAGTTGCGAAGTAGATAATGACAAGGTCATTCAATCACAAGAGAGACTTTCTAGGGCACAAGAGAAATAAGTAGACGTCAATGGAATTATCCTTTAGATTTTTTCATTTTTGAAGATACATGGACAACCATGGATCAGTTATGGACAGGAGGATAGGACTAATGGGGCATATGGTGAACGGTGTCATGGTGGTCATAGGTCATACAAGGATGACACGATAAGAGATGGCAGGTCCTTGGATACACTTGATAGGAGAGGAAGTGGACATGGGTTCTACTCTAGTTCTGGTTTAGATAGGTATCATGGTCATCATCCTTATCATCCTTATAGGAGGAGTGATAGGGGGTATTTTCCATGTGAGTTCTAGAAATCTAAGCCAACAACATTTGATGGAGAGTTGAAGAAACCAGAAGATGTAGAGGCATGGTTGCTTGGGATGAAGAGATTCTTTGATATGCATGATTACATAAAGAACATGAAGGCTAGAGTAGCTATTTTTAGACTCAAAGGGAAATCAAACATTTGGTGGGAAGATGTGAATCGGGTTAGATACACCAAGACAAAGGAGTTGAGTTGGCATGAATTCAAGAGAATGTTTCAGGAAGAAATGATTGTTAGAGAGATATTATGATGGGAAATCCAAGGATTATGAGTTGAAGATGGGATCTATCGTCAATGAGGAGTACCTGACTAAGTTCATGGATTTTTTGACATATGTGACATATCATAAAAATGGGAAATCCAAATTTTAGAGGATTGTTAGTGCATTTCCATTAGCATTTAAGGATCATATTGAGTATGACAAGCCTCAATCACCGAGGGAAGTCATTGGAAAGTTGAAGCATTGTTATGAGAAATTGAATCTAATCAGGGTAGGAAAGGGAATGAAAAGACTAAAGATAAATGGCCACTGAAGTGAGCAAGGCCTTAGGTTTGCAAGTTTGCAGGTTTGGTAGTTTATAGGTTGTTTACAAGTTTGTAGGTTTACAATTTTGCTTGTTCACAAGTTATTTATAGGGTTTCAGGTTTGTAGGTTTGGTTGTTTGCAAGTTATTTACAGGTTTGGTTGTTTATAGGTTGCAAGTTATAGGTTAGTGAAATTGGCTACAGGTACCAAAAAAAGAGTTCATCATTGGGTAATATCTTGGGCATTTGAGTTGAATGATATTTCTACATTAGTGCATCTTAATTTACTTCCATTGGGATCATACAATATGCTTCTGGGTATGGATTGGTTGTATATTCATAGGACTAAGGTGGATTATTATGATGAGGAAATAAAATGCTTGGATGAAAATGGAGAACATAGAATCTTGCAAGGTAAGAAGAAGGAAATATTAGTTAGAATGGTTACAACTATGCAGGAAAAGTGCAATCGTAGGAAAGGGTGTATTGTTTGTAGTGCATGTTTCCAGTGATAAATGTAAGGATGTTGAGGACACAAAAGTCTCGAAGAGGTATATGGTTTTATAGTAGTTTCAATATATATTTCCAGCAGAGATTTTAGAGTTTTCCCCTCACAGGGAAGTGGAATTTTCTATTGAGTTGGTATTGGGGGAAACACGAGCATCAAAGGCACGTTATAGGATGAGCACTCCAAAGTTAGTGGAATTGAAGTTGCAGTTGAAGGCAATGCTTGAAAAAGGATAAATTAAGCCAAGTGTGTCACCTTTGCATGCACCAGTGTCATGTTTGAAGAAGAAGGATGGTACTCTCAAGTTATGTATTGATTACAGGTAGTTGAACAAGGTGACGATCAAGAATAGGTATATGTTTCTGAGGATTGATAACTTCTTTGACGAGTTGAATGGAGTAGCAATGTTCTCAAATATTGATTTAAGATTAGGATATCATCAAGCATGCATCAAGGAAGATGAAATATACAAGTCTTATTTCCATACCAGGTATTGACTTTATGAGTTTGTTGTAGTTCCTTTTGGTTTGACTAATGCTCTAGCTGCTTTCATGTGTTTGATGAATAATGTGTTGCATCCCTATCTGGACAAGTTTGTGATTATATTCATTAATGATATATACATATATTCTAATAAGGAGGAAGAGAATTTCGAACACTTAGCAGTGGTATTGAGATTGACAAGAGATAATCAATTGTATGCCAAGCTTACTAAGTGCAGCTTCTTTCAGTAATAGGTACATTAATTGGGACATGTTATTTCAAAGGAAGGCATAGCAATGGATTCAGAAAACATCAGAGCTATTATGAAATGGGTAGCTCATAGGAATGTGGATGAGGTCAGATCATTTATAGGGTTAGTAGGTTACTATAGGATGTTCATGAAGAATTTCTCATGGATTTCCTATACTATTACACCATTTCAGAGGAAAGGAAATAAATTTGAATGGATAGAGAAATGTGTAGAAAGTTTTGAGCAGTTGAATCAATTGTTGACAAATGCTCCAGTTCTAAAGATTGCAAATCTAGATAAAGAGTTTGTGGTGTGCATAGACGCTTGGAAGAGAAGATTTGGTGGGGTCCTAACGCAGGAGGTATAGGTGATATGCTATGAATCAAGGAAATTGAGTGCACACAAGCATAATTATGTGATATATGATCTTGAGTTGGCAATGATCATTCATGGATTGAAGATGTGGAGGGACTATCTTCTTGGCAAGAGGTTTGTGTTGACGAATGATAACAGTGGGTCGAGGTACATGTTTGACCAACCTAATTTGAATGTTTGGAAAGATAGATAGTTGGCCACACTCAATGATTTTAACTTCGAGATCAGGTACATTAAGGGAAAGGAGAACATGGTTGAAAATTCTCTTAGCAGAAGGATATAGGTAAATCATATAGCATCTATGATTTCTTGTGGGATATATTTACAGGATCGGGTCTTATAGGTAGGTCAACAGGATGACAGGTACAGGGAGCTTAAGCACATGTTATAACAACATTGTAGAGGTGAACGGGATATGGACTACTATATCGGTTTTGTCAAATTTAGGGACAAGATCTATGAACAATAATAGGCTCAAGAAGCTTATCTTGAGGGAATTTCATTTTGAGCTATATTCAGGTCATTTGGGATATCAAAAGACATTGGAAATGGTGAAGAAGTTCTACTATTGGCCGAAACTGAAGAAGGAAGTGGCATATTTTATGGCTATATGTTTGGATTTTCAATAGGTAAAGGCATAGTGTAAGCATCTAGGTGGGTTATTACATCTAATTCTGATTTTGTAATGGAAATGCAATGTCATTTCCATGGAATTCATTACAAGTTTTCCAAGGACATCTAGACAACATGAGTCCATAATGGTTGTGGTTGATAGGTTGAAAAATGTAGCTCACTTCATTGTGGTTAAGTCTACTTATTCATCTAGTGAGGTAACACAGGTCTTCATCAGGGAGATAGTGAGATTGCACGATATTCCTAGGAAGATTGTATCCGACATAGATTCCACATTCACTTCTAGGTTTTGGAAGAAGTTATTTATAGGTTTGGTTACAATTTTTTCCTTCAATACAACTTATCATCCATAGAAATATGAACAGATAGAGAGGGTCAAAAATATTTTGGAGGACATGTTAAGAATGTATTGTATACACCAGCATAGGAGGTGGGAGGAGTATCTTCCATTGGTTGAGTGTGCATAAAACAATGGGTATCAAGAGTCACTAAGGATGAGTATGTTTGAGGCACTTTATGGGTGGAGTTGTAATACTCCCATTAGTTGGAGTGATCCAGTGAACATGGTACTGATCGAACCAAACATGTTGGTAGAGATGGAGTAGGAAATGCAGATTACCATGAATAATCTAAGGCAGAATAGGATAGGCAGAAGTGTTATGCACATCATCAAATGGCATTAAAGTAGTTTTAGGTTGGGTAACATGTGTACTTGTGCATCAATCCCAAGAGGAGATCCTTGAGGATTGGGTCATGTGCCAAGTTGGAACCATGGTATTGTAGGCCTTTTGAGATCTTTGAGAGGATTGGACCAGTGGCTTATAGACTTGCACTCCTACCGACAGTGAAATTCCATGATGGTTTCCATGTTTCATTTCTTAAAATATATGTGAAAGATTTTGATCATGTGATTCATTGGTTTGTATTGCAGGTGGAGCCAAAAGGATAATTCCAACTGGAACCTTAGTGAATTTTGCAACAGAAAGAGTGCATGATCCAGAACTGAGTAATCAAGTAAGTTAAAGTGTAGTGGAATCACTTTGGTCTTAATGAAGCTACGTGGGAGATGGATGATCAAATGCAGGCTTTGTATCCTTCATTATTTTCCGGTTGAGGCAAAGGAGTTTTGGTATATATCTCTATGTGTGTGTGTGTGTATGTATGGTTGCTATTGTAAATAACACAATGATTTGTGTTATAAATCTCCAATAAACAGTATGGTTGTCAGGTTTTTATGGTTGTCATGCTGGTTTTTCTTTTTCGTAGGTTGTTCATTGTAAATACTACATCACACTAAGTTATAAATCTCCATGGGTGGCATATTTTTGTTTTTAGCAGTCTTGCTACTTATAAGTGTCATTGAACACTGTTCCCCTAAGGGGGAGGGGTATGTAACAACCCTGGGTTAAAAGTTCATGTAATAAAGTTAATAAAAGAAAAATAAGAACAAGGTCATGGGACATGTATTCCAAGATGAATGTTGGGAAAAACCTCCTAGTGGGTGTTCATTTGGTTTATTATGGCTAAGGAAAGAAACAAAGGCAATAAAAAGGATTTGAAAAGAAAAGAGGCCTTAATTGAAATTTTATTTATGAAACTAATGGAAAATAGGAGAAAAGGATGGTGAAAGGTCACGGGTTGCATGTGAGGAGGAAATTGAAGGAAAAATACAAGAAATTGAATAAAATAGATACCTCAATGATAAAAATGCTTTTGAGGATCAGTTCATGGATTTTTGTCAGTTTTATCCTTTTGACAGTTTTGGGTTGGAGCTCTCTCTCTATTCTCTCTCTCATAATCTTATACACTTAGATCATTCTTGAATCACTCTAGCATTTTAGAAATGAAGGAAAAGGAAGGAAATGAAAGAAATGGAAAGCAAGGATCAAGCAAGGAAGAGTTGGATCAAGCACCTAAAACAGGATTAATTGTAGGTATCAAGTTGTAAGTATGATTTCCTTGCTAGTTTTGGAATGCATGGTACATGCATGTGTATATTTGGTTCTCTTTATGTCATTAGCATGGGTTTTTCTAGGTGTGATAATGGTTTTTAGCTTTGCCTTTCAATTTCTAGATATTCATGGTGTGATGAGGTTCTCTCATTGGTTGAGCTTTGGATTGCCAGAAGGTTTTGGAACCAAGTGAGGTGGTCTCAGAAAAATTTCCAAGGGCATAGGAATCCCTTGATTGTTAAAGGAGGGATTGTGGTAAATATTTAGGGTGGAGATGGAAAACTCCTTAAGGTATTGGTGAAGAAATCCGGAGGCATCCAAGCTTGTTTAGGGCCTGGTAATAACTTTACTAGTTTTGGTAGGATTATGGTAAATCCTAGTGTATGTTTATTGTTTGGGCCTAGGAATCCCTTGACTAGTAATGGAAAGATTGTGATAAAGCCTGGTTATGCATGTGCTTGTTTTGAGCCTAAGAGTCCATTGACTAGTTTTTGTGAGATTGCAGTAAATCTTGAGGAAGCTTATTTGTTTTGTTGTGAGTCCTACATTCATGCTTGGAATATGGCATAGGGGTGACTGGTTGAAAGAAATATTTGCCTCAACCTAATCTATGGTCAGGTGGTACATGGAAGTCCCTGACTTGGTTGGATTTGCAGATGTTAATAAGAGTTTTTTTTCTCTTGTATTTTATGAGTAAATTTACCTTTTATGTTGTGGCTTTGATGGTTTTCCTATCATTGTTATTATTCTGGTTATATGTTGGTTATAAGCATGGTTTTATGGCAAATTCTAGTTATGGCTCTTATCATGTTTTAATTAGTAAATGAATGATTATTGAATGGATGACCTAATAGATGCTATTGCAGCTATTACAAGAGGGAATTAATCCTTCTTTATGATTATTAAATAAGTATCAAAACCCTATTTTCAAATATTCATTCATGACCTGTAGATTACAAGTTCACATTGTGTTTGACAAAATGACTATCATGGTTAGGCCTGGCTAGGTCAAGTATTTTATTAATTTTTGTATTAGACTCGTTTTCCTTGTGTCATTTATTGATTTGGAAATTCTCATCAAGTTTTGGGTAGTGATGTGGAGTCCATCCTTGAAAAGGAGGCACAAATCGCATGGTTGCAAGCTCAGAACTGAGGAATTGGAATTGCAGTTGCTACCCTTTTGGCTTATGTATGTGACTGGAGAAATATAGATGCATTTATGTAGGCTTATGCATGTGGCCAATATTCTAGGTCAGTGAAAAACCAATCTAGCTCAGGGTCTACGCATCTGGTGTGGTTGTTTAGCTCCCAAGGGTCTTGTAGCTCCTGAGGGTCCTATAGCTCCTGAGGAGGGTTAGTAAAGTTTCAGTTTGTGGATTCCATTTCCTTAACTATACTTAGGAAGTAGAGCCATGTCATAGTAGCCCTCATCTCATGTTTACCCTAACAGGGCGATGAAAGTGGGTAAAAATGGGAGGGGTGGTTACATCTAATCGATTCCTTCACCTATGTTATGAGTTTCCCAGAGAAGTTACAAATTGAGACTTCCTTAAAAGGAATTTTGAATATTTGGTTCAAATATATTTATGTGGTGAATATAAACCCCTTGATTTCCTTGTTTCCCCAACTTTTTTAAACTTTGAGACACCTCCAATCTCAAGGAGGAGCTTACTATTCCTTTTGTTCCTTGTCCTCCTCCTTTTGTAGTACCAATTTTGGTGCTTACATGTGATAATGTTGAAGTTAGAAAATCAAGAAATCATATAGCTAATATTCCTCTTCAATCTTCATCCATCTCTTATGATCCAAATCCCATGGAAGAAAGTTTGGAATGGTTCATGAGGCCTATGGAGAATTCTAATATTTCCATTCCTCAAGACGGTATTGACACTCATAACTCTATTCTTGAATCCAATTTGGATTCATGTCATCCTCTATCATATTTTCCTCATAAGCTCTTGTACCTTGATCCACTTGATTAGTCTCCTTCTATAGATTCTCTATTTTCCAAAATAGATAATGATGGGTGCAAGGTAGTCACTCTTCACAGTTAAAGTAGAAGGAAAGTGAGGATTCTTTTGATCTTTCTTCTCTTTTTCAAAATCCTCAATGTCAAGGTAATGTTCTTCCATCCTTTGTTTATTTTGAATATAGTAATCTTGGTAATGTACCAAATGAAATTGATTTTCCTAATCAATCTAAAGTCTCGGGAAGTCATCATTCTGATCATGATGTTTCTATTGATGTATATCGTGACAGGTGCCCAAGTGAACCTACTGATATTTCAGTTTCTCAAGAAAAAAAAGGTTTCAAAAGCTTTAGATCTTGAATCTACTTGGGTCAAAGATGATTTTCTCATCAAAAATCCTTCTTCAATTCACCATCCCTTTGCCCTATTTTTTTTAATGCATTAACTTGTGAAGGAGATACTCCTTGCTCTTCAAATTCATCATGTAATGAGTTGGATTTTGAATTAATACAAGGTAGTGAGGTCATCCATGATGAAGAAGAAGGTAATGAAATCATGGAGCACACCTTCCATCCATTGTCATTTCCAATTTTGCATCAATAAAATTATTTTATTGAGGTTACTCATGAAATTCATTCAATCTATTCATCCTTAGATGTGAAATCGAAGGAACCTTATGACTTAGGTAATATGTTTGTTGAAGATGTAAATTTTGACCAAATTAGTAATGTAGATGGATTTCATTTAGATAAAAGTGAATCAGTTGAAATTATTGATGGTAGCTATCCACACACCATGCATGGTCTAATTCAATCTTTGAATTGTGATTCTAAAATCTTTGAAAGTTATGGGACTCATCGGGGAGTCAAGAAACTTCAACTTCTGTTGATGGTTATGTCAGGTTCTTACCACTATGATAAGATCCATGAAATAAGTCATATATGGATTTTATCACAAATATCTTTCTTTAGAATGGTTTCATTGGAAGAAAATTCCTTCTTTAAATATGATTTTATTTTTATTTTGGATATAACGTATTCTACCTTTCAATATTTAGCCTCCCATTGGATTGAAGTATCTATTTTAGTTTATTCATATTCATGAAATCTCTTATATCAAACTCAGGTTTGGAATGCATGCCTTTCATGGATGTATGAATTTGTGAAGTTGATCACTCTGGTGATTATAATTGGCTAAACGATCCATTCTTTTCATATGTCTTAGAAAGTAATTAGCTCGTAATATTTTTTATGAATGTCTTGATGTTAATCATTTTTATTTTTGCACCATATTTCCTCTTCAGCATTAATGAATGCTTGAATTATTTCGTGAATCAAGTTCCTCTTTTTCATCCACTACATATTGAATGGTCTCATGTGTTTGTGATACTGACATTCCTTTTTAATTGTTTCAATGATTATGATCCTAGTCCAGTTTGTAGCTAGTCACAAGTAGATAGTTGGTCACATTCAACATATGAGGTAGATGATTATTTTAGTCAAATAATTTGTACATTTGTTCAAACAAATATATCTTTCATGTCTCCTAATCAAGAATATTATTCCTTAATCAGCCCATAAGATCATGATTCTTGTTCGAACAACTATCATTCAACTGATCTTTTTCTCACTAGTGTACCTAATGATGGTTGTTTTATATCAGGTGATATTTATGGTTTATAATCTCAATATTTAGCTACTTGTCAAGAATTAAGGCACTTTATCTTTCACTGATGGTTATGTCAAGATCTCACTATCTTGACAATATTTCTAAATATGATCATATTCATTTTCCCTTGCAATATTCTCAACTTGACTCCACACCATTAATTAAAAATTCTTTCTCCCAAGGATTTTAGGATCTCCAAGAGGTTTTTTTTTTAATTTCATGATCCAATCTATCATCATTTAGAAGCATATTTCTTATCAAGTCCATTGTCCTTAAGCAAGTTCCAATATCTCTTGATGTTTTCTAAGCAAGATAATATATGTGAAGGTGTATTCACAAGAATCCTTCCAGGTTTTTATTCATTGTTACTCTCGTCGAAAAGGTAAGGTGGTAGGCTAGGTAAAGTTAGGTGATATGACACTTATTTCCTCCTTTAAGAAAGGCCTTAAGTGTTTTCTGCAATATTTTCAAGTTCATATCTTCTCTGATGCACATTTTTATATATTGATTGTAATTTCTCTCATGCTTTTGTTTGCAAGTCAGGATCAATTATGGTGACTTCATTGGAAATATCATTACACTTAACCCCGGCCTTCTAGATAGTTAGGATAGGAGTAGACTTAGTTTCATTTATCTTCCCTTGCATTGCACACACCCTCTATCCTTATCTCCATCAAGTCTCTACATTTGTTTGTTTTCTTATTTTATATTTTGCATTTTTTTTTACATTGCACATCCATTTGATTTATTATTTTGGTTTTGTTTCATTGTTTTGTCATGTATTTTATTTTGTTGTTTTTCTTAATAAAACTTTGCATGAAAGATGATTTTTTTGGCTCTAAATACAATGTGGAAAAACTTGAAAAGGGTAGTTGTGATGCTAAACAGTGCTTGCCTAATATGTTACCTCTTATCTATTTGGGTTTACATATATTAAAGTTAATGATATCTGAATGGAAAATACGATCCATTCAAACTGAAATCATTTGGTCGAACTATAAATCCTATATTTATTCTAGGATTGTCATTCCTCAACTAGGTATTGTAAGTAAATAGTGTTTTTCTTGTTGATCCAGTCAAGTAGAGAAAGGATAAGGGGAAAATAAAAAGCTAGCAAAACAATATCAGAGATTATATAAATAATTCTTTGAAGGGGAAACCTTCTCTACTCTTAATAATTCAGAATCACTCTTCCACCCATTGAAAATAATAAGTGTTGAATCACAGTCCTATTAAATAAATAAATGAAGGGTGAAAGAAGAGAAAGGATTCCTGCACAGGGAGGTGAAGAAAGTGACTTCATCGGTGTACTATTCAAGCTTTCTGGTAGAAAATAAATGCTTGTGATCCTATAGTTACTCCACTGAGGTACTGCCCAGGCATACTAGCAATGGAGAAAAACCAAAGTTGAAACTCATACTCTTAATATATTAAACTCTCCACACATATTACCCTTTCCTAGATTGAAACAATTATGATATGGCATATATTTTGTTTTTTTTAACTAAGTAAGGTAATTTAGGGGACTATATATCTGACTAGGTTAATTAGGGAACCCAAGGTAATCCGCAATATGAATCAATACTTCCTGAAAGAGTGAGACCTTGGACTTAGAGAATTAATCCTAAATAGAGAACCTAGAGTTCTACTATTGTGTTTCTAAGTGTTGTCACTGTGATAAACACCCTCCAAAATTTTTCTCACACTTGGGATTTTGAGCCTACTGAGGATATTAATATATTTATCTCTATGGTTACTCCATGGTCATTTTATTTTTTGGAAAATAATATAGGTCTTCTCCCTAATTTTACACTGACAAGTCACTTGCACACACATGCTCAATCTCTAATGGGTTCATGAGCACACTTCTTTTATTCAATATTGAATAGGCAAAGAAAATTACATCAATATAGTGCCTCTACTATGATCAACTCATGTCAATAGATAGTGCACACTTTCATTTAAAGCCTCTCTCACCGTGATTGCAATTGCTCTTTTATTTTGGTGAGTTTTCTTAACTGTCGTCTTCAGTGCACTTTCACTTTCACACGTGTCATTTTCACATTTTTGTTAATTTAATTTATTGCTTTTAACTTCAATAAGTGTATTTTCTTGTTATCTTCGATTTGGAATGTGTCTCTTTCAAGGTTGTTCACATTTTGCAAGTGTCATCTTATGTTTTCCTCATGTCATAGGTGTCATTTTGTTTTTTCACTCCTGCATGTTTCACACATTTGTAGATCACCAAAGATAGTTTTGGTCCACTATTATAAATTATATGGTATTATTTATCATTAAAATGTTTTCTAGACACATTCCTACAACTTAGTGCACCTTTTGGTCACAGTTGTAATAATTGTCCTAACTTGTGTTCTAAGCGTCATAATGTGTCGTTTCAATTGTCACACTTAGAAATAAGTGTTGTTTTGTTGTCATTTCAAAGTTTGATTATTATTCATGATTCATGTGTATCCTTCTAGATTTTATTGATGGTTTTATGTGTGCGATCCAAGTTTGAGTCATGTCTCGATGCATTTCCCTATTTTACTTTGTCGATCCCGCACTTAGCCATTTCCGAGCCCTTCTTGGTTCTTCAACCTAGTGAAAGTTGTGAAGAAAATTTCCCCTCTTACCAAGTGAAAATATCAACCTATCAATGAGCCTTAATGATGCAATCATAGTCCCAAATATTGGTGCACTAATTTCCTCTCAAGATCACCTCAAATTTATCGCACAATATCAGCCTCCCAAGGGTAGTCACCTAAACCTTCTTGCTTACCCTAACTCAGTACAATGATTTTTGGTTACCTTTGCATTTCATGACACATAGAGAATTCCTAGCTATAATAATGGATATATTCCACCCTTTTGCAGAGGCAAAACATGCAATTCAAAGACCTTCCTCTCCGCTCAGTGTAGTGAAAACTCTCCTAGGAAAAGTGGCTTCAATGCTATGGCCTCCCTTGATGAAAACTGCACTCCAAATGGTCAAACACCCACTTTTGGATAAAAATATGCTAGCCTATGATGAAAGGTGCATCAAAAATCAATAGTGATCCCTTGTTAAAGAAAGTTGTGCCTCCTATCAAGCCTTTCTTCATTTCATCACAACACACACTCTCAAAGGCTGAACCCTCACCCTTATCCCTTCCCCAATGCACTCTGTGCCCAATCATTGCTTAACCTCTTCCTATAGCATGCATGGCATAGTAAGGAAGGTTGAAGTAACCCTCCTCTTTGTATTTGACCAGTCAAATTCTGCTCTCTTAGAAGTCTCCTTTCCCTTGAGCACATGGCACAATCCTGAAGGCTGAACCTTTCACCTTCCTCCTTTCCCAATACGCTTTGCACCCTAGTCTTCCTTAGACCCTTCCTTTGATAACATGGCATAGTAGGGAAGGCCGAAGGATGTACACCCTCACCCTTAACTAGTCAAACTACAGTTTCAAGCCTTGCTCTATTTTCTTTAGAGCTCATGCAACAACCTTAAAGCATTAAGCCTTCCAACCTTGTCCCTTCAACTTCCCCCACTACACTGGACCAAGGAGAGCTCCTCTTCATAGTGCATGACATAGTAAAAATGAATATTGGAGCCTTCCTAAGCCAGTTATGAGTTTGACCATGCCCTCTTAATCAATCCTCTTTCTTTTAACCCTCTCATAGGCCTACCATGAGAAGATCATTCCATGAGCTAGGTAGAGATAGAATAGATGTTATTAAGACTAATATTTCCTGATCATGAATCATTTTCATTGGTAGTACCTTCCTAGCATGACAAGGTGATGCTAATGAGAATATAGAAAGGAGAAAGCATAAAGAAACACTTGTAGAGAAGAAGCACTATAAGAGGGTTATCATAGGGAATGAAGTAGATCATGGACTGAGACAAAAAGAATACATTACATTGTGGCTCACATGATTATGATATTGATAAAAGACTTTTTAGTGGGTGAATATGAGAAACAAAGTGTATCTTTAATGAAGGTGAAGCATATATCATATCTACCATAAAGAATGAAATATGAAGCAACAATCAAGACAACTTGGCATTTCCACCTCATCATGAATTCCATGTCATCATTGTCAAGTTGTAATTTGTACAAGTTTCATCATAATGGTCAATATGTGTCCAAGTGTCATGCCACATCAACATGTCAAATGTGATGATGTATATTCAAAGAAAAGGATAAAATGTAATGTGTGGAAGTCCAAGAGTCTTATGTGGAATATGAGAAGTCACTTAGTCATATATAGACAAAATGTCTTTAGGAGAAGTCCAAAGGTCAAATAGAGAAGTCCAGAGGTCATTTATAAGTCCAAGAGTTGTTTAGAAGTCCAAAGGACATAGTTGAAGTCCAAGAGTCATGATGATAGTACAAGAGTCATGAGGATGTGAAAGGTCATTCCTCGTGTTATAAAAGCAACCTCATAACTCAAGGAAAAGGATTTTTGGGGCCTTAAGCTTTGGAGAGCTAGTCTTGGATTCTCTACTTGGAATATGAGAGAAAACTATTATTTGGAGAAGCAATAAGTGATTTAATGTTATACCAATAAAACTAGTGTCTCACCATTGTAACTATGTAATTGTATCTTTCACCCTATAATTGAAGCTCGATGAGCCAACACGTTTTCATGCATGTATTGTAAATGTCGTAGGAATATTCTTTAATTGTTTTCTATGTATGTTTTGTTCATATGTACTAAGGAAATTGAATTATTTTGGTCGCCTTGGTACTTATCTTATTGAAGTTGTTTTGCATGTAATTTAATGATAATTTTGTCTATTTTAACTATTTCACTAGATAACTAACGAATATTTCTTTTCTCGTGTGCCTCTCTTAGGTCAGTAATATTACTTCCTTTTAGAGGCTCACTTTTGTCTCATGAAAGTATCCTTTTATAGATTACAATTGGTGTTTCACAATGTTAACTTGCTTATTCAAGGTCTATGTATATAATCTCTTATGTTATTCACTGAAACCAAGGAGAACCTTACAGTTATGGTGGCCAGGTCGATACTCTAGATTGGGCTCCTACTCCAAATGGTGTGAGGTCTAATTGGGACTTCACATCAGGGAGCCACCCTGTACGTTGGCAGTATCTAGCACCGCCATCATCAACACATGGTTAATATATTAGAGTTGTAATATAGTTTAGGTTAATGGATTGGGGATTCAGATGCTAAGAACGAAATAAATGTTTTATTATAAATGGTGATTAATATATTGACACAATTAGAGGTTTGCTTTAAGTTTTGTTGATTTCCTTGGTTAAAAATTTCCAAAGGAAATATCTATGTATAGTGCACTTGTGCTGCTATTTAATATTTTTTCTTTATATATATATATATATATATATATTATATATATATATATATATATTATATAATATATATATATATATTGCTTTCACATAGATAAATATTATTAATGAAGTGTGGGTTTGACAAGGTATACACATGATAATTATACCACTTAAAAAACTCTGAGCACATTAATGAGCTATTGGTTACTTGTTTCTACATTTATGGAGGGTTATATGGAGCCTAAGTGATTTCTTATGTGTTGTGCATAATAAAAGAGGGATAAGCTACACACCCTAGAAACTAGCTAGATGATGAGTTGACTAGGCTAAGTAAGGTACCATAAGGTCTCTTCATGATTGAATGTGGTACATAATGTAGGTTATGACTATAATGGTGAAGTTTCCAAGTGAAACTAATGAAACTGCATAAGTGAACAAAATAAGGTTGATAACAAATTCATAATTGAGAAGAAAAGAGAGATTCATAATGACCCTCACCTTCTAACTCAAATTTTTCATATTGAGTTCCCTAGGGTACACCATGCATTCACTACATGGATAGTGTTGGGTAATTTAATTGTTGTTTAAATTACTTCATTAAATTATCGACCAAGATTTGTGAAATTGTGAAGTGTATGTCATTGTATATGCTATGAATCTATATTCAATCAAAGAGAAAGGATACAAAATGTAAGTTTAATCTGTCTATGAATAATTCTTATTAACTGTACACACATGTTATGTTTGCAAGGCATTCCAATAAATCAAAAGCAAACTATGCCAATGTCTAGGAATTCAAAACTATTGTAATGAGCAAGAATTGAAAGCTATTCTATTTGAGCAGTAATTGAAATATATTGTATTTGACAATAAATGGAAATCTTATTATATTAGACAATAATAATAATAAAAAAATCTAATTTAATTGACTTGAGATAGTTACTCTAGAAATATTTTGAAATAAATTCTATTCTAATTCTAGTCTATAGAACAAGAACTAAAAGTTTGATCTGATTGACAAGAGACAAATAAGTATATTCTAAAGAAATTGAATTTAATTCTATCTTAAAACATGAAAAGAAATCTAGCTATCAAAAATTGAAATGAAATTAGATTAAAGAGCATAAACTAAATGAGACTTGAATGAAAGAGCCTTTATATATTAATAGTGTGTGTATCCCTAATTCAAATTAATCTTAGCATGCAAGATAAATATGAGACTAAGCATGAAATTAAATATAACATAAATCTTTTTGGAGTTTTTGGTTTACTATCAAGCACTCAACTTGTTACAAATAAAAGACAAATAATAAAACTATGCTTGAAAAAAAAGCATTAAACATCTAACTATTTTAAATATGAATTGAAATGGATGCTCAAAAAATGATATTGAAAGAAAAACTATGCTATCTCACAACTTCACAGGGAGCCCTTCTAGTGAGAGCAAGGATATGAAACTTAGATCATTGGATTAAGTCACCAACACATTCACAATTGCGCCATAAGACAATGTAATTATACTAACTATAAAACAAAGTATTCTCTCCAGAGAGTAACAATAATTCTAGACTTAATAATTGATCCCATTTTCTTCTTCATAAAAGCAATTTATAATTTTTTATGAAATAACAACCTCAAGAGATTAATGTTGAGAAGTAATTATTTCATTCAAAATATAGGATTTTAAATCAAAATAGGAAGTTTACTTGTGATTCACTACTAAAAGAGTGAATCATGAGATATCTTTTGGTTGACACATCATGAATTAAAACTTTAAAGTCCAAATCTCACTCTCTTGATTTTTACATGCTCACTTGATGATAAGGTTGACTCCCTGAGATTCTACATCAGAACAATATTCCATAGCCACATTTGACTCCAAGTTTGACCAACAAGATTATCATACTTTGTAAACTTCCAATTGAGCCCAATAGGTGGATACCCATGTGGCTGACATCTAGTGTTTTTCCATATGTCTTGTTTGTCTTCAAATTCATAAGAACCTATTCAACCTTGGATTTAGCTGTAGAAATGATAGTTAGCTAACAAAATATGCATCTTTTGGTAGCCATAGCAATGTTTTAATAAATTTCATAAAGAAATCATAGGTTATGAGCCGAGAGTGGATGATACCTTTTATTGTAGTTGTTCATGACCTCGAAGACCTATGATTCATAAATGAAGTGAACATGTATGAAAAAATGCATAAGGAAAAGGTAAATGATTTGTTAAAAAAGGATAAGTTAGAGGTTCAACATTATCCCTTGCTAAAGGTGTTGTATGTCCTCCTGCGCACAATTTTAAAACTTGAAGAGATTCTTTGTCAAATAACTCCCTATGATGCTTGGATTAAAATACCAAAATTTGTTGGTGCTCCTTTTCTCTGTGCATTTAGAGACCATCTAGGTTTTGTAATGAAGGCTTTTCCCCTGCAACCCCTTAATTTTCTGTCTAAGAACCTTATTATTTTCCTTGAGTTTTTTATTCTAATTGTACCAATAGCACATCCTTAGCTACATAGGTTAATTTTGAACTTTCATTATTTGATTTTCATCTTTAATGTGGTTATTTAATAACTCCAGTTCATACACTTCTTGTAAGGTCCCTATACTACTAGTGTAACCCCTTATTATTATTAGTGCAACCCCCTTATTATATCATTGTGCCCATGTAGTACCCATATTGTTATTATTGTGCCCCATAGAAGCCCACTATTGTTATTGTTGTCCCCTTACAATATTATTGTTATGTTGGCTCTGATTATATTATGACCCCTTAGACTCCTATATATATTAGAAAGGAAGTCTTATCATTTGTATCATCCAATAATTTCTCATTTGTGTGATGCAAAGGAGGTTTCCCCCTCGAAGAGGCTGAGTTTTAAGGCATTGATATATCTTTTCTATCTTTTTGTGAGTTGGTTTCATAACATTTGGTGTTAGAGCTTTAGATTCTAGGGTTTTGCTGCACCAAATAGGTCCTCATGGAATTTTTGATATAACTTGTTTTCTGTGACGTTTCAGAAGCTAAAAAAAACCCATTTGAGACAAAATCACACTGAACCTCGGGTCCAAATTTTAGATCTTGTCACGCTATATTTTCAGATATATGATCTAAGGAAGTTAGGGTTCTTACAAGCTCCAGAATTTCATCTAAAACAGGTCATTGTGGAATTTTCGCCATAACGCTTTCGCTACAAAGTTTCAGAAGATAAAAAAAACAACATTTGAGAAGAAATTAGTTTGAGCCTCGAGTCCATATTTCAGATCTAGTCTCGCTATATTTTTAGATATATGATTTGAGGAAGTTAGGGTTTTTGTAGACTCCTGAATTACATCCTAAACAGGTGTCCTTGGGAAAATTCTCATAACTTTTTCTCTGAGAATCAGAATGAAATTTCATATGAAGTTACAGAAAGAGGACGAACTTTATTTTATTTGGGTATAATTTTCAGAACCTAAGGCTTAAACAGTGACACGTGCCACATCGTACAAGTTCACTCTACTGAACTAATCTATAATTAGGTCATCGTGGGAGATTGGGAATAAATCTTTCTTCAGGAATCCAATTGTGATCAGACTTGAGAAAGAGGACTTAGAGGGCTATTACAGGCTGATATTTTAGAACTTAAAGATCCGAAATTACAGAGCTATAGTCGTTTCAAGATTGAGCTCATAAAATCAAGAAAAAAGCGAGATGAGGAAGTTTGATGGAAAGGATCCAGTAAATTGGATACTATAGATGGAGAAATATTTTGATCTACATGGTGTACCACTATTACAAAAGGTACGTATTGCATCTAATTATTTAGAACCAAATCAATTTTTACTGGTATAAAGAGATTTTTTCTCAAAAACCACTTGTCACGTGGTCAATTTTCACGGGGAAATGAAGCACATTATAGGATACAAGAGCAACACCTTCTTTACCAATTGATAAATCCTCAAACAAAAGGGTTCAAGGTAGAGCACATTGAGGACTTTCAAAAATTGAATATAAGGGTAAATGATATTCTAGAGAAGCAAAAGATAAATAGTTTTATCTTTACCATGGAATCTGATATCGATGGTATGAAAGGATATTGGAAGAAAGGAATGGAAGATTTGAAGAAATACAAGGAAGGTTTGAAGGAAGGTGGGACAGATCTGCTATAAGAAATGCCTCCTAATGACAAAAATGAAGAAACGTCAAAAGAAGAGTATATACACCAGGAACCAACCCTAGAGAAAGAACAAATGAATCCGACCATATCTTGTATTGCAATGGCACTAATTACCACTCCTCAAACTCTCAAGATAGAAGGACATATCAAGAAGAAGAAGGTTCAAGCAGTGAAATATCAGGAAGAAACGTATCAAGAAACATCAAAAGAAAAGGATACTCACCAAGGACGAACCCCAAAGAAAGAAGAAATGAATCTGACCATATCTTGTAATGAATTGGTCAGAATTACCACTCCTCAAACTATAAAGATAGAAGGACATATCAAGAAGAAAAAGGTAATAGTGTTCATTGATTCCGGTAGTAGCCATAATTTTATTCATCATAATATAGCCAAGGAATTGAATTGCTTCCTATATCCAGCACCAGAGTGTCAAGTGATAGTTGTAAGTGGAGGAACCATAAATTGCTCTGGAAAGTTCCATAATATCAAGCTATCCATGGGAGAATATGTATTGAAT
>APFE031358378.1:63140-78547 GCA_000404065.3 Pinus taeda
ACTAGGAGTCCAATGGCTACAATCCTTGGGTACAATAGCTTTTAATTTTCAAGAAATTTTCATGAAATTTTCTTTAGAGGGAAATGAAGTTGAATTAAGGGGTATCATAGGGAAACTAGGAAATATAATCAGCTCTAATGGAATGACAAAGATTCCAGAGAAATAACAACTAGGCGTAATTGCACAAGTATGTTCGCTAATGGTTCCTACATCGAAATAATCTATTTCTTTGGATCTCTAAAAATACTTGGAAAATCATTCCAAGGTATTTGAGACTCCCAAGGGTCTCCCATGTATTCATGATCATGATCATGCTATTCAATTGATTCCAAGAAGTGTTCCTCCAAACACCAGGCCTTATAGATAGCCATATGCCTAGAGTGAAATTGAACATATGGTTGCAGAAATGGTAGAGGTTGGTATAATTATCCAACCAAATTCAATAAACAAATCAAGGGATAAATGGAATAATGGTGAAGTAGGGTGGTAACTCATTCAAAAGTTGTCGAAGATCCCAGTTCCAACAATATTTCTAGAACTTGACAAGGAAGGAAAAATCATATTGGAACCTGAAGCATTTACAGAACCGAGAAGTCGAAATCTACGAAATCGATCAATTTTAGAGTATCTCATCAAGTGGAAGAACTTACCCACTGAATATTCCACATGGAAGGATGATAATTTTATACAGGAGCATCCAGAACTACTCAAGCGTTGAGGACAACACTTTTTGAAGGAGAGGGGCATGTTAGGTCCATATACTACTAGTGTAACCCCTTATTATTATTAGTGAAACCCCCTTATTATATTTTGTGCCCATGTAGTACCCATATTTTTATTATTGTGCCTCATAGAAGCCCACTATTGTTATTGTTGTGTCGTTACATTATTATTGTTATGTCGGCTATGATTATATTATGACCCCTTAGACTCCTATATATAAAAAGGATGTCTTGTCATTTGTATCATCCAAGAATTGTTTATTTGTGTAATGTAAAGGAGGTTTCCCCCTCGAAGAGGATGAGTTTTAAGGTGTTGATCTATCTTTTCTATATTTTTGTGAGCTGGTTTCATAACACTTCTTGTTTTAAGACATTAATAATGTCTTTCTCTTTATGAGAAGTAGTACTAATTTATGGATCAAGATCAAATGTAGTAGCATCATTATGTAGATAATATTCATGAAATTAAAATTTCAAAGGAGGAGCTACCTTGTTCTACTCTTATTTTTCTAAGTTATCCTAGTATTCATAGACTTGTTGTTGAGCAAGATCAATTTCAAGGGTGTTTATTGCAAGACTCCAATTTTTTCCATCTTTGTCTCAATACCATTGAATTTATCAAGATCTATAGTCTTTGGTGGTTTTTCATTTTTCTTCTTGTTTGAGTTTATGGTGATTCTCTTGATTCTCCTCAATCGTGGTTAAGATTCCTTCATCCTTTGACTAACTATTTTTTATTATCTTTATTCTTCAATTTTCCTTTACTTTCTTTTGGTACCTCTTGTTTCTCTTCATTTTGGTCTACTTTCTTTCTCCTAACATTTTCTTTATTCTTTTCTTCCTTCAAGAATTGGCTAAGAGGAATATCATACTCTACCTCATTGTTTTGAATCTGTCTCTATTGGTTCTTTTTGTGTCACATCCTTGGATTTTTTTTTCCCAAATTTAGGGTTAGGGTTTTAAGGAACCCTACATTGACTTCCCTTAGTCTTGTTTACTTATTCTTCTTCAGGGGCTTCCACAAAATGATTTCTAATAAGAAAAATATGCCAATTGCCATTGATGGTTTTCATATGAGCCTCTACAAGAATCTTTACTAGTTCATGATGGTAGAAGGCTCTATGAATGTTCTTGGAATCCCTTTGTATATTGAAGAACATCTTTTTGAGACTCCACATCAAATAGTATAACAAATTCAACTCCTTACCCTTAATGAAATGCATCAAAAGTCTGGCATGATAGAAGAGTAGTGTACCATATCTACCTTTGCAAGTTAGAAACTTTTGAAGAACCAGTAACAATTTTTTTCATTTAGACTTAAGTGCAGTAACTAGAATTCCCTTTTTGAAAATTGACAAGTCCATAGCTTGGTTATGAAGATTTTTATTTTTATCTTTAATCCTTGAGTTTTTGGTTCTTAAAATATCTCTTTCCATGACTTGGAAGCTCCATCACCTATGATACAAATTACTTTATAATCTTCAACCTTATGTCTCCAATTTTGGCTTCCACGCTGTCAAAATCCCAAACCAACACCCTAGTGACTTCGGGTTCATACTAACCAAATTTCTCGAATAATTTGAGCCACCATACCTTTTTTAATTGATCTCGACTTTTGAGTATGAACTAAGACAACTCACTCCATTCACCTCATATCAAAAAATTACACCCATCATTGTGATAGGGAAGTCTCAAATATGAATTAACTCTTTTGACAAGTTTTAATGGATGAATGGCTAGTGAAATGGAGTGGTGAAATGAAATGGTTTATAAATGGAAGAGTAAAAATGAGATGGATTTTGATGTGGTGTTAGAATTATAATTAAACTCGTCCTCTTTCATTAATGATTTCTCATGATTCTACAAATACAATTTTATAGGATCATTGGAATTTGATAGATTTCAGTTTATTCATATGTAATAAGGGAGATATTTGACTTGATAGAATGATGTATGAATATGAGTGATGGGATATGGTTATGAGTGAGGTCATAATTTAGGCCAATATTTCCAAATGTGTATGATAAGTATTCAGTAAGTTCATAAACACATAGATCTATTACTGCTTTTAATGAAAATCAATTCAACATTCTATAGTAACCTTATAATGCACACCTTTTTTTTGTACTAAATTCTCCTTTTCTTGCAAATTCTTTGTAGGTTCAATGTTCTTGAAGGTTTAGAATGATTTTTGGAAGAAATTGGCCATGAAATGTGAAATCAACTGCAAAATGTTGTATATTTGGTAGCTTCACCTTCAACCTTGTTTTACTTTGAAACTGGTTGTTGCTAGATGTTGATGATCTTTGATGATGGTGGTGATGGTTCAAAATTCTCCTTAAAAGAGAAAAAAATTATTCAATAGCATTTAATTAAGTTGAAAATTTTACTTATATAAAAAAGAAAGGGACAAAGGAGATGGGAGAAAGCAAGGGGATTGTGAAAATCTAAGCTGCCAAGGATCCCTTGGTTTTCAATTGGATTTTCTCCATAGCAATGCCAACAATGTTGGTTTTCATATCTATGCTTTTTACTTTTTTTTTTTTTTTTTTATCTCTCTCTCTCTCTCTCTCTCTCTCTCTCTCTATATATATATATATATTATATATGTATGTATGTATGTATGTATATGTATGTATTGTATGTGTATATGTATGTATGTATATATGTATATGTTGTATGTATGTATTTATGTATTATGTATAATGTATATCTATATATAGATATAGATATAGATATTAGATATCTATCTATCTATATATATATATATATTATATTATATATATAATATATATATATATATTATATATATATATATATATATATATATATATATATAATATATATATATATAATCTTTTTTATTTTTATTTCTTCTAAAGAAAAAAGAAGTTACAATTTTTTTGGTGGTAGGGAAGGAAAATCTCTCTTCCTTACCAACTTCAGATCAGAATTCTCTTGTAGATGTATAAAAATTTATTCCCTTGTCAAAGTCTTATAATAGTTTTAATCTATGCCCATGGACAAGGAAGGTAATCTTTTCTTCATCAATATTATTGATTCTAACTGCCCCATTATAAAAACGGTGTATATTTCATAGGGACCAAGCCAATGTGTTTGAAATTTTCCTTGAAAATATTTAAACTTAGAATAAAAAGGAAGAGCCTGATCACCTGGATTGAAATATTTTACTTTGATGAATTTTCCATGTCACTTGGTTTTTTTTTTTTTTTATTATGTCTATTCTTTGTATGGCATCCTATCAAATCTCATCTAACTCATTCAACCATGCCAATCTTTATTTTTGGGGTTCACGAAGGTCAAGCTCCAACTTTGTTGTTATCCTAGAGGTCTCCACTTGGAATTCAACTAGAAGTAAGAATTGCTTCACATAGACAAGCTCAGAAGGAGTATGCCCAATAGTGTCTCTCCATGTGGTACAATATGCCCAAAGTGCTTCTAGGAGCCTTTCTGCCCAATATTTCCTATGCAAATGTACAATCTTGGTTAGTATAGCTTCAAGTACCTTGCTAGTAGATTACACTTTACCATTGGCTTAAGGATAACATGGAGTGTATTTCCAATGTTTGATCTTGTATTTCTCCATAATATTCTACACCAACTTATAGGTAAATTGAGAACCTTGATTTGTCACAATTTCCCTTGGGATGCCAAAATAAGTGAAAATATGCTAAAAAATAAATGTAACTACAACATTCTTAGTAGCGAAAGTAAGAGGTTATGCTTCTACCCATTTAGTAACATAATATGTATAAACAAGAATGTGCCTCTTTTGTCTAGATGGAGGATTGATTGGGCCAACAAAATCTAGAGCCCATTTTTTAAAAGGCTTTATTAGTACATGAGGCGGTAGAGACATCTCATCTTATTGAAAGGGATTTCCAATTTTTTGGAAGTTATCACATCTTTTCACGTATTCCTTGGCATCTCTAAAAAGGGAAGGCCAATAACATACCAAAAGAAGCACCTTATATGTATTTATTTTATCAGAAAATTGTCCTCCACATGGTTCATCATGACAAGCTTTTAATATCTCTGGTCCATCTTCTCTAACACATCTTCTGATAATCAAATCATATCATATCTCACACAATTCCCCCTCTATCCATGAATAAGATGCACTGGCTTTGATGACCTTCTATTTTTCTCTGGCCAAAAATTGTGGAGGAAATTTTCTTATAGCCAAATAGTTAGCAATATCTTCAAACCAAGGGGTTTTAGTGGATACTGCAAAAAAAAAATAGTCAAGAAAATTTTCCACCACAAGAGTATCAATATTATCATTTTTCATCATATAAAGGAAATCAGGGAATGTGTTTTACTTTCTTGGCCTATCCAAAATGGTGATATTGAATTCCTAAGAATAAAATCCATCTAGTGATCTTTCCCTTAGTAATCAGTTTATTCATTAAATACCTAATAGTTGAATGGTTTGTATGAATGAAAGTCTCATAACTAGTGATATAATGTCTAAACTTATTAATGGAATGAACAAAAAATAAAAACTCATTTTTTATAGTTGTATCATTTAACTTTGTAGGAGTCAAAATTTTACATGTTTAATAAATAACATAAGGAGTCATGTCTTTTTGTCCCAATACATCTCCCAAGGCTGTATCTGAAGAATCAACTAAAATATGAAATGGGAGAGACCAATTTGTTCCTCTCATAATTGGTTCTTCAATTTTTATTTTTTTTGTTTCAATGATTCAAATCCTTTTTGGTAGTTAGAACCCCAAACAAAATAATGGTATTTTGTAAGAAGTTTAAAAAGTGGTGAAGCTATTTTTGTGAATTTTTCTATGAATCTTATATAGTACCTATAAAACCAAAAAAACTTCTAACATTTCTTCAGCATGTTAGTACTGAAAGTTTTGAAATGAATTCAAAATTTGTTGTATCCACTTTAATCCTAGCACTTGAAATATGATGGCCCAAGAAGATTCCTTCGTTAAACATCATAGAACATTTTTCATGAGTTAATGAAATATTTTCTTCTTTGCATCTTATGATAACATTTTCTAATCTTTCCATAGCTTCTTCAAAAAAAATTCGATAGAAAGTAAAATCATCTAGGAAAACTTCTATAAAAACATGGATCAAGTCAGAAAACATACCTATAACTACTCTTTAAAATCTACCAAGTGCATTACATAAACCAAAAGGTGTTAAATTTTCAAATTGTTCTATGTTGTATCAATTACTTTAGCCCAATTCAATACTTCAATTAGCAATATTTTCAATACAAATTAATCTTTCTAATCATCAACAGTAATTGAAGATACAATAATAAATGAAATGACAAAGGAGAAAATCAACACATCAACAATAGACACCAGATTTGGTCAAAAACTAGGGAAAACCCCACAAGGGGGAAAACCATTTGAAATTCTTCTTCTATTATATTGTCATAAAATGCTCAGCGAAGAGTACAATGAGCCTAGTAAAATATCATCCAAAAAAATAACCCAATAATATTCATAAATATGTTTCTACCATTAGAATGTATCAAAGAAAACTTTTCTTGTTTGCGGTCAACTTAGGTCAACAGTCAAATTTCAGTCAAACATTCTAGTCAAATGGAGGAGGAGTTGTGCTCGTGACGAAAGGCTTCTAGTCACTCCCTTGAGTCTATAGGCTAGCGACTATGGTCAAATTTTTCTTGTGGCGTGCCAACGACTGTAACCCAAAATCATTAAAATAGATGTGAGCCTCGGACCCTATAATTTCAGAACTTTGCGAACTTCTTTTGTTGACCCAATCTCAAACCTGTACCAACCAATAAATGAAGAAGAGAAGAAGAAGATGCTTGGTGATGTCTAAATGAGCTTGAGGTCGGTTGGATTTATAGGATTCTAAGGGTGACCAGTTTACCATTAGGGTTGACCTGTCCAAATGTGCACATATGGGTTTTTCTTCATAAGTACACTTTCCCTTATCCAAATTTGATGACTGCTTTAGATCGATTTTTGTATTCTCAAAAAGAGAAATTTAATGCTATCATAATATCCATAACATGAGACATACAAAGTGGAATTTGGCCCTAGTTTCCAATTTTAACACTCCCTCTCAACTAGCGGGAATTCCACTTGAATCATGTCATGTATATCCTGTCATCATATCATGTCCCATCCTTGATCAACTCTATATGTTGAAACATTCTAAAATCTAAAGAAGAATAATCATCGGGGAGCTAAAGATACCACCCTCTACATCATTGGAGAGCACATCAGTGAGCACATCTCAACCCATAATCTCACGGGGGAGCTAAACATCTACAACCCCATATCAAGTAATAGGTGATATAGGGGATCACATCTCAACCCATCCTATTTTCCACTGAGCTTCCCAATAATGAACCTCAAGATTCATGTGGTAGAATACCAACATCATAATCAACTTGGGTTGTACACCACTAAGTACACTCTCAACTCATTAGCCAGATGGGGAGCAGTATTCCCAACAAGCCCGATTTGTGGGTATGATGAAAATACCAAGATAGGGGAGAAACATCTCCAACCCTATGGGTAATAGATAGGGGAGCAACATCTACGACCCTATTGTCTAAATATCACTTAATCCCAGGAGCCCTTCATCTCAATTCCTCACCATAGGAGCTCTAATAGGGGAGAAAAGTTGGCTCAGTGTTCTCGATTAGTGATGCCCCTTATGAGAGGGGTCACATCCATCAGTCCAAGATGCTCTATAAAGACCAAGAACTTCCCCTTCAACAAATCCTTGGTGAGAATATCTGCAATCTACTCATCATTTGATATGTGATGGAGTCTAATGTCTACCATCTACACCATGTCTCAAATGAAGTGATATCATATCTATATGTGCTTGGAATTGTCATGAAATACACAATTCTCTGTCAGATGGATCCCACTCTTGTTGTCAGAGTATATCACTATAGTGTCCAAGACCCACTCAAATAGCTCTCCAAATATCTTCCTCAACCAAGATTCTTCACAGCTAGCCATGCTAGTGGAAATGCACTTTGCCTCTATGGTACTCAATGTTATGGACATATGCTTCCTACTCATCCAAGATATCATGGCAAATCCAAGTCTAAAAAACATCCAGATGTACTCTTCATGTCGAAAACATTTCCTGCCTAGTTAGCATCGATGTATCCATGGAGTCGAAAATCCGTAAAAGAATATCTCAGACCAAGTGTGATTATCCCATGAAAATATATCAAAATGTGTTTGGCAACGATCCAATGTGCATGGAAAGGCTCGATCATGAATTGTCTCAACGTATTCACTGCGTAGAATATATATGGATGAGTTTTCACTAGGAACATCAGATCCATAATCAACTATCTATACTCAGATGGATTCACTAAATAGGGTCTTGTAGCCTCTCCACATAACTTCTTGAAATT
Source organism: Pinus taeda (assembly GCA_000404065.3). Classification (NCBI taxonomy): domain Eukaryota; kingdom Viridiplantae; phylum Streptophyta; class Pinopsida; order Pinales; family Pinaceae; genus Pinus; species Pinus taeda. Next base: position 71,274 of record APFE031358378.1, read on the forward strand.
AATTTCCATCGGTGTGGGTAGGTACTTGCATTTTGTTATTCAAAATCTCTCCAACAACTTCACAACATATTTTCCTTGTGAAAGGAAAAGCTCACCAGGCCTTTTCCACACCTCAAGGCCTAGAAAGTAGTTCATGAGTCCAAGGTCCTTCACCTAGAATTTAGAGGTTGACTCCCTCTTACACTTGACCATTAGGGGCTCACTACTCATCAAGATTATATCATCAACATATAAAACCAAAATCAATGGCATATCTTGGACTACCTTGAAGTAGAGGTTGGGATCAACGTTGCTTCTTATGAATCCCAAATTCACCAAATAACTATTTATCTGGGCATACCATGCTTTGGGGGCTTGCCTCAAACCATACAATGTTTTTTTCAACCTACAAACATGTGTTTTTTTATTCCCTACTTCAAATCATTGTGGCCTCTCAACGTACACTTCTTCTTGTAGCATGCCATGAAGGAATGTTGTCTTCACATCCATTTGATGGAGGGTCCATCCTTGACTTTTGGCAAGGCAAAATATTGAATGAATGGTTTTATATCGAGCCATAGGTGCAAATATATCATCATAATATTCTCCCTTGTTGGGAGAATCCTTGGGCCATGAACCTTGCTTAATATTTTTCAATGTTACCATGAACTCCATGCTTGATCTTGAATAGCCACTTTGAAGTCACCATATATTTCCCCTTTGGTATCGACACAACATCCCATACGTCATTCTTCATGATTGATTCATATTCTATCATATTTCCAAACTTGTTCTTTTACAACTTCTTCAAAGGTGGGAGGTTTAACTTGAACCATAGTGCTCATGGCTGCAACATATCCCTGGTACCTGCAAGGCTTCTTTCTTTCTCTCAATGATATTTGAACGAGAACACATATCTCGTCATCCTGTAGTGTGTCATGGAGCCAAAATTGCCTCTTCCTAGGAAGATCTAAGGGATCCATGGGCTCCACAGTGTTGGGTGTCGAGCCTGATTATCTTCTTTATTTAGAGGTATCGCCACATTGGACCCCACTTCGTAATGTGGTGGCAACGCCACCCATAAAACATACACTACAAGGGGGGTCCAAGGGGGGCGTGTGTGATTCTTGGGAGCCCCTCCTTAGTGAGGGATCAGGGGCAGTGCCTCTGAAGCTAAAAATAGATGTTAATTTGCCTTGTAAAATGTTGTAATTTTGTAGTCAATCTAGGTTGTTCATTAGGTTGAGATCTGATGGTAGAAGTTATGTTTAATTTAGGTTTTTTTTCCATAGAAGGAAAACCCTCACTATATGTGAGGGAAATGTTTTTCATTTATGTAGATTTGTATTTTGAGTGAGAAAGGGAGAGGAGATTGTGTGAGAGTGAAGAGGGAATTACATCGGATCTGCTATAGGTTGTATCTCTTCAGTTTGTTGGATAATATGAAAGGAAGGACTGGCTATTTCTTCATGGACGTAGCCCAAATTGGGTGAACTACGTATATATGTGTTGGCTTGATGGGGCCTAACCCAAGTTCAGAGTTAATTAGCCAAACAAATCCCTACACTACTGGCCCTTTCGGCATTAACCCGTAGAGCGCAGACTGGACTCTCACCTGAATCACTATGGGGAGATGCTGGCACCAAGTTTCCACACCCTTTAGATGTCTAAGGGGTCGATTTAGTCCAACTATACTTACCTTCACGCAGGTCACTTCACGCAATGTTCTAACCTGCAAGACCTTCGCGATCTGTGATAGTTTCCTTTCGCACAACCCTAACCAGGGGAAGAGGTGCTTTGCACTACTATGGAAGCGATCTGCACTATTTCCCCAAACTATACCATGGATCTTACTTTTGTTCTTAAATATCTTAGTTAACTTCATGTAAACAAATACTTTATCTCACATTCACTTAATTAACAGAGTCACATATGTTCGCACATCATATAAATAGTAGAAATTAAATTCATACCCAATACATTCAATGCAAAAAATAGGAGATAAATACAGAGGAATGATATAAAACTTCTCTTTATTAATGCTTCAATGGTTATAGACTCAACCTTCCCTATGCACTCAGCTGCAGGGGTCCGCGCGCTCAGCTGCGGACTACTAGGCCTTTGCGCACTCAGCTGCAGGGGTCCGCGCACTTAGCTGCGGACTACTAGGCCTCTGCGCACTCAGCTGCAGAGCGTTCTCTTACTCTACGACCCAAAACTAGACTTTACACTTAGATACAACTCAACTCTTCATCCTTAGACTTCTGATTCTTAGATTGTTTAACTACTTAGAGCCTTTCTCTTATTTATATAATCCCATGGTCCCTGGACCATGGGTAGATCTCTATAGTCGACATTACATTACAAAATTAAGGGTGGATAATCCTATGACTCATTTACAAGCTACGCGCTCTGCGCCCACAAAATATGGAGATTTTACATCGATTTTACAATTTGTGACCAAAATCTAGGCTTTTAGCCCCAAAACTTCCCTTGTGGGATCCCACGCCCAACAAGCCCCCAACACAAACATCATGACTCACCCTCGAGTCACTCTGTCGATGCGAAGATCTTTGAGTGAAAACCTCCAAGCTCTACCTAGACTACTACAAGATCGACAGTGCATTGAGCAACTGCCTACTACACTTCCTGGACTTGTTGTTCAAAAACCGCTATAGCTAAACTGCTTTCCTGAACCCGTTCCTATGTACCTTACATCTGCATGAGCTTTGCTTCAATAAAGGTTGTCATGACGAATGCCTCATCAATCCATGGTTGTATTTGTGCCTTTAAAATGACTTTCTTGTGTCAAGCAGCATCCACCTGTTCCTTGAGCACTTTCGCCTATTGCATTTGCATGAGCCTCTATGTAAGGGAAACCATCTATGCGGTCCCTTTTATCTCATCATATTTCTGTTGTAGCTCATGCGCTTCTATTTCTAAGTGATGTATGTTCGGGTTCTCCTGTAAAGTGGTGAGAACCCTGACCCTTGCATTTTATGCACCACACCTCTTTGCACACTTCTGGCTGAGCTATCCTATCATGTTTCAGACTCTGCATCTCTAGGCATAAATTCTTTAGCTGCAGATGGATCTGTTGAACTCCCAAGTTAGGATCCTGCATTGGGGTCTCATGGAGCCTCATCGCGATCTCTAAGGCCTCTGCCTGAGTCATTAACTTCTGCTGCGAAAGAGCACTCCTCAGATGTGGTGTTAGTGACACTACAAACCATTTGCGATGTTGTCCATCCATCAGATTCATATTAGCTTCGTGAATCATGCATTTCTATCTCTGATCTAGCTCCCAAGGAGTCTCACCTAGTAGCATCGTGATCTTTTTGAATCCAATGATTGACTGTGCTTTAGACTTCGGCTTGCTAAATTCTCTGTTTAGCGCTACTTGGATATCCATGATTCCCACATTTGGACTATCATTGGAGTGCTTAATATACCAAGTCAGTGCATGGTCCTGCAGGGTTCTAACCAGTGTCGCTTTCTTGACATTGTCATCTGTAACTCCCTGTGCTTCCCATATGGCTCTTACAATGAACCAAGATTTGTCTGGATCCTCATTTCCCAATCCCTTAAACATAGGCAACTTTATTGTGCTTTCCATATTGAATCACATGGTGGCGGAGGTGGTACGGGTGAAGATGGAGGTGATGGCGGTGAAGTTAGTGGCAGTGTGGGTGGGGGTGGTATTTGTGAAATTTTTTTCCTTATCAGATGGATCACACTTCACAGTGAGACCTTCATGAGCTCTTCCTCATCCCCTTGCGGAGGTGAAATTAAGGGGCTAGTTTCTAGTCCCTTATTTCCTTCATTCCTATAAGTTTTTCCACTTCGCGTAGCCCCAAACATCAAGGTAAATACATAACCCTCTTTTTGCACAATAGAATTTTAATCCAAGTATTAAAATACTTTATGTACTTACCTCATGGTCCCTTGAGAAAGCATCGCTCTGCCTTGTTGTATCTAACCGAGGTGTTAACTGAAAATTCAATAATGAATCCTCCTATAATCCGATCAAGCCAATGATCAATGGCGGGCGTGATATTATCCTCCAATACTTCCAATCTTCACACTAACTCTGGGGTCCACACAATAGGATCATCTAGCTTCCACCCTCCTTGGCTATCTGCAGGCTTCACGATCCACTCGTATAACTCAGTAGGGAAATATGTCAAGAAGATTTCTAGGATCTCTGTGTACAAGTAGCTATCTACCCACTCTTCTTTTGTTAGTTGTGGGTTCTTGTTCTCCTACGCCACGAACTCATGAATTCTTTTGTCGAACTAGCCTTCAGTTTCCTTCTTAGTTAGATTCCAAAGATATGACATCAGAGATCTCTATGCATATTTTGGTCCTGGCAATGGAACCATTTGTTGGCTTGATGGGTCCTGACCCAGGTTTGGAGTTAATTAGCCAAACAAATCCCTACACTACTGGCCCTTTTAGCATCAGCCTGCGAAGCGTGGACTAAAGTCTGACTCGAAGTAGTATGGGGGGATGCTGGAACCAAGTTTCCGCACCGTTGAGATGTCTGAGGGGTTGATTTAGTCCAACTATACCTACCTTCATGCAAGTCACTTCTCACACTGTTCTGACCTGCGAGACCTTCACGATCTATGATAATCGCCTTTTGCATAGCCCTAACTAGGGGCAAAGGTTCTTCACGTTACTATGGCAGTGATATGGGCTATTTCCCCAAACTATACTATAGATCTTACTTACCTTCTTAAAGATGTTAGTTAACTTTGCATAAATAGATACTTTATCTCACATTCACTTAATTAACATAGTCACATATGTTCACGCATCGTATAAACAGTAGAAATGCAATTCATACCCAATACATTTAATGCAGAAAATAGGAGATAAATACACAGGAATGATATAAAAAATTTCTTTATTAATGTTTCAATGGTTACAGACTTGACCTACCCTATGCACTCAGCTGCAGGGGTCCGCGCACTCAATTACGGACTACTAGGCCTATGTGCACTTAGCTGCAGAGCCTTCTCCTATTCTAAAAACCAAAAATAGACTTTACACTTAGATACGACTCAACTCTTCATCCTTAGACTTTTGATTCTTAGATTTTTTAGCTACTTAGAGCCTTGCCCTTATTTATATAATCCCATGGTCCGCGGACCATGGGTAGATATCTATAGTCGAAATTACATTAAAAAATTAAGGGCAGACAAACCTATGACTCATTTACAAGCTACGTGCTCCACACTAACAAAATGTGGAGCTTTTACATTGAGTTTCCAATTTGTGACCAAAATTTGGGCTTTTAGCCCCAAAACTTCCCTTGGGGAATCCCGCGCCCAACAATATGTGTCTCTTTTGTTTTATGTGTTTTCTGTGTCTATATTTCTACAATATATTTTATGTGTTCCATTGCTCTATAATATATAATTTTCTAACAATGGGTATCAGAGCTGAAGGTTTGTTTTGCTGATAAACTCACAAGAGAGACGGGTTCCTAGTTCGAGTGGGAGCAATGGCAGAAGATAGTAGGTTTAGAGTCGAAAAATAGCCAAAACTACCAGCTATGGAAGATGCATATGGAAGATTATTTGTATCAGAAAGATCTGTACCTACCATTGAGTGGAAATACAAAGAAGCTGACGAGTATGACAAACACAGAATGGGATATTCTCGATACAAAGGCACTTGGAACAATACGGCAGTGCCTAGCGGCATCGGTAGCCTTTAATATTTCAAAAAAAATGACAACATTGGGTTTAATGTTAGCATTGGCCAAATTATATGAAAACCCTCAGAATCAAATAAGGTATTTCTTATGAAGATTTTATTTAATATGAAGATGTCAGAAGGTGGATCTATTGTTGATCATTTAAATGAATTTAATATAGTTACCAACCCGTTAAGTTCTGTAGGGGTAACTTTTGATGATGAAGTTCGGGCTCTGTTATTTCTCTGTTCATTTCCAGAAAGTTGGAATGGTTTAGTTATGGCCATTAGTAACTCTATATCTAGATCTAGTACTTTAAATTTTGATGGTGTTGTTGGCGCAATCCTTAGTGAGGAAATGCGATGGAAAAGCTCAAGTGAGAAATCAAATAATGCTTTGATTACAGAGACTAGGGGAAGAAAAATGGAAAGAGGAAAGAGCCCAGAATATCACAATAAGTCAAGGAAAGGCAGATCTAAGTCTAGATCGAGGATAGTGTGCTGGAAATGCAGGAAGAAAGGACACCTGAAGAAAGACTGCAAGTCTCAGAAGGGAAAAGAAGGAGACGCGCAACAAGAAAACAATCATGAAGCAAATGTGACAGGTGATGTGTTGCAAGATGCTTTGATTCTTTCATTAGAAAATATTATTGATGCTTGGGTGGTAGATTTAGGGGCCTCATTGCATGCCACACCTAATAGGAAACATTTACATGATTACATTCAAGGAGATTTTGGACAGATTCGATTGGGTGATGATAAACCCTCTAAAATCATTGGAACGGGTACAATTTTCATAAAACAATGGAATGGAAATCAATGGTTGTTGAAAGAGGTAAGGCATATTCCACATCTAAAGAAAAATATGATTTCAACAAGGCAATTGGGAGGTGAAGGTTGTGTAACTACTTTTACAGATAAAACGTGGAATGTCACTAAAGGGGCCCTAGTAATACAAAAGGAGAAAATATTGGTACATTGTATTTATGCAATGGTATTTCTAATTTTGTTAATGCTTTAGCCTCTACAGGAGAAGATACGCCATTGTGGAATCATAGGATTGGGCACATGAGTGAGAAGAGGATGCAGATTCTTCACTCAAGAGATTTGTTGCCAGGTTTGAAGCATGTTGATTTAAAATTATGTGAGAATTGTGTCTATGGAAAACAGAAGAGAGTCAGATTCCTCAGAGTTGGAAAAGATGTTAGGATATTCCGACACATAGGAAATAGTTAAGTTCAACTTGGTCTAGTATAGAGTTAGGTAAAGTGTGTTTCTTTACCGTTGTACATTTTGTAACTTACAATCCGACGGTCACGATATGTAGTGATCCGACGGTTCATTCTCTCCTCGGTATTACCAACACTTGATCCGTGGCTTGACACCCGATTGGTCCATGAATTCTATTTAAAGCGCATGGAGGGTCATTTGTAGGTTAACCGTGCATGAGAGAAGCTTATGTAAATTTTCATTCTTTTATTAATAAATTGTCTGTAGTAGCCCCGTTGGCGCAGGCCGTGGACTGTTTCCCTCTCTGAGGGTTTTAACCACGTCAAAATACTAGTGTATTGATCTGTGATCTGTTTGTGAGC
>APFE031358378.1:80397-104691 GCA_000404065.3 Pinus taeda
AAACAAAGCCATGTTTTCTTCTTTACATGATTGTAACACCAAAAATATATATGTTGGTGATGATAGATCTCTTAATTTTGTAGGGATTGGAACTGTTCATCTAAACAATGGTCAGTTTAATGATGTATTATGTGTTCCAACCTTATCCAGCAACCTTCTATCTGTATATCAGATAACTCATTCAGGTGAAGGTAAAATTGTTGAATTTTCACATCATGATGTTGTAATCAAGGATCTAAGAGATCCTAAACAGATTCTAGCTACTGGTATTGCTGATGATTCCACAAGGTTGTATAAGTTTCACAACTTTGGGTCATCAAATCTTCCCTCAGTATTTGTTGCTCATAATGATGAAGTGAGCAAACTTTGGCATGAGCGATTTGGTCACTTAAACTATCGCTCCCTTCAGCATCTATGTAAAGAAAATATGGTGACAGGTCTTCCTATGGTATCTTGCAGAGATGGTGTTTGTTGCGGATGTGTACTCGGAAAACATCATCGGGACAGTTTTGAAAAACGTGCCTCTTGGCACGCCTCAGCCCCTTTACAGCTTGTGCACAGTGATTTGTGTGGTCCACTTCCTGTTGCTTCATTCTCTGGCTGCAAGTATTTCTTAACTTTCATTGATGATTTCTCCAGACGCACTTGGGTATACTTCTTAAAACTCAAGAGCGAAGTATTTTAACACATTTTTGGCCTTCAAAGCCTTTGTTGAAAAACAATCTGGACATCAAATTCTTAAGCTAAGAACTGATAATGGTGGAGAATATGTTAAAAACACATTCATCAACTTTTGCACCGAAAATGGGATTCAAATGCAACATACTGTTCCATACACTCCACAACAAAATGGTGTAGCTGAAAGGAAAAATCGCACCTTAAAGGAAATGGCTAATTGTATGCTGCAATCTAAAGGACTCAGTCCTAGTTTTTGGGCCGAAGCAATTAATTGTGCAAATTATATAATAAATCGCACTCCTACTAAGGTTCTAAAGAATATCACTCCAGAAGAAGCTTGGAGTTCCATTAAACCAGATGTAAGTCACTTTCGTGTTTTTGGAAGTGAAGCATGGGCCCATATTCTAGATGAAAAGCATAAAGCTTTAGAACCTAAGAGTGAGAAATGTACTTTTTTTGGATATTCTGAAGATGTAAAAGGTTATAGACTTATTCCATTTAAGTCCAAAAATGTTATCATTAGAAGAGATGTAAAATTTGATGAAAATAAATCGGCCTGCGAGCCTAGTCCGGCGGATGTGCCACCTCTTCCTATCTCTTCTACTTTTGAAAACATTTCTTCTTCAGATGATGAAAGTGAGGATGATAATCCTCCCCCACCTTCTCAGGATCCTCAACTTCCAAGATGGGTCCGTGCTACTCGGGATGCAGCAGGTGATCTTGCCGGTGATCCTACAGATCAGCGACGTACACGTTCTTAGTTTGAAAGAGCCTCTTCTTTACTGGCTCAAGCTCCAGTAAATCCTGATCCTGACACTTTTGCAGAAGCTTCAGGCCATCCACATTGGGAAGCAGCTATGAATGAAGAATATCATTCATTGTTGGCAAATGATACATGGGATCTTGTTCCTCTACCAAAGGGACGCAAACTTGTTAGATGTAAATGGGTTTACAGAACCAAGTATGGACCAGATGGGAAAGTTGATAAACATAAAGCTCGTCTTGTTGCTAAGGGCTTTTCACAGGTTGAAGGCATTGACTACACTGAAACCTTCTCCCCTGTTGCCCAAATGAACTCTATCCGCCTTGTTCTTTCCCTTGCTGCCTCTTTAAAATGGGAAGTCCATCAGATGGATGTTAAATCTGCCTTCTTGCATGGGGACTTGCATGAAGAAATCTATATGGAACAACCCCTTGGCTTCATCCAAACAGACTCCAGCCTTGTATGTCGACTTAAGAAATCTCTTTATGGTCTCAAGCAAGCTCCTCGGGCTTGGTATGCCAAAATGGATAGCTTTCTTTTAGAATCTGGCTTTTCTAGGTGTTATTCTGACAATACTGTCTACACCAAGAAAGTGGGCAACTCTCTTATCATCCTTGTTCTTTATGTTGATGATCTTATTCTTACTGGTAGTGATCCCAACCTTATAAACCATGTGAAGTCCAGCCTTAAAAAGAAATTTGAAATGACAGACTTAGGACACTTAAACTATTTTCTCGGTCTTCAAGTCTTGCAATCCAAGGAGGGTATTTCCCTTTCCCAGTCCAAGTATGCTTGTGATATTCTTCGTCATTTTCACATGGAAGAATGTAAGCCAGCCCCTTTTCCCTTTCAGTCTGGAGTCAAACTTTCAGTCTCTTGTACTTCTCCTGAAGTTGATGCTACCTTATACCGTCAACTTGTAGGAAAACTCTTGTATTTAACCCATACTCGTCCTGACCTTTCCTTTGTTGTTGGCCTTGTTGCTCGTTTTATGCAAAACCCCCGTGAAAGTCATTGGAAAGCAGCTAAAAGAATACTTCGTTATGTTCGAGGTACAATACAGTTTGGGATTCATTACAGTGCCAAAGCAGCTCCTCTATTAGTTGGTTTCACTGATCCTGATTGGGCTGGTGACCCTGATGATCGGAAGTCTACTGCCGGTTATGTCTTCACTCTTGGTTCAGGACCTATTACATGGGCTTGTAAGAAACAGGCTGCATTTCTCTTTCGTCAGCAGAAGGAGAGTATCGTGGTGCCGTGGAAGCTAGTAAGGAACCCTTGTGGCTTCGTCAGATCCTATCAGAATTTGGCTTTGAGCAGCAGCATCCGACTACACTTTGGTGTGATAATCAAAGTGCCATTCAGCTTTGCAAAAATCCAGTTCAGCATCAGCGCAGCAAACACATTGAACTTCACATGCACTTCATCAGAAAGCTCATTCATGACCATGTTCTTGAAGTGCAATATTGTTCAACAGATGATCAGGTTGCAGACATCTTTACAAAGGCTCTCACAGATGCGAAGTTCACTAAACTTCGATATATGCTTGGAGTTCAGGAAGTTGTCACTAAGGGGGGATAGGCTCTAGTGCCTCCTTCCTTCTCCTAGTGTCATATTTGTAAATCCTTCAATCCTATCCCAAGTTGTTCTTAAGGGGGGATGTTAGGATATTCCGACACATAGGAATAGTTAAGTTCAACTTGGTCTAGTATAGAGTTAGGTATAGAGTTAGGTAAATTGTGTTTCTTTACCGTTGTACATTTTGTAACTTACAATCCGACGGTCACGATATGTAGTGATCCGACGGTTCATTCTCTCCTCGGTATTACCGACACTTGATCCGTGGCTTGACACCCGATTGGTCCATGAATTCTATTTAAAGCGCATGGAGGGTCATTTATAGGTTAACCGTGCATGAGAGAAGCTTATGTAAATTTTCATTCTTTTATTAATAAATTGCCTGTAGTAGCCACGTTGGCGCAGGCCATGGACTGTTTCCCTCTCTGAGGGTTTTAACCACGTCAAAATACTGGTGTATTGATCTGTGATCTATTTGTGAGCGATGTCCTTTTGGTGTTCTGTCTGAGGAACTTAGCCTGTATATTCCTACAAAAGAAAACAAGAGAAAAAAATTAGAGCTTGTGTATACAGATGTATGGGGATCTACTCAGGTATCATCTCTCAGTGGCTCTTGTTATTATGTTACTTTTATTGATGATGCAACCAGAAAAATTTGGATTTATTGTATTCGAAATAAATATGATCTATTTGATACTTCCAAGAAATGGAAATCTTTGGTTGAAAATGAGACAAGAAAAAGGTTGAAAATTGTCAGATCAGATAATGGAGGTGAATATTGCAACAAAGAGTTTGATAGGTACTGTTTAGAGAATGGAATTTGTAGAGGGAAGACAATTCCAGGAACAACACAAGAAAATGGTGTGTCAGAAAGGATGAAAAGGACAATCATGGAATGTGCCAGGTGCATGACATTTCATGCAGGATTGCCTTTACAATTTTGGGTGGATGTTGTATATATTCTTGTTTATCTAATAAACAAAGGGCCTTCAATTTCCTTGGATGGTGGTATTGCAGAGGAGGCATGGATAGGTAAGAAGGTAAACTACTCATTTTTAAAGACTTTTGGTTGTGAAGCCTTTGTCCACACTAATAAAGAAAATAGAACAAAGCTTGAGGAAAAATCAAAGAAATGTACCTTTATTGGATATGGTGTTAATGATTTTGATTATTGCTTTTATGATTATGAAAAACACAAAATCATTAGAAGCAGAGATGTCATATTCAATAAAAAGGTTTTGTATAAGGATCAAATGTAGAAAAAGAAACATGAAAAAGAAAATAGAGAATACACAGTACTTGATGAGATCACAGAAAAAGTGAAGGTGCCTGAAAATCATAATGATCAACATCCATAACAACAACAACCACAACAGCAACAAGCACCTCAAGCACCTAAAAGTGGTGTTAGAAGATCTACCAGGATAAGTATACACCCTGAATGATACTCTCTTTCATTATATTATGTATTGTTCTCTGATTCTGGTGAACTAGAACGTTACAAAGAAGAAGTGCAGGTAGAAACCAGGAAGAAGTGGGAGCAAGCCATGAAAGAAGAGATGGAATCCTTAGCACATAACTAGACTTAGGACTTAGTCAGGTTGCCTACAGGTAAAACAAAATTGTATAATAAATGGGTTTATAGTTTGAAGGAAGAAGATGGAGATAGAATAAAGGTATAAGGCTAGACTTGTGGTGAAGGGGTTCACACAGAAAAATGGTATAGACTTTGATGAAATATTTTCTCCTATTGTTAAAATGACTTCAATCAAAACTATTTTAAGTCTAGTAGTAGCTGAATATTTGCATCTTAAGCAGTTAGATGTAAAGACAACCTTTCTCCATGGGGATTTGGAGGAAGAAATATATGTGCAACAACTAGAAGGATATGAGGTAAAAGGGAAGGAGAAACTAGTGTGCAAGTTGAAGAAGAGATTGTATGGCTTAAAACAAGCTCGAAGGCAGTGGTATCTAAAATTTGATAGATTTATGTCTAAAAAAGGTTATACTAGATGTCACTCTCATCATTGTGTTTATCTCAAGAGGAAAAATGAGGACAACTATATTATATTGTTATTGTATGTAGATGACATGCTTGTTGCAGGTTCTAACATGCAGGAAATAAATGTGCTCAAAAGAAAATTGGCAAACTCATTTGCAATGAAGGATTTGGGTGCTGCAAAACAAATCATTGGTATAAGAATAACTAGAGACTAGAAGAATCACAAATTAACATTGTCTCAGAGTGAGTACATACAAAAGGTATTGAAAAGGTTTAATATGCAGAATGCAAAACTAGTTAGTATACCTTTGGCTAGCCATTTCAAACTAAGTAAGGAAATGTGTCCTAAGACTCAGGAAGAAATGGATTATATGTCTAAAGTTCCATATGCATAAGCAGTTGGAAGCTTAATGTATGTAATGGTCTACACAAGGCTTGATATTTCACATGCAGTGGGAGTTGTAAGCAAGTACATGAATAATCTAGGAAAATAACATTGGATGGCAGTGAAGTGGATTCTCAGGTATTTGAGAGGTACCACAAATCAAGCATTATACTTTGGTGGTTCAAAAATTGCTCTACATGGATATGTTGATGCAGAAATGACTAGTGATGAGATAAAAGGAGGAGCACCACAAGCTATGTGTTTACGGTAGGTGGAAAAACTATCAGTTTGGTGTCAAAACTACAAAGTGTTGTTGCACTCTTGACAACAGAAGTAGACTATGTTGCTACTATAGAGGCTAGTAAAGAAATGATTTGGTTACAAAGGTTTCTGGATGAATTGGGTAAGAAGCAAGAGTTGGGCAGGTTATACAGTGATAGCCATAGTGCCATACATCTTATAAAGAACTCTGCATTTCATTCCAAGATTAAACATATACAACTCAAGTACCATTTCATACGGTCAGCATTGGAAGATGGACAGTTGAAGTTGGAAAAGATACACAATAGCCAGAATCCTACAGATATGTTAACAAAAGTTGTAACCAAGGAGAAACTTAGATTCTACTCAGTTTCAATTGGTCTTCAAGTATGATGAAGAAGATGAGAAATAGCCAGGTCCAAAGTGGAGTCATTGTCTAGCAAATGAAGCAGTGGTGGAGTTGCTATAATCAGTGTCCAAGTGGGAGATTGTTGGGTGTGGAGCCTGATTATCTTCTTTATTTAGCGGTATCACCACATTAGACCCTATTTTGTAATGTGGCGGCAACGCCACCCATAAAATTTCCTTGTAAAATGTTGTAATTTCTTATTCAATCTGTGTCATTCATTAGGTGGAGATTTGATGGTAGAAGTTATGTCTAATTTAGGTTTTTTTGCCCTAGAAGGCAACCCCTCACCATATATGAGGGAATCGTATTGTGTCTATGTAGATCTGTATACAGAGTGAGAAAAAGAGAGGAGATTATGTGAGAGCGAAGAGGGAATTACAATGGATCTGCTATAGGTTGTATCTCTTCAGTTTGCTGGATAATATAAAAGGAAGGACTAGCTGTTTCTCCGTGGATGTAGCCCAAATTGGGTGAACCAAGTATATTTGTGTCTCTCTTATTTTATGCATTTTTTGTGTCCATATTTCTGCAATATATTTTATGTGTTCCATTTCTCTGTAATATATAAATTTTCTAACACATGGGATCATCAAAAATATTTGTCTCAGGTTCGGGCATGGAAGGAGCATCTAGAATATCCATATCATCATTATTCTCAGGAGGAGGAGGAGGAGGAAAGACCCTTTCTTTCCCAAGGATAGCTTCTTCATCAAATATTACATCCATGCTAATCTCAACCTTCCTTTGACCAGGAATATATATTGTAAAATATTTAAAATTTTCATAATATCCAACAAACGTACATTTTCTTCCTGTGGCCTCCAACTTGTTTCTTTTGTCCTTTGGCACATGAATTTATACATGGTAGCCAAATATACAAAGATGACCAACATCAGGATTGACACATGTGAATACTTCTTTGGGGGTCTTATTTTATAATTCTTGATGAGCCACCTTGTTTTGGACATATACGAAAACATTCATTGCTTCTCCCTAAAGGAACTTTGGCAAATTTTGATAATGGAGCATGGCACGTGCAAATTCAATAATGGACCTATTCTTTGTTTCATCCACTCCATTTTTTTCAGGAATATAAGGCACAATTGTCTCTTTCTTCATAACTTCCTTCTTGCAAAAATCAATGAACCCCTTAGATGTGTATTCTCCACCATTTTCAAACCTAAATATTTTGATTTTATTCCCTGTTTGATTTTTTGATAAAAGCTTTGAACTCCTTGAACATTTCAAAGGTTTCATCCTTATGCTTCAAACAATATATCCATGTATTTCTTGACAAATCATCAATGAAGGTTATGTAGTAGATATGGTCTCCAATAGAATGCATAGGCGTTGGACCACATATGTCAGAATGAATGAGATTGAGGATATCATTTGTCTTATTCTTGCTAGAGGGGAATGATCCCATTGTCTTCCTTCCACTGGCACAACCTAGACATACTCCATCATGTTGAGCTTGAACCTTGGGAATCCCAAATACCAATTGTTCCAACTTCAGAAGAGCATCATAATGTACATGTTTCATTCTTCGCTGACATATCTCGCTTACATGATTAGTATCATGGACCAATGCTAGAAGAGGTCTTCAAATAACTCGGTAGAGTCCTTCATATCTTGATCCTAATGTGAATGCATCTCTCATAAGTGATCCAATAGGCCAAGTAAGAACCTTTCCCATGATGAGGACAACCCTCATCCCTTTGTCTTCCAAAGAAAACATTGATACCAAATTATTTTTCAATCCTGGCACATACATGACATATTGGAGAAAAATGGATTCCCCAACATTCAAATGAAATTTGATGGAACCAAATCCTTTAATGGGATGAGTGGAGTTGTCTCCAATAATAATTGTCAAATTTGACTCCCTCTCTACCAAATTAGAGAGAAATTACTTATATCCGAATAAGTGATGAGTGGCCCCAGTATCAACCAACAAATTGTCCCACGAATCTAGAGGAGATGAACTAGTAAGGGAAAAACTAAGAATATATCCAGATTCATTTGCAACATTACTTTCATACCTGGAGAATATTGACTTATTTTGGGGACAATTATATTCGCAATGGTCACTAGGATCATCTCTTCTTATTCTTCCATCTCTTCCATTACAATCATTCCTTCATTCTTCTTTTGTTCTTCGATCATCAAACATGTTGTTGTTGCTTCTAGTGTTGTAGCATGGACCGTTGTTCTTCTATGGGAAATCGTGAGCATAATGAACCTTCTTGTGACAATTGTAGCATTCAATTTGAGATAATTATTTATTATTTATTCTCTTTGCATCTCGATTTGGAGACTTTCTTGACTTTGATGGACCTCTTTTTCCTTTTTTCTTCTTGTTTTGAGTGATGAATTCACCGGGCTCTCCCTCTTCATGATTTTGAATCCTTCCTCTTGATATCATCCTTAATTCCTTTTGATTGAGATTTCCAACAATTTCATCAAATGAAAAGAGGGTATTGTTTTTTCTTATAGTAGTAATGAAGGTTTCCCAAATAAGAGGGAGACCTCTTAGAGTCACAATCACCAATTCCCTATCAGACATAGATTCCCAAACTCTTTGCAATTTATCTCTAAGATGAGATATGCTCATAATGTAAGATTGAATAGACTCCCCTTTGTTAATCTTTCTGTCTTTGAGATGATCTTTCAATGATATGATTTCATTCAAATTGTTGACTTCATACATGCCAACTATCTTATCATACATGTCCTTAGACTTCCTCAAATTTCCAACATATGCAAGTAAATTATCTTGTCAACCATCAACTATTTTTCTTTTTCTTTTTTTAACTCACCTTTCTTGTGCTTTTTATTGATAGTAGCAAAATAATTCTTCAAAGGCTCTGGAACTTTTCCTTGAATGTAATCCAAAACATCATTATTATCAGCGATGATCTTCAACTTGACTTTGCATGCAGAAAATTTGGATGAGTCACCCAACTTCTAATTTTCCTCGAAGAAGGAAGAAACCTTGACTTATATTAGCTCCTGCAACTTTTCCAAAGATGATTTCTCCAATGCTTTTCTCTTTTTGGGCTTGTACTTCACCTTAGTTCTGATACCATTTTAAATTTCCAAATTGTTCTATGTTGTATTAATTAATTTAGCCAAATTCAATGCTTGAACTAGCAATATTTTCAATACCAATTAATATTACCTATCATTAATTGTAATTGAACATATAATAATAAATGCAATGACAAAGAAGACAATCTACAAATCAAAAAGACACACCAGGTTTGGTCAAAGACCAAGGAAAAACCCCATAAGGGGGAAAACCCTTTGAAATTCTTCTTTTGTTAGATTGTCATAAAATTTTCAGCAGAGAGTAAAATAATCTTAGTACAATATCATATAGAAAAATAAACCAATAACATTTAGAAATATGCTTCCAGCATCGGAATGTACCAAAGACAACTTTTCCTTTTTGTAGTCAACTTTTGTCAGTGGTCAAATTTTAGTCAAAATTTCAGGTCACATGGGGGAGGAGTTGTGTGAGAAACATAAGGCTTCCAGTCACTCCCTTGAGCTTGCAAGCTAGCAATTGTGTTCGAATTTTTCCTAAGAGGAGCGAGCGACTATAACCCAAAACCTTAAAAATGCACGTAAGCCTCAAACCCTATAATTTCAGACCTTTGCGAACTTCTTTCGTCAACCTAGCCTCAAACCAATGCAAACCGATCAATGAAGAACAAAAGAAGAAGATTATTGGCAATGTCCAATAGAGCTTGAGGTCACTTATATTTATAGGCTTCCAAGGGTGACCAGTTTACCATTATGGTCGACCTATCCAAATGTGCATATGTGGTTTTTTCTTCATAAGTACACTTTCCCTTGTTCAAATTTGATGATCTTTAGGTTGATTTTGGTCCTCTTGAAAATAGGCATTTAATGCAATCATCATCTTCATCAAATGAGCTATATAAAGTAGAATTTGGCCCTAGTTGCCAATTTTAACAAAATGAAGTACCCTGTAACCATACGTACCCTATGGACAAGTAAAATTTGTTTTGTCTTGATCTTTTGGTGCCAATTGAATTTGGTTATATCTAATGAAACCATCAAGAAATGAAAATTATTTCTTCCTTGCTAAATTATGTAATAGTTGATCAATAAAAGGTAGTGGAAAATGATGTTTTTAAGTGGATTTTCTTAGTTCTCTATAATTAATGCATACTCTCCACTTTCCATTTTTTTTAGGCATGATTACCAAAGGTGGGACCCATTGACTATGTGAAATTGGGTAAATGAAATTCACAATAAGCAAGTTTTGCAATTCCTCTTTAAAAATTTCTCTCAGATTGGGACTCATCCTCCTTTAAACTTGTCTTATTGGTTTGCAATTTTGTTGAATATAAATATGATGCATACATGTATTAGGATAAACTATGTTAATTTTAGTTTATATCCATGTGTTAGGGTCCTATAAATCTAGGTAATTATAATCAATGTCTAGTTATTTATTTTCAGAATCTACTTGTGAAACATAGCCTATGAGTCATTGGGTCTCATAGCCTAAAGATCTACCTGTCTAAGAAACCATTCAGTCCTTCAAGTCCTATGGTCAAAATCAGTCTAAGGTTGGGAATGATTTTTTCCTATCAAGATTCTATAAAATCATCTTACAGGTGTTTCCATGATCAAGTGATTAGGATCAACTTTATAACAGTATATTTAGTTCTTTAAACTAACTTATGGAGCAAAAGTTAGAATAAAGTTTACTCTTCAAAAGCATAAAACAAGTGAAAATCCCTAAGTGTTGAAAATCCCTCCTGCAATTTAGAGGTGCATGGCTATATTAGCAATCAAAGGTTCTAAATCTCAAATCCCAAAGGCTTTGGAGAAAGTAAGTAGTGGTAGCGGAGCAAAATCAGCAATTAGCGATCGCCAGGATCGCAATTGGTTATCATAGGTTCCAAATCCCGTATCCCAGAGGTTCATGGTAATTTCGTAGTTGGTGGGGTCAGCAGTTGGTGATTTGTAATGGAGGTAGGGTTTTCACATTTCAAAATCGCCAGAATGGGGGACAAAGGCTTGTAGTGTTAATGTGCCAAGAAGGGCCTGAAACAAATTAACAAAGGAAATGCTCACAAAACTAGGTCAAGTAGGGCCTTTTCTCTCTCCTACCAAAAGGATGTGTGGCATCAAAAGATTGGATCCAATAGAGGCCACGAGGTAGTCAGTCATTGGATTTGATAAGGGATGCGTGTCACATGCTCATTGGTTCTGATATGCCACACAGCGGCTGACATCATCATGACATAGTCATACAGTGGACACATGGAAATAAGATTCAACATTTTCAAGGGCCAAAGGAAGCCGAAAAAGGGTGACATGTGTAATGACTCGTAGGATGACACATGGCAGTGACATTGCATTGATGACGTCATGGATCGGAAATTGTCATTTGGTGGATGTGTGTTGTGTGTCAAAAGTGAAACCTCTGATTTGAAAATATTGAGAAAGGGGGCTCCAATAAGAGGGTTGTATTGTGGTCGCATGAAAAGCATAGGATTGAGTGCTAAGAACAAAGGGTGATCGACATTCAACGATCAGAGGAGGAATGTTGCATACCAAGTTGAAACCGCATATTAGAAATTGTCAGGAGAGGAGCTTCGATGGAAGGGATAACCCATTGTTATAAAGAGTTCAAATATTTGAGAGCTATCAGCACAAGGACTGAAGCCTATATACTATGGTCCCATGCAGCGCAGTGTTATAAAGAATCAGCTCCCTATCCCAAGCTAAAGGGCTTAACGATGAAAGATCGAGTTAATGGTACCAATCTCTATTTTTATGACTTAACACCCTTTCCACAATCATGATTTTTCACTTTGCCATGTTGCACTCTGATAAGGCATGAGGAGGACTTTTAGTAGGATTGTTGACATCACAACAGATAGTTCAGGATTTTCCAGAGGATTATGGGAAGATGAGGATGAAGGTGTTTTTCTGAGTTAATTCTCTCCTATAATTAACCTGGATCTTGTTGTTTATGTTAGAAACTATCAAATGCACCTTTTGATCAACTTAGCTAGACAACATGCATTATATCTGGCCCTTGGACAAAGTAGTATAAAAGGCTAAACATATGATGTAATAGAGGGTTTGAATTTGAGGGGATAAGTTGCAACCTGTATGAAGAAGGGTTGTACATTGATGTAAGTTGTGCATTGTACTAAAATGGATCAATTTATAGTAATACATAGAGATTTTTTTCTAGGATTCCCATGTCCAGCAATTGGTGATGTACTTTCTCTTGTGAAATTTTTTATTCTCTAAGTTTTCCATATGTTTTCTATATTTATTGTTTCAAGAATATTAAGGGCCAAATTTTCTTAATTGTACTCTACTCTGGCTTGTAAATAATATAAATCTTTTATGTTTGATGTTAGATATAGAATTCACCTTAGCATGCTCTATATTTAATTGAATTTGAATCATATTCATCCTCTTCACTCCACAAACACTCTATAAGATCTGAAAGCTTGCACACTCTACCCTAATACAATTGTTATGTTATTTGTGATTGATTACCTACAATTTTATCACTCCATGCCTAGTGGATTTTCCCCACACTTTTCAACCAAACCCTTGAAAATCCCACCTCAATTTTCATAACTAGCCTACTATCTTGAACAGAAATTTAACTCAGATAGAGAGATCCCTCTTTGATATTGAAATGGCTAGACTCTAGCTTTACAAGTGGTTTTGTTGTTACCTCTGGATTTCTCTCCACAACCTAGGGAAATTATAGAGTGATAAAATTTGGGTGACCATACTGGGGAAGAAAGGTTTCATCATCCTCAAGAAAGAGTATCAAGTTTCAGATCTAATTGCTGATAGTGGATAATGATTAGACACAAGAAGGCTGAAAATATTCACTTGGCGACTCCAAATAGTTTCAAACTAATCTAAGGACTCCACTAGTAGTAGGATCCAGAAATCAAAATGAGTTCTCAATCTAGAACATATGTTCCTATGCATCATATTCATATTCCAAGTTTTCCAAATCGCATGCTTGGTGTAATTTGGAAAACTTATTTACCTACATTCAGAGATAAGAAAAGAGGATGATGTTTCTTTTCACCTGATTAAATTTCATATGCATATCTGTAAGTTTAAAGTTAAATTTCATGAAGATCATCTTATGAAGATATTCATGGTTTACATGGAAGGAAAAGCACAATCATGGTATGTAATCTGGCCAAATAATTGTTTATATTCTCTTAGGGATTTTCATGTGGTATTTCATGAGAGATATAAAGAACATCATCCGTCTTTGTTACTGGTCAAAGATTGTTGCACACATTTTGACAAATTTATTGAGGATTTGGAAAGGTTTTGTGAAGATGATCAATTTATGGATCATGATATTATAGATGCTATTCATGAGGGACCTTTCAACCATGAAGAAGATGTACAAGATGGTTGCTATGACACTCAAGAAAATTTTCAGCAAGTAGTTATTTCTCCCATGGTTGAAAATGAAACAAATCTGTGTTTCAATTAATTGCTTTATACTGAACTTGTTGATGACATTTCATAGCCTTTATACACTTTAAAATAACAAGAGAAAAAGCATCCCAATTGTAATGAAGAAATAAATCTTAGAGATGATAGTTTGTAGCAATCTTCTCAGATTTTCAGAAATGAAAATGATCATTCTAATTGTCTTGCATTATCTTTTCCTCCTGAGTTTCTGATTCAGGATTTTTTTTTTGTGAAAGTCAGAATTGTAAGTTTGATAGCATGGAAACTCAAGAAAGTCATGATTCATCCATTATTTTTGGAAATAATATGCATCAAGTTTGTTCCTTTAAGCTTAATTCAAAATTTTTTGAAGAGCAGATTCATAAAGCTACATGCACAAGCATTCTTAGCAATGAAATTATTCAAGATAATTATGAAGAAGAGTAGGTTTTTCTAGACCCTGTGGGTGTACACCTTTTTATTCAAGATGTGGCTGCTCCAATTGAAGATCTACCTCCAGATTCAGATAACGACAAGTTTGTTGAAGAAGAAAAAGTTGTCCTGGATCATATGGATGTACACATTATTGATGTGAATATGGTGGTTGCTTCAATTGAAGAAGACAACATTAATGAACTTAGTGCTCCCATTTCTCTAGAATATATTCCTCTTACCGATCATCGGGTGAAGGTAACCAATTATGTTTTTGAAGATTCTTTTGTTGACCTCTTGGAACATTGAAAGAAGATTTTTTTCATCCCATGGCTATTTTTTTGCAGGATTGATGGAATATTGTACTCTTTACTAATTTTGGTTTTCATAATCAGTTGAATCTTGAGTTTCCATTCTCTTTCTTCTTTTGTCTTCTCAAGGAAATTGTGAGAAAATCTCAGTCAAGTAGCCATTTGATTAATTGGCTACATTAGAGAGAAGTGATCACCTAGTGTATATATTTTCAACAACATCATATAACTATTGTCATGGTTTGAGGCCTGAGGAGAAGGCCCTAAGACTTTGGTGATGTGCTGTCAAAATTTACTTATTTCCTTTAAAGTTTCTAGTTATGTAAGTCAGTTTGTAGTTAGTTGATTTTTGGTTTTGACCCCTTTTCCCAAGAAGAAGACTCCTGATTTATGGTGTTCTTGATACCTCACAAGGATGATTCCATCCCCATTGGAGCCAATGTTAGGGTCCTATAAATATAGGTAATTATAATCTATGTCTAGTTATTTATTTTAGGAACCTGCTTGTGAAACTTAGCCTATGAGTCACTAGGTGTCATAGCCTAAATATTTACTTGTCTAAGAAACCATTCAGTCTTTCAACTCCTATGGTCAAAATAAGTCTAAGGTTGGGAAGGATTTTTACTTATTAAGCTTCTGTAAAATCATCTTGCAGGTGTTTCCATGATGAAGTGCTCTAAAGAAACTTTCTGATGGTATATTTAGTTCTTTAAACTAACTTTTGGAGAAAAAGTTAGAATATAATGAAATTTACTCTTCAAAAGTAGAAAAGAAGTGAAAATGCTTAAGTGCTGAAAATATGACATCCCACAGTTCAGAGGTGCATGGATATATAAATGATCGGAGATTCAAAATCTCGCATCCCAGAGGTTTTGGTGAGAGAAAGTAGTGGACAACAGAGAAAAATCAATGATTAGTGATCATTGAGATCGCAATTGGCAATCGAAGGTTCCAAATCACGCATCTCGGATGTTCATGGTCAATTAGTTGTTGGTGGGGTCACCAATCATCGATTCACAATGGAGGCGGGGTGGTGACATTTCTAAATCATCAGATTACAGGAAACATTCCTCTAGTGTTAAAGTGTCATGAAGGGCCTCAAACAAATTAACAAAGGAAATGCTCGCAAAACTAGGTCAGGTGGGGCCTTTTATCTATCCTCCCAAATGGATGTGTGGCAACAAAAGATTGGATCTGATAAATGCCACGGGGTAGTCGTTCATTGGATCTAATAAGAGATGTGTGTTGCACGCTTATTGGTTTCGATATGCCACGCGATGATTTACCTCATCATGATGTGGTTGTATGATGGAAATGTGGAAAGATGATTCAATGTTTTCAAGGGTTAGAGGAGGCTGAAAAAGGGTGACATTTATCACCACTCACAGGATGACACATGGCAGTGATGTGGCATTGATGATGTCATGGATCAAAAATCGACATTCAGTGGATGTGTGTCAAAAGTGAAACCTCTAATTTGAAAATGCTAGGAAATGGGGCTCTAATAAGAGGGTTGCACTGCAGTCACATGAAGAGCATAAGACCAGGTGCTAGGCAGAAAGGGTGATCGGTATTTAGTGATCGAAGGAGGTTTATTGCATACCAAGTTGAAACTATTGATTAAATCATTGAGAGAGGAGCTTTGATGCAAGGGCTAGCCCACAATTATAAAGAGTTCAAAGAGTCATGAGCTATCAGCATAAGGACCTAGACCTGTATACTATGGTCCCATCTAGTGAAATATTATAAAGAATCGTCCCCCTATCCCGAGCTAAAGGGCTTAGCCCTAGAAGATCGAGCTAATGGTACTGATCTCTGTTTTTATGACTTAACACCCTTTCCATAGTCATGATTTTGTACTCCGCCATGTTTATGGTTTTGACTGATTCAGTAGGGCCCAATAAGGCATCAGGAGGATTTTTAGCAGGATTTTTGGCATCATAGCGGGAAGTTCAGAATTTTCCAAAGGATTACAGGCATATGAGGATGAAGGTGTTTTTCTAAGTTGATGTTCTCCTATAATTAACCTGAATCTTGTTGTTTACTTTAGAAATAATAAAACACACCTTTTGATCCACTTAGTTGGATGAAATGCATTGTACCCAGCCCTTGCCCGGAGTAGTATAAAAGGATAAAAATACAATGTAATAGAGGGCTGGAATTTGAGGGGTTAAGTTGGAACTTGTATAAAGAAAGGTTGTACATTCATGTAAGTTGTGATTTGTATTGAAATGGATCAATTTACAATAATACATAGAGCTTTGTTCCAAGATTCCCATGTCAGTTTTCCATATGTTTATTATCTTTACTATTTCAAGAAGATTAAGTGTAGAATTTGATTAAGTGTACTCTGCTATAGCTTGTAAACAATATCAATGTTTTCTATCTGATGTTATATATATAATTCATTTTGGTATGCTCTATATTTAATTGAATCTAAATCATATTCATCCTCTTTACTCCACATACACTCTATAAGATCCAAAAATATTGCCTATTCTGCCTTATTACAACTGCTCTGTTATTTGTGATTAATTACCTATAGTTTTATGGCTCCATGCCCAATGAACTTTCCCCACACTTTTCAACCAAACCTTTTAAAAGTCCACCTCAATATTTCATAACTAGCCTAATATCTTGAACAAAAAATTAAATCAAATAGGGAGATCCCTCTTTGAAGCTAGAAATGCTAGATTCTAGCTTTACAAGTGGTTTTGTGGTTACCTCTAGGTTTCTCTCTACAGACTAGGGAAATTACAGAGTGATAACACCATGCATATGCAAAAGTATCTTTATTAATTTTTTCTTTTGAAATTATTCTGAGTTATTGTTAATGTTTAATGTTTTACCTGGATGACTTTCTACTAAAGAATTACCAAACATTTCTATATAACGTAAATCCACTTTAGATTGTTGAGTTGAAAAATACTCAATATTACATTGTCATTGAAAACATTGGTTTTTTTCAAAAATTGAAGATGAGTCATGAGTATTCATCAAATTTATTAGTTGATCTTCTTTATCAATTTGTGAAGTAGTAAATGCTAGTTGATTTGTTTTAAAGTTTGCATCATCATCTCCAATCCAAAATTCACTTTCTACTTTGGTCATTATTTTTTCAGGTGGATATAGTGTGAATTTATTAGTAGAACTTCCATTATAAATGTACATATCACGATATATACAACTTATAAATGCATTAGTTGTAGCTAGCCGAGGTCTACCAAGGGTTAATGGATTCCCTCCTAAATTATTCTTGGGAGTTAAAATCATAAAGTCAATAGGATATCCCCATGAATCAAAGGATATTGATACATCTTCTAATATACCATCAGGTTTGAAAACAAATCTATCTACTAATTGTAGTAGAGTTGGGTTATATCTAAGATTAGGGAGCTTCAATTGGTCCATATTATATTTTCTCATGATATTTATGGTTGCTTGTAAATCAATTAGTGTTTGGAATTTCAATACCATCAATGTGAATTTGTACAATAGGGCTACTTGGATCTAAATATTTTTGAACTATTGCTTTCTACAACATAATGTTTTTTTATTTTTCCAAACAATTGAATCTTTTTAACGTCTTTTCTTTTTCTTCCTCGTTTCTTAATTTACAACTCCTTTATTATTTTTACAAAGATAGGTATTTCCTTTATATCTTGAAATAATGAACTTTTATGAAAACATTCTTCAATTCATCTAGAATGTTATAGTCAAGTACAATTTTTCATTTCTAATCCCTTATCAATTTGAAGCCTTTCACGAAAAGGGAGATTTTGTAGGGAATAGTAGTTTATTCAACTAGAGGAATCGTAGGAGTTAAATTTAACTTTTTGTCATATAATTATGTAGGGATATCTTCCTTTGCAGGAGTCTTTTCTTTATCAAGAGATGCTTCTTTTTCAAGATTTTTTTCTTCCTTAAATTCTTAGATGACAATTGGTGGTGCTTTCATTTGCAAAACTTAACTAAATCCTAGAGTATTTATCATACGAGCTTAAAATTTTTGACACTCAGCATTATAGATGGGTTCTTGAGGGGTTTTATTATTTTTATTAGGAACTTTTTGTGCAAGTAGTTGGTTGGATTTTTGAGGAAATGGATTTGATGGTAATGGAAGTGGTTGGGTTGAAGTAAATTGAGATTGGAATTGTGGTTAACTAGGTTGTGGAGATTGTGGAGGAGACTAATACTGAGGTTGGTATTGAGAATATGGTTGTTGAAAAGTTTTAGGATACCGAGGATTCCTACCATAAGAACTTTCCCAACCCTATGACCAGGATGGATTTTGTGGTTGAGGTGGCCAAGTTTTCCATTGTAAAGGTGTATTCCAATTACTTTTTGGTGGTCCATAATATTCATATACATTAGGTTCTTGTGCCATACCTATTTGTTGAGGCTACTAAGGACTTCCGAGAGCTACATAGAAAAATGGTTTAATTTGACTTGTTCTGGCTTCTTATCTAAAAATAACTTTAAGTCTAGGAATTGAAGGGAACTCATTTGTAGCATGGTTTTTTCACATATAACACATATTTCAATACTTTCAAGAGAAGATTATCTTAAGGCACACTTCTTCCTACATTTAGGACATAAAATATATAATGCAATATTTTCAATTTTTTCCTTGTTTTCTATCCTTAAGGTATCTAGTTATTCACTAAGATTTCCAAGGATATTATTTTTAAAATTATAAGGAAATTTTCTTAATTATATGCTACTTATCATTTCAGATGTAGATTTTCTTACTCTTGACATGATTGGATCTGTTGGATTCTTACCAAAATTTTATTTTCCTCTTGAGATGTGTTTGCATAACTCACAAATTTCTTGGAATAGATTTTCCTCTTGAGATGTGTCTTCATCTAAATTATGTAGTTTATTTCTTTTGACATTGTATGCAAATATTTTAACTAAATCTCCAATGTTTTCATCCTCTTTTGGGGACATCTTAAAAACCTCATCCTTAAGGTCATGATGTATGCAATAATATTTGTATTTTTCTTAGAGTATTCTTTTCATATCATCCCATGAGCTAATAGAATGTGTTCCTATAACCATGAAACATTTAAGATCCCCGTATTTTAAAGCAACCTGGAATATTTTCAATTTTTGAGTATCAAGTGGATAATCGTATGATTTTCACAATACTTCCAACTCAAAAAGAAATGTTTTTGGACCCTCAGTTCTTAACCCATGGAAATTAGGAAGGATAGACGGTGATATATTTTTCATGGTAGTAGTGGTATATGTGTCTAAAATAGGTAACCCAAAAGGGTCATCCTCATGAAAATAATCATCTCCTCTTCCACCTCTTCCACCTTGACCCCCTCTAACACCTCCTCCTACTCCACGTCTTCCTCCACCAATTCTTGGTCCTTCTACATTATGAACCTCTCCCTCATCTGACATTGTAGATTCTTTACAACTTATGTAGGGTTCTATAATAGGATTGTCTTGAACCAATTCATTCTCTTATGGTTATTCTACTAATGGTTGATTTAATGGGATTTCCTCTTCTACTTATTCTTCCTCCTCACTAGGTACTTCTAACTCCTGTCCTATACGTTTTCCACCTGTTGAAGAAATAAATATGACTCCTTCGTTAGGGGATGTAGATTCATCAACTACAACTTATGTAGATGAGGTTGGTGATTCCCTAGGTTGAGTTTCAGATTTGTGCACTTCAGGGACTATATGTCTACATGTTATGGATGGAACGCGAGTGTTGCTGGAAGGTACATGTTATGGATGGAATTTGAGTGTTGCTGGAAGGTGTGGCACTATGTGGTCTAGCGGGGTTGGTTGGTGATGTCGTTATAAAACTATGCCCTCTACTTACAAATCTACCGGTAAAATATCATTTTCTATACATGCATCCTGTTAGGGTCCTATAATAATAGGATTCATAATTTTGAATCGGCTATGGTTAGTCTGGTAATATTGTACTTATCATTTCTTTCTGCAAAATGTTTTCCATATTAAAAAATAAAAAAATGTAAAGAGGGTATGTCCTAAAATAATAATAAAGGAAAAAAGATAAATAAAAGATAAAAAAATATGAACCCCAAACAAAAACAGATCATGAAAGTGTGCACATTCAAATGCCACTCCTCTCAGTTTACTTTTTACAAATAAGATTGTGTGCAGCTTGTCATAAATACCATAGCCCATGATAGTCAAATAGCTTAATCTTGATTAGTTCATGCTTTAAATTTCATGTTTATAGATAGATAATAAATATGTGGTCAAATTGTTTAATCTTGGTAGATCAGTAGTTAGGTAGAGAAATAAAATGTGCTCATAAGCTTAATCTGAGCCATTGGAAGATATAAGGTTAGAATTACATAGTTTTATTTTCAAAATAAAAAAGAAAGAAAGGGTCTGCTAGTTTAAATGCACAAAATAAAGTGAAGAAAAATGTTAGGATAAGCAAAGGGTAGGTACAAGAAAGGTTGCAAAAGTACAAGGTTGTTAAACCATAAGCACATTTATCATGCTTAATCCTATGTTTCAGTGTGCAGGAGCAGTTATGAAAGTGAAAGGATTTTCACAAGTTGATTTGGTTAACCTCCCTTCATTTGATTTCCCCGCACTACATACTAATTTCCCCATTATCCCATCATTTCTTATGAAAATACCCTTTCCCTTCATTTTAACCCTTACCCCTTGGTATCAAACATTTCCCTCGCAAATTACCCTCCAAAACTCAATCCCATAACCAAAATCCCTTTTCCCTAGTGCGAAACCCTTTCCCCATAAAAATCACCTTCCCCCTTATTAATTTCCCTAAAAACCCTTTATCCTAAGTTTTATTCCCCCTTGCCCCCCACATTATTTATTAATACCCCCAAAATACACATATCCTAAATATAAATGCATAAATTTTATTTTGGGCTCCACTATGAAAACATCCATTCCCGATATTAATGTTACATTCGAAACTTAGTGTATTTTTTATAATCCTGCTAATATACTAATATTAACATTTAACTCTAATTATTTAATTCCCCTTATACATGTATCACGTATTAAAATAATTCCTGCATATATATTAATCCCAAACCCATATAATACAAACCCGCATATATTAAACTATATTAATATATATCCTGACCCCACCTCCATTATATCAAACTACTCTTCCGTACCCGACCCCACGTCAAGGTTAACATCCCACCATATTCATCGGACAATAACTATCTGATCTTCCACCCCCAGATCCAATGACGCACATCCATATCATGCTGACTCCCTTTCCGATCTTTACCAGCTCGAGAGCATGTGAGATTCGCAGTTTTACTCAAGCCCTTTTTGACTACATGGCAGCTTCAGGTGAACTCACGTGCTCTCAAGGAAATACCGCCCGGCTGCCAAAAGCAGTATGATGGCCCTTGAAATCACCTCCCCACCAAAAGCCAAACCACTCACTATTCAGTTATAATTGTCGTGCCAAAATACTAACTGTTGTTGGTTAAAAGGCCGAAGATGCTCATTTTCACTCTTTTCACTCATTCTCGCTATGAAAGCTGCCTAAGCCTTCCTATGACACCCTAAGCCTTTGCAAACAAATTTGACTGTTGATTACCTCCCGAACACGCTCCGAACTCCATCCACAGACTTCCCTATTCCCTGAAGCCATTATCACCTCCCTACCAACCTATGTTCTTATTAACAATTGTTGTATTTTGCAGGTTATGAACAAGGCCAAGAGATTGGACAAACAAGTTTTGATACTAGTCACAAAACCTGTTTGCTCCAGATTCTCAGGAAATGTATTCAAAGGCTTCATTGAGTAGGATTTTTGTGCACAAAGAGAAAATTGAGTTTAATACAACAACAGAGCAGAATGAAACAATTTACGCAGTAAATGTTAAAATAGAGATGAAATCATTTTCACCAGCACAGCAAAAGATTCTTACAAACTACTCTCCAAGAAACTTTTTGTACTCTGCATGTATCTTTTAGTAAAAATCATTTTTACTAAAAACACAAAAGCATGAAAGAGTAAAAATGAAAGCAGGTGACAGAGCAGTTAGGTGAAAGATTTACTACAGTTAAAAGACAGAGGAAGAAGAAAGCATGAGAGACAAACTAGCATAAAAGATGTAGAAATTTTGAATAATAAACACATATTCAATGGAGATTATCCTAATCATGTACTATTTCGGAATACATACACAATACATTAGCTCCTCTACGTTGATCATCAATATAGCAGCATCAATAACAATAAAACATCAAGAGCATGCACACATTAACACAGTATGTAACCCGGGGAAAGCTTACAGCTGAAAACCCCACACTATCTATATATTAATTATTGAGAACATGTAACATTACAATAGTCAATACTTCTCACAAGTATCCAACACTATCTCCACCTGTTACACACAATACAGCTCAGACCTGATCTCCAAATCTATTCCACTACTTTCCTGCCTCCACTGCTCAATACCTGCACAAGAATGGATGAGAATGGTTGAACCAAACTCGTATTTACCTCAAAATAATCACTCACACTGGGAATCACATGAGTAGAGGCTATAATCACTTGGTATTGGCAAATTCTCATTGGCATAACTCAATCCCATTGATTGTGCAAATCCTCATGCACAACTATAGTCACAACTGATAGCAATCTGATCCTCTAACACCTGTCCCTGTTGAACTGAACATGCATTGACATGCAACTGAGTTAAATGATGTATTCTTTAGTTGCATTATGAGTTAATAATTAGTTTAACAACTCATCATTAACCTATTTGTAGTTAGACTAATTACAACTAGTTTAACCAAGTCAAACTGAACACAACTCCATCAACTCCACAATCAACTCCACCAAACTCAACTGATTGAATTCTAACTGAAGTCATGCATGCAACAACTCAACTGAACCACAAAGAAAATGTATTTCCTTCTGATAGCTGCATGTGCCACATCTGTAGCTCAAACTGAAGTGCTCCAAGAGAATAAGATAAAGTTTATAGTCTAAATATAATTATAAGCTAATAATATTTGACTGCTCTATAATTAGACTTGATAGTGTTACCGTTGTTGTGTAAAAATAGAAGTCCATCTATTTTTGCCAACTTGACAATCATCCATAAACAGCATCCTGCAACTCATAGACATGATCCATATGTCTAAAAATAGACTTTGTGCCATAATTTGCCTGCGGGCCCACTTAATGAGGGCGACTCTTTTCACTAAACTCCATCATCTTGTTGCAATCTCAACACTCCCTCTCGACAGGATATGGATTATCAACAACCCCTATCTTGCCTCGGTAATATTCGAATTTGCTCCTGGTGAGAGCCTTCGTCAGAATATCAACATCCTAATCCTCCGTTGGAATGTATGAAAGTAACATGATCCTCCGCTGCACACAATTTCTTATATGATGGTACCTGATGTCAATGTGTTTAGATCTATCATGAAATACAAGATTAGCCGTGAGTTTGATGCAACTCTGGTTATCATAGTAAATCACAGTAGGATCCAAATGAGAACCGAACAAACCAACCAGAATCTTCCTCATCCATATAGCCTCGTATGCAGCCAAACTTGCTGCCATATACTTGGCCTCTGTTGAACTGAGTGCCACGGATCTCTGCTTCCTGCTGTACCAAGAAACTGTTGTCGATCCAATACTGAAGACCCCTCCTAATGTGCTCTTTCTATCCGTTGGGCTCCCTGCCCAATCTGCATCTGTGAAGCCACATAGCTTCACCTCATCCTCCTGTCTCTACCACAATCCATATCCCGATGTGCCTCTCAAATAGCGCAATACATGCTTGCCCGCCTTCCAGAAGAGCTTGGTAGGCTTAACCATAGCTTGTGAAAGCTGGTTAACTGCATAGCATATTTCAGGTCGTGTATTGACCAAATACATCAGCGACCCCACCAACTGTCGATAAACAGTGGCATCCACTTCATCTCCCGAAGTGGCATCCTCCTTCCTCCAACCTCCAG
>APFE031358378.1:145915-225168 GCA_000404065.3 Pinus taeda
GAGTATGGATCATGGATCTGGGAGCATAATAGCATCTGCTGTGTCTCACGACAGCCTCGATCCTCCTCCCACACAATACCAATGAATGCAAGTAAAAAGGAACAGCAAGAAAGTAGAATGGAACAACAATTCAGAAATGGAACAGCAATTCAGAAATGGAACAACAATTCAGAAATGGAACAGTAGTAAAAAGGAACGGCAGGAAAGAAACTAAATCTCGCGAGTTCAACACTCTCAATTCTTGGCATCAACTTACATACGAAGGAAGAGCAATCTTTTTGTACAAGTAGACAGTTTAATCAAATGGAACAGCAAATCACCATAAACAGGAAATGTCAATCATATATAAACATAATCTGAGACGATTACCAGTAGTCCATTACTCCAACCATATGTAGCTGAAACATCCCACTTATAAAGTCTGTAACGGAAGTGGACAACTTAGAACAATGTTATGTGATCAATTCTGGAAATATGATGTAAACTCGTTACAGAGATTTACAAAAGGAAAACTACTGAAGAACAAGTATGGAACAGTAGGTACGTATATCAGATTATTGAGAACAATAAACATACCACACAAAACCAAACTGTAATGATACAATCAGCCAGTGTCTGTTGGAGCCGGGCCCTTAGCTCTCAATGGCGCACCACCAGAACTTACTTCAGATGCAGGGGGAAAATAACACCGAATATATTATATTAACGCATCAATGATAGTACAACAAAACTAAGTCTCAAAGAGACTCGATAGTCTGAGTTTAACCAACTGTGCAACTTATAACAGAAAGTAAAAAATACACAGAATATTCCAGACGTCCCTTACGTTCTTTCACATGGCCGCCCCTTTTATCACAAGTAATGGTGGAGTTATACTAACAACAAAATAAATTGAACGTAACGTCCCTCAGGATCAAAGATCCTGAGGGATCTGTTAAACTGTTAACTCCTTTCTTTTCTCTGCCTAGTCTTCCGAACTGACAGTCCTTCATCTCCTCCCGGATTGATCTGCCTTGATTTACTCGCCCTGGTCTGGACTTTACTTGGTTTTAGAAGGACAGCCGTTATCTGCTCATGGGACTCTTGTTTTACACCGCGCCTTCCTACTTTTGTCTTTTCCTGCACAAAGAAGATAACTTTCAGTGATTGGGTCATTTGTACTCATTCTTTTTGAATTCTCCCTATTGTATAACAAAGAAAAAGGTTACAACTATTGCTTGAAACATCACTAAGTTATTCGTTAAAACATACCTTTTCAACGCTCTACACACCCCCCGACTTACTCTATTTCATGGCCTCATGAAAACGTTATAATTAACATGGAGAGCTATAAGAGAATAGGCAGGAGAGGGCACTTCGTGAGAAGGTCTGCAACCATGGTGAGCAACCAAATTATCAAAGAATTGGTTCAATTGATCTGCAGGCATATCGTACAAGGCCTGGTACCCCGGTGCAGGGTGCCAAATAATTGGGCTACGGAACCGGTATCCTAACCAAGACGGCCCAGCATGCAGGATGTGCTGGCCGTAAAGGGCCAACCGTTCAGCAGCCAGCTCAAAATTCTCGTACTTGAATGGCTCCCTGAGCTGGATGTTTGGGGAAGAAACCCGATAGCGGAATTTGGCAGACTCCAGGGCAGAATCCTTAATAGCCAGAAAGTATTCCAAGCTATTTCGGATCAAACCCTCATGCATGGGCCCTAGTAGTTCCATGACACCTGGGGTTCTCATAAGGCGTTTGTGTGATTGCGAATGGGGTCTCTAGGCTCAGCCCTGACCCATAGATCTAGGCTATTCTCCTGCCTCTGGAAGGCATTGTAGGCCTTGAACCACTTCAACTGGTTGACCCCAAACGAAACGAAGGCTTGTAGCTGTACATCTCCCACAAAAGGGCCAGGGTTTAAATCAGTTTCCTGCTCCAGCACCATATTGTGCAGATAGAACTCACATAGGGACCGTTGGACCTTAACCCCATAATGTTTACAACAATCAATAAAATCGTTGACAGTATTAATCTGAATGGGGGCACCTGCCCTGACGGCTTTTATCTTCAGTCTTAAGTATCTTTCAAGGAGAAATAAAGCATAATTCTTTGCAGGGGCTCTGCAAGTCAAAACATCATACAGCGAACATACAGTGTCCAATTGTTTAATAACAGTGTCTAGTCGACGTGTTACCTTGGCAACCTTCTCCTGTTCCTTCCGCCATCCTTCAAAGGCCTGACTTTCTCGACTCATGTTCCGTAGTTGCTGTTGCAGTTCTTCATGTTTTTCCCGGGGGATCATTTGTTCCCTTAACCGCTCAACTTCCTGCTGCAACTCCTCGTATTTTTCCCGAGGGATCCTTTGTTCCCTTAGCTGGTTAGCCTCCTGTCGGGCCTGCTTCATCTCGTGGTGCAATGCCTTAGTTTTTGGATCCATTCTCCATGATTTCTCAGAGGTAGGGAGTCTCACCTGGATCTTCCTGTTTCGCTGCCTGGTTGCCTCAGTTTGAACTGCTTTGCTTTCCCTTTCTTTCTTAACATGAATGAAGGGGTATGATGGCCCCTCTGTAAATGGAATGTCGTCTTGCGGTTCGGTCTTGATTGGAACAGCGGCTGGTCCCACTGGGCTATTTGGAACAGTAGGCTGTTCCTTATTGTTAATAGGGGCGGAATTCTGCTGTTCCATGCCAGATGGAACAACATTTTGTCCTTCAGTGCTGGCTGGAACGGTCGTGGGTCCATCGGCGGAGTATTGACCTCCAAGGCGCCTGTGAGCCCCTTTCCTTCTCATCTGATGGTACCCTGCCACATTTATTCTTCTTTTTCTTCTTATCGCCCCCCTTATCCTCAGACTAGCTTTCAAACTTTGAATTTTCTGCCGAAGCTTGGCTATAATATTCAGCAGCCTCTGCTGTTTCTTTCTCAATTTCTTAATTTCCCTTGCCTCAGCTGTGGGCACATGAGCGGCCCTTATTTCTGCTCCTCTTTCATCGAGGGTTCCCTCCGGTATTATGGGAACGGACTGTTCCCGACAATCATTTTCAGTCTCTGCAACATCAGCAAGTGGGTTTTCTCCCTGTGTCTTGGGAACGGGTTGTTCCTGGTCGGTGTTTACATTTTCCTTCTCAATAACAGGGGGGTTTTCTCCTCCTTCCGTTTCTTCATGTGCTTCTCCCTCGGAGGGTAATTCAGGGGGGTCTGCTGGACTGGATGGTGAAGCATAATCTCCCAGGCTGGCCAAGATGGTGGCCAGCTCTTCTTCTCCCATGGGAACTTGTGGAGGGCTGTCCCCCAATTGTCCCATTTCTTCCTCCTGAATTGGCTATTCTGTGGCTGTCTCCGGCTGGCTGGCCTCAGCCTCTGAGTCAGAATGCCCATTTCCTTCCTCCTGAATTGACTGTTCAGTGGCTGTCTCCGGATGGCTGGCCTCGGCCTCAGAGTGTGAATGTTCACTCCCTTCTTCCTGAATTGTGTTGGGTTGTGTTATATTCTTTCCATGACTAACCTACGTAGTGAACCGGGGGGTTAGAGGGGGGGCGGAGCCCCCCTCTACGGGGTTCGGGGCAGCGCCCCAAGAAAATTTTTTTTGGACTCTATATTAGGTTGGGCGAACCTACCTATGGTTTTCGGTCCACAGTTTTGGACTCGATGGTTTTCGGTCCATGGTATTGGATGCTTCGGCATGTATAAATATGTATTGTAACATTGAAAGGAATATAATGAAAAATCAAGCTGGTAGTCCCGGTTTTGGGATCTAGTGGGAAATCTCTGTGTATATGTGTTTTATGTGTTATGCTCTCGCATTTTTAATTTTTCCTGTGATTTAGAATTCGTATGTAGGTAATTTCTTTACGGGGTTAAAAACTACACATTAGCACCCAGGGGCTTGGGAAATATGAGTTATTGTGAATTTGGAGAAAAACAGGGAAAGCAAGGAGGTTATGGGAGCATGAATGAAGTAAAGGGGCAAGAGGAAAATGACAAATAAGAACCCTTTGTGAGCACAACCAACATGGCCGGACCTGTTCTTTGACCATCAAATTTTAAAGCATGTAGCAGCGCTAACACGGCATAGACAAGACTCTCGGGCAGCTCAACCATTTCTACTTTTGGCAAAAAATGTGAAGGGATGTATAACGATTCCTGACCAGATGTAAAGTGTGCCAGCTAGCAAAGGGCCACAGTCAAAACATGGGGTTGTATACACCATTGCCTGTTCCAAGTAGACCATGGGACTCAGTCAGCTTGGACTTCATCTTGGGTCTACCGAGGACACAATGGGGTTATGACTCGGTGATGGTAGTAGTAGACCGGTTTTCGAAGATGGCACATTTCATCCCTTGCAAAAAAACCAACGATGCCACTCATGTGGCCCACTTGTTATTTATAGAGATTGTCAGGCTACGTGGTTTGCCTAAGTCTATTCTCTTTGATAGGGATGTGAAGTTCATAGGGCACTTTTGGCACTCACTGTGGAAGAAAATGGACACACAATTGAGTTACAGTTTTGCTTATCACCCGCAGACCGACGGACAAATAGAGGTGGTAAATAGAAGTCTAGGGAACCTGATACAAAGCTCGATTGGTGAGAATTTGCGGATGTGGGATTGAGTACTTACCCAGGTAGAGTTCACTTATAACGACTCGCCCAATTGCAGCATAGGTTGCAGTCCTTTTCAGATCTTGTACGAAATGCATCCTCGTGGAGTGCATGAGTTGCAAGATCTCGAAAAACAAGAAAGGAGAAGTGTAGATGGGGAATATTTCACTAATACGATGATAGATTTGCATGAGCAGGTGAATATTTTATTGCAGGACAACAACCAAAAATATAAACAATAGGAAGATTTGAAATGAAGGGAAGTGCAGTTTAATGTGCGAGATGAAGTCCTCACGCATTTGCATAAGGAACACTTCCCTAGAGGTGCATACACCAAGCTAAAGTACAAGAATATAGGTCCCTGCAA
Source organism: Pinus taeda (assembly GCA_000404065.3). Classification (NCBI taxonomy): domain Eukaryota; kingdom Viridiplantae; phylum Streptophyta; class Pinopsida; order Pinales; family Pinaceae; genus Pinus; species Pinus taeda. The sequence goes on from APFE031358378.1 coordinate 150,865, forward strand.
AGTGCTCCAAAAATTTTCAGCGAATGCCTATGAGATACAGCTACCACTAGGGATAGGCATTTCGTCCATCTTCAATGTAGCAGACCTATTTCCCTACACTACTAACCCAGAAGAAGAAGACAAAACAACATGGTCTACATGGAATACCCAATATGGAAGTGAAACTTGGATGATACAAATGCCTTACGTTCAGCCTCCTGAGATCGAGAGAATCCTCGACATTCAGGTGGCCTAACAAACTTGGCGGAAGGAGTATCTACAATACCTGGTCAAGTGGAAGAACTGTCCTATTGAGGACAGTTGGTTGCTTGATGCCAAGCAAATAGAGCAGGTAGGTTCTTCAGTTGAGAAGCTCATGGACTAGAGTCATGATTTCTTTTTACCCCGAGAGCCTGATGCAGGAGCATCCGGCTAGGGCACGATGACTAGGTGTTGGTCTCTGCCAAGGTGGAAAGTTTCATTAACGAATTGGTTTCTTTATGTTCAATTTGTCAAAGTAGGATGTAGGACTTTGTTTTTCTTTTAATATAAATATTAGTTAGGGATAGTCTAGTCGGTTAGGGTCACTATTTTGTTTGTCCTTAATAAACTATAGTTTAATAACTATTCTTTCATTTTAGAGGAAAAAGACAAATATGTCTAATGTAAATCTTGTAGTACAAGTAGAACCAAATATATGAATAGTTGTGTAACTAATAGAATAAAAACAAAAAAAAGTAACTACACATAGTTCAGATAAATGTGGGCAGAAGATATAAATGTAAAATCGAAAATCATTAAAAAGGTTCAACATACAAGTATCCATAATAACAAGAGCAGACAATTTATTCATTCAAATCCATCTGTAGCAACCATAATATTTCTTTATTGTTTCCTATCCATTGAATAACCAGAATAATTGACATGGTGGATGAAAACTTTCTTGTTTATAGTTCAAACAAAAAATACTGTATCGAATTCCCAGAACGAGGGTTTGTAACCCATTAAGAGAAGTCATGGCCAAAACAGACTAGAACAAATGCAATCAATTCGAGCGAATTAAGCATCTACATACAGTGATAAAAGCCATAGAGTACTTTCTCATTTTCGAATCCGTCCACATGAACAAAGATGGGTATGTCTACTATGTTTTCTAGTCATTGAAGTAACTACGAGTAACAACCACAGTGCAGGAATAGTTCCCTCATTTTTCCTCTTTAAAATCATTTTAAAAAGTCAAGGAAACCACAAAATATAACCAGGCACGGTCTGAGGGTGCCCAAGCCAGAACGAGGTAAATAACAGTCGAACAATCACAATCAAAACAGAGGTAATTCAAAGCCAACAATTTCTCTGTATTTACTTTCCAATATAACATGAAATGCCTATATATACATAACAGTGCCTGAACATAACCTACAAGCAGTCACAAGCCTAACAGCCAAAAAACTCTAGATGAGGGTTTTGGGATGGCTCCCATCATATATGAAATTACAGATAACAAGCATCGAAAACTCAAGAAAGCCTGCATTAAAACAACCCAGGACACTTGACTATAGCAGAGGGACACCAATGAACAAGTATTGAGGAAACCGAACCATTAGAACCTACAGGCCCTAACTCTAAAACCAAAACTGGTGATGGTGACAGAGCCTACCAAGCAAGAGCTGAGGTGACTATGCCAGGCACGACCATTTGCAAACCCTCAACCTGCAAGAGAACCAGGGCAAGATTGTGAGTATAGCTATCGATTGTGAAAGGAGAAAGAAGTGAACAAGTGCATATGCAAAAAGGGATACTTTTCTTGACATGGAGGGTTTTCTGCGTAGACAGAGTGCAGGCCATTGAGCCACAAATCTCAGATACCGAATGAGACAAAGGAGCAAGTTCATTAGACACAAAACAAAAAATAAAATAGAGTGAATCATGGATGAACGAAGTTACTTGAAGTGAAGTCGAAGACAGGAGAGTGCCACTGCTTTGCAACCTGGATGCATGCTAAAACCACTGACATTTACCAGCAAAATGATCTCATAACATAACAGTGAGCATGGAATAAAGACAAGTTAAGCAGCTGCAGAAGAATTACAAACGTATACTCACACAGGTGACAAAACCATCATTCGATGCACAAAGAGCCAAGACCATGAATTATCCAAGTGAATGCAAGTGCCAAAATTTCAGGCAAAGTAACCCCTAACCAGTGCACACATTAGTTGTAGTGTAGCCTCATACACAGGCAACATAAGCATTACTAGAACAAACCCTCGGTACTAAGAAACGAAGAGTAGAAATGACCGAGCAACAATAGGAGGGAAGGTTTTGGCTAGAACGAGGAGCAGGAAGCACAAATCAAGGCACTGATACAGTGTAATAACTACATTCATAATTGCCACCTTACCAAAATTAGAAATATTCGATGTTAAGTCACAAACCACAAACTAATCCACAGCTTAATCATTTTTTAAATCATTTAATTATTGGTTAACATAATAGCGCTAATTCCAATCTTTATTGTGTGGAACCATGTGGAGTGTTGGGTTGGTCCCATCATCTTACCACAATTATATTTTGTATATTAACATGTTCCTCAATTTTGTCTTTTGTCTTCTTAGTTACCACACTTTTGTCCATGCAAATTTCTTTTGGCCAAAGACTGCCATGTTGTTATACTGTTGTGACACCAATGATACCACACCATCATTGTAGTATTGTCTTCCTACAACTCTACCGCAATGCTACTACTATAAGACCGTCCTACTATTATGTTGTTGTAGCATTTTCTTCCTACAACTCTACTGTAACACTGCTACTACAAGACCACCCTACTATTATGTTCATGTGACGCTAATGTTTCTACAATGTTGCAACTTTGATTTACCACTACAAATCACGACCACAACGAGTCCACGCGTCTTAGAGGATTTTGAGGTGAATACCTAATGATTATGTTAATTTGTCATGATCGTCATGTTTCTTGTTGAGAATTCTTGACATCTATGGCTCGAATAATTTCTCGAGATCTAACAATTTTTATGTAGGCTACTAATCGTTTTTTTCAGTTACAAACATTGTGGGTTGGGAAAAATATCATTTTGTAAAAGGAGGATGATAAAGGGAAACATAAAGAGAGGCAAGTGAAGCTTATTTACAATGAAGCGAAGCTCAACAACAAGGAGAAGTTAAAGAGAACATCTTCAATGAAGCAAAGCTTATTTACAATGCTTGACTACTAAAGCTCATGCAAAGTTTCCCATGAATTTTTCTTGGCCCAAACTCCATTGACATGCATGTGTGCCAAAATAATCATGGTCACAGATGAAGAAAATGTCATTGGGGGGACTAGAACCCTGGTTGGGGTAACGAGAACCATAATTTCACTGACTTGGAAAGTCACTGTTAACTTGTCATGGTTTTTGGCTAAATATAGACAACAACATGTTGTTCATTCTGAATGAGGTGGAGTATTGTTTAATCCATATTTACACATGATGAATTTATTTTGTTCAGGATATACACTAGTTTTACAGTCTGCTTTATTGTGGATCGAAAGGCTATGACAATTACAATATAATGCTCAAATGTTTACTTGTAAACTTGTTTTAATGAATATAGTGTGCAAAACTGTTATAGTTGTGATTGATTGCGTGCATTTTTCTTGATACATGTATATGTGATTGTATGCAATGTTTTGGATATATTTGGTTGTGATTTCCTACGTTGTTTTTATAAAGCTGGTCAACAATATGCTATTTATTTTGAAAGAGTTGGAGTTTTGTTTAATCTAGTTTCCACATGGTGTATGCATTGTGCTTAGGATATATGGTAGTCTTACAACCTTCTTTATTATGATTTGAAGGGGTATGATAACTATTATACAATTGTTGTAATTTATTTATTGTTAATTTTTTTTTCTTTATATTTTGTCATGCTTGTAAGTTAAATGCAACTTACTAGTTTAATCCTCATTCATTTTGCATGATCTGATAATCACATGATGAGTGACCTTAGTTGAAGATTTATTAAAAAAAAGGTATTACAGACTCATGTGCTGGTGTGTGTTCTATGTTATTGAAACAATGGATCGATCAGATTGCCAATACACAGACATTTAAATGGAAAGACAATAAAGAATTACAGTAAGCAACACAAAGACACAAACAGTTTTTAGTAAGGAGTTCACCCTATTCCCCAGGGCTATGTCTCCGGTCCAGCCTCAGTGGTGGCCTGGTTTTATTGTGTGTTACAGCAAAGAATTTACAATGTAGGGACTCAATATGAGTTCTCTTAATAGCATATTTTTCTTGGCAGGGTGGTTCTTGGATTCCCCAAGCCTCTCAGATTTCACAGACTCTTTCTCTTCCTACCAGCTCTGTGACCTTTGGTCTACAGTGGAAAGAGCCAAATGTGATGCTCAATCCAGACAGATTCCTCTATGGGAAAGCTTGAATATTCAAGCTCTCTGGTGCTCGATGCTGCCTATGGTCAGCTCGACCCTCTGTCTCCTCTGCTTGGCTTTACTGTTCTCTGTGTTCAATCCTCCTCTCACGGTTCACTATCCACTCCCTCTCTTGGTCGCTTGGATTCTTCTCCAATTCCTCTATGTTTGACTGTCTCTGCTCATGGCTTTAACCATTCAATCCCTGTGCCTGTTCGGTTCCTCTCCCGCTTATGCTGATTCACCTTCTGCAGCTGTGCTTGGAGTTCCCTGTTCGGCGTCAGCATGAACGCTCAAGAAGTTCCACGTGTCTCCATCTAACTGGTGCCAGCATGCTTCATTGGTTCGTTCCTCCAGTTATGTCATGGATATGCTCTTTCTCCACCGTTGCGGTTAATAGAATCCAAATCCCTTTAAATCATGGCTTAGTTTCCTGTCGATTCCGCTTCTTTCTATTGGGCGCAATCTCAGCCATCCGATCTCGGCTCCTCCAGATCCAACGTCATACACATGTCGAGCGCGGTTGACTTGCTCGACCATTAGTGCGCGATCATGACATTTTTTCTCTCACTTCTGCTGCCACGTGTCGATCACTAAGTGGGATCGCTCTGCACTGCTCCAAAACCTCTCATGGTTCAAGGGCACCCCAATCAAAACTGCCAGTTTCCAGGGCACAGGTCTTGCCTTTATCCTTTGGCACTTTTTTCTTTCTACACTCGCGGTTCTCTGGCTCCCAACGTGACCGAGTGCTTAAGGCTTCCCCATTTCAGCCCTGTTTTCCTAGCGAAGCGCAATAATCGTGCATCAAAATCACCTCCTTTTCATGATCTGGGGCTCCCAAGGGCTGTTTTGACCTCCTACGCAGTCTCCATGGGCCTCGGTCAGCACACTTTGACCGAGGTCCTCATCTTTCCACGCCGATTGCCATGTCCACTGGTTCAGGGCATTTTTGATGCTGTTTTGTATTTCATTAGAGATTTGTTCAACTCGATACCATCAAGGTTCTTGACAGTCTTTTGTGGATCTAATTTAGATCACAGCCTCCCTACTGAAAAAGATTTTGGACCACCAAAATTTTGTTTTTCTTCAAGCATCGACTAAGTGAGGAAACTTTTGACTCACTTGTCCAATCTCAATCCACTTCCCATTGCTCGGCTTCGAACCTTTAAGCCCAATTCTGAGGTATTCCACTTGTCCACTGCGTGTCATCCTCACCTTCCTATCCAGCACTGTGTCTTCCTACAACTCATTAAGATATTCAGGTAGCAGGTCATCAACAGAATGTAATTGACTCTGCTCTTCAGGGTCCTCAATCATTGAATGTTCAGACAACCTCAAGCAATCTGCGTTCATGACTAAGTAGATGTGCATGTAAGCTGGCAGATCAAGGTGAAAAGCATTCTCACCAATCTTCTCAAGTATCCTGAAGGGTCCATACTTGATAGGTTGTAGCTTTTTACCTTCACCTTGCATTCTGTCCTTGCTGATATACAGCCAAACTTGGTCTCCAACTTGAAAACTATGCTCCATCCGATGCTTATCATGTCTAGCCTTGTACTTGGCCTAGCTCTTTTCTAGCTGTTCCTGTACTGCCTGGTAGATCTCCTGGATCTGTTCAATGAACCTAGTTGCCTTGTTCACATCACTGTGTTTATTAACCATCGTATCTTTACCAAAGAAAAAATCCAAAGGAGACCTTGGTATGAAACCAAAACAGGTCTCAAAAGGAGATCTTTGTGTAGAAGAGTGTTTGGCTCTATTGTAAGTATGGTGCACATAGCACAAGTGCTCATCCCAAAGCTTAGGATGTTTGTTGCAATATCCTCTCAGTAAATGGATCACTGTCCTGTTAACTACTTCTGTCTGGCCATCTATTTGTGGATGAAAAGTTGTTCTTTTCTTTAATTTGGTGTCCATTAGTTCCCATAGAATGGACCAAAACTTCCCCACAAATTGGGTGTCTGGATAAGATATAATAGAAGTGGGTAATCCAAAATGAACCCATACATGTTCAAAGAATAATTTTTCATTTTGTTCAGTTGTAATTTGTTTACTACAGGGTATCAAAATACACATTTTGCTGAACCTATCCACAACAACATATAGATAATCATGACCTTTCCTAGATTTATTGAGGCAATCCTCCAACGAAATCCATGGAAATGCTTTTCCAGGGGTGAAAGAACTGGCAAGGGAGTGTACAAGCCTAGTTTTCTATTGCTAGGCTTGCTTTTAGCACACATGGAACACCCCTTTACATATCTAGAAACTGTCTCATTCATTTTCGGCCAATAGCAGAACCTTTGCAGCTGTGTAACTGTTTTACTTACCCCAAAGTGACCTGATATCAGAGAAGTGTGCGCTTCCCTAATTATCTTTGCTCTCTCAGTTTGTGGAATGCAAAGTTTCCCACAATGATATAAGAGTCGGTCCTTCACATGATAGTCCAATTCTTCTGCTCTTTTGCGTTGACTCAAAGTTGCATATACATCTTTAAAGTCCATATCCTGAGGATACTATTCTATGTAGCTTTCACACAGCACAGAATTATGCTTAAGTATGGTAGATGCATTTATAATGGGTCTAGATAACATGTCCGCAACCTTGTTATGTATGCCCTTTTTATATCTGATGACTAAATGAAACTGTTGTAGAAAACCCATCGATCTGTAATGTCTTAATTGTTGCAACTTAGTTTGGGAGTGTAGATATTGAAGTGGCTGATGATCAATATGTATTACTATTTCTTTGCCCATTAAGTAATGTTTCCACTTTTTCACACTCTGAACTAATGCATACAATTCTTTATCATAGGTAGGATAGCTAACTACTGCTGGATTAAAAGTCTCAGAATGATAACATATGGGTTTATCGTGTTGTGTCAACACTGCTCCCATGGCATAGTCATTGGCATTAGTTTGGATCTCAAATGGTCTTTGTAGATCTGGCAGTGCTAGTACATGTGTTGTACTAATTCTTTCTTTCAAGGTGTCAAAGGCTTTCTGCTGTTTGCCTTCCCACTGAAACACCTTGTTCAATCCTGTCAAAGCATGCAAGGGAGCTGCAATTGAGGAAAAATTGGAAATGAAGTTCCTCCAATACTGTGCTGCTCCTAAGAAGCTTCTCACTTCTATAGTAGACTTCGGGTTAGGCTAGTTTATGATGACTGCCACTTTAGAGGGATCTATTTTTAATTCACCCCCCCCTACTATATGACCTAAATAATTTAGAGAGGTTTTGCCAAATTCACATTTGGAGAGTTTAACATAAAGTTTTTCTCTTTTTAAAACATCTAATGTCTGCTTAACGTGATTTAAATGTTCTTCCCACGTTTTACTAAAAATCAGAATGTCATCCAGATACACAATAACAAAATCATCAAGAAAAGGTCTGAGCACATCATTCATTAATATTATGAAAGTAGCAGGAGCATTAGTTAGGCCAAAAGGCATAACCAACCATTCATACAATCCCTGCTTTGTTTTGAAAGCAGTCTTCCATGCATCTTGTTCTGCAACTCCGACCTGATGGTATCCACTGTGCAAATCCAGCTTGGTGAAATAAACAACTTTATTCAATTGATCTAAAAGATCAATTATGTGAGGAAGGGGATAACGATTTTTGATTGTTATCTTATTTAGTGCTCGGTAATCAATGCACATTCTCCACGAGCCATCTTTCTTTTTCACCAGAACGATTGGTGACCCACATGGTGATGTGTTAGGCCTGATGAACCCTTTCTCGAGCAAATCCTGCACCTGCTTCTTGATTTCAACATTCTCTAAAGTAGACAACCTGTACATCCCAATGTTAGGAAAAGGAACATCTTGCTGCAAAATAATATCATGTACTATTCCATTTTTGGGTGGCAGACCTTTACGTTCTTGAAATAAGATATCATACTCTGAAACAATCTTTTTTACATCAACTTACTGATCAACATTACAACCCTCAAATATATTGGTCTTATTAGGTTTCTTTTCCTTTACAACCATCAGTAAGAAATGTTTGCATGAATTTATCATTCTTTTCATCTATCCAGAGTTTATTAGAGTATCATTATTCTTGAGCTTGTGAGCTCTTACAAAGTATTCGATTCCATCTTTAACAAGTAGATACTTGTTCTCATCTCTATAGAAAATAGCCTTTCTATCATACAAGTAAGGGCTTCCTAAAACAATTGCACATATATCCAAAGGAATGACATCTAACTCAACCTCATCTACAAATGCTGACCCAAAAGAAAACTTGAGTTTGCACTGTCTAGTCACTTGTAGTTGTGCTTTATCATTCAACCATCCTAATGGGTATTGTTTCTTGTGAGGTGTAGTTGCTAATCCCAATTTCTTTACAATTGCTTCAAAAATCAAGTTTACTTGTGAACCACTATCAAACAAAGTATCAATCTTTTGATATTTGGAAATAACTTGAATATGAAAAATCTTGTGTCTTTTTCTCTCATGTTCTTCATCAATAAACGTTTGAGCAGAATTACTAGTAGATTCTTCAGAATTCTTACCTTTTATACCTGTGGCTGCAACGATTATTTCATCTCCCGAGTCTGACCCCAAATCTTTCTGAATAGCTACAACAGTCTTCTTCTTCTTGCCCTCAAACTTGTTAGGTCTCAGCTCTGGATGCAGAATCCAACACTACTCATCATCATGCCCCTCCTTTTTACAGTGATTGCATGAAGCTTTGCCTTTCTGTGCAGTGTTAGCCTTCCTTGCTTTCCACTTCTACTTTCTTTTCTCTTTGCTCTTGCTTGCAGTGGATTGGGATGGTCCCCCAACTTCTGGATTTCCATTCATTCCTCTAGCTTCTAGATGAGTAGCTTGTACAAATACCTCATCTATACTAGTGGGATTTAATATGAGGATGATATGCCTCATGTTGCTGTGTAGACCACCAATGTACTTCAAAAGAGTCTCTGGTGAGTCTAATGATATCCCTAGAATCAATGCTCTCTTTCTAAATTCTTGGGTGTAGCCTTGCACACTTTTCCCTTTCAATTGCTGAAGAGTTTGCCAACTCATCATGGCTTGTTGCATGTAGGCCAATGGATAGAACTGCTTCTTGATTGCAGAAACAAATTCACTCTAGACAGAGATAGTCTTCTCATGTCTTTTCATGTCAACTCGGGTTCTGCCTTCCGACCAAATCAAGGTAGTGCCTCCTAGGCGTAGGCTTGCCAGCTGAATTTTGCTCTTGTCTGAGTCAATGTTTTGCACTCTGCAATACACATCAATTTGTCTAATCCAATTGTCCAACGTTTCAACATTTAGCTCTCCATCATATATAGGCAAATCAAATTTAACATCTAGCTCAATCAAAGATACTTTCTTATTATGCACAGGGCTATTAGGAGGTGTGAGAAAGCTCTCCTCTTTCCTCTTTCCTTTTGAGTGGTCATGGGAATGAGACTCATATTATTCTTTGTCTTGTTTAGAACCTGATGAATCTTCACCCTTATGCTTCCTAAAGTCCTTATACATTTCTTCTACCATAGACTTTATAGCTAGGAAACTCTCTATGAATTAAGGGTCTGGCCCCATAGAACCTTCCTCTAACATTTTCTTCTAAGGATAGACGCTCCCAATTTCAGGATTAGTTTCGACCAACTCTCCTTCTCCTAATTTGAGCTTTGATCTAGTGAGCATTCAACATCTAAACCAACATAAGCTTGTCAAACCTTACAGCCTAGAGCTTTGATACCAGTTGATCTGATAATCACCCTATGAGTGACCTCAATTAAGATTTATTAAATGAAGGTATTACAGACTCATGTGTTGGTGTGTGCGTCTATGTTATTTAAGCAACGGATCGATTAGATTGCAAATACACAGACACTTGAAATGGAAAACAATAGAGAAACACAGTAAGCAAATACAAGAACACAAGAACTTAATAAGGAGTTCACCCTATCCTCCAGGGCTACATCTCCAGTCTAGCTTTCAATGGTGGCCTTCTTTTATTGTGTCTTGAAGCATAGAATTACAATGAAGGAGCTCAATGTGAGTCTCCTGAAAATGGAAATTTGCTTGGGAAGGTGGTTCTTGGATTCCCCAAGCCACTAGAGTACACAGACTCTTTTCCTTACCAGCTTTGTGACCTTCTAGTTTATAATGGAGAGAGCCAAATGTGTGCTCAGTCCGAACATATCCTCTCTAGGATAGCTTGAATCCCTCAAGATCTTTGGTGCTTGATGCTGCCTTCAGTCAGCTCAGCCCTCTGTCTTCCGTTCTGCTGTTACTTCATTGTCCTCTATTCTTCCTTTCTATGTTCTGTCCTCCTCTCCAGGTGTGTGTGTTTTCTATTCTTTGTTCATGGCTTTAAGGCCATTCATACCCATGGCTGTTAGATTCCTCTTCCACCTCCCATCGGATCGCCTGCTACAGCTTTGCTTGGACTTCCCTGTTCAGCATCATCATCAGGCTGACAGGGAGTGGCCACATGTCCTCCTGCAGCTGCGCCAATTCACTTCATCAGTTTGGTTTTTCTGTTACGTCATGGAATGAGTCTTTTGCACCTTGGTAGTCAAATTAGATGTCAAATCTTTAAAAGTTGTGGCTTAATCCCCCGTCGATTCCACTTTCCCATTAGGCCTCTAGATATGATTCCATATGCACGTTTAGCGTGGTTGACTTGCTCAATCGTTAATGCATGATCAGCGGTGGTTTTCTCTCTCCTCTGCTTGCCACGCGTCGACCGCTGAGTGGGTTCACTCCATTTTCACCAATTTTGCTTATTATTTGAGGGTGCCCCCGATCAATACTGTCATGTGGAATGAGTCGATATTGCGGACAAGATAGACCTTCCTAGAATCTAATGAAGACCTAATGACAAACAAACCAACCAGACACTATCTTTCTATAAATGCGCTTTATAAATAATGGCAAACAAATGTGTTTAAGGCCTACCTCATGTCCAACGCAAGTTTGGGGATGCTTTTGCTCCTTTGATCCAAGTAAGTTCCTTTGTCGCAAACCTGCAAACACAAACAAGGTAAAACAATTAAATAGCATCTGAATAACCAGTATTATAAAACATATTTAACATGAAAGTCAAGGAGTCCATGAAACAAATAACATGAGATACTTGTTGAGAAAAATAAGCTTGATTGTATTAATTCAAAAGAAGAAGAACTTTACAACCTTTGCCTTGATGCTGTACAAGCTCCTCCTAGGGTCCAACAAGAAGGCTCCTCTACTTTGACAAGCTTCACTCACTCCCAATGAAGCCAAAAAGGTATGTGATCTCTCCTCTTAAGCTCAAATAGGAAGTCTTGATTTCACTAGCATTTACCCTCAAAAGTTCAGCTTCTAACCTCTCCAGCCACTAACCCAATGCCTCAATTTATAGTGCAATGGAGATTAGTTACCAGGTCCTCCTTCAAAGGGATAAAATCCTCCTTCAAAGGGATAGCTCCTCCTAACAAGGGATTAGCTCCTTCTCTTATGGGATGAATGAACCACTTTGGAGCGAACAATCCACATCAAAATTCCTTCTAGAAAACTCTAGAATTAACCTAAAGTGAGTTTTTTAGATAAAAATTGCGCCTTTTGACTTTCACAGGGGTACACACCCTCCCCTTTACATACAGAGAATATAAGTACACAGGTATCCTGAACAAAAGGTGTGGGCCCGCAGGCAAAAGAGAGAGAAAGTGCGGAACCAGAGTTACATTGCTTTTTTTATGTCTTTCTCTCATTTCCAAAGCTTTTTTTGAAGAGCTGAGGTTTGAGACTTTCTTAGGAAGTTGGTATAGGTGGTGATAGACCCATACCGACTGCAAATAATCAAGGAGACAATATTTTTGTGTAACAGATACCGCCAGTTTTTGGAGCGCAGGTTGCACCTTGTCCTTTAGCCTTTTGTCCATGGTTTTCCAGCTCCCATGCGACTGAGTGCTCGAAGCTTCCCCATTTTGAGGATTTTCGCCCAACGATGTGTGATTATGCACTAATCGCGCATCAAAAACCTCCTCCGTTTCCTGATCTGGGCCTCCCATGGGCTAAATTTGCCTCCCTCGCAGTCTCCATGGGCCTCAATCAGCACACTGAGGTCCTCATCGTTCCACGTTGGCTGCCATTGCCTCTGGTTTAGAGGTGTTTTTGATCGTTGTTGTAAATTCTTTGAAGTCTATCCCGACTTGGTACAACCATGGCTCTGTTTATCTCTCTTTATGGATCCAATTCAGATCAAGCCCTCATCCATACAACCAAGCTTTACTGCAATCTTGCCAAGGGATTCCTACGTTGAAACAAGAAATATACACTACCCATATTTACCACAATTCCATCATTTACTGGTCTAGGGATCACTATGCCTATGCAAGTATGGATGCCTCCAGATCTGTCCACCTAAACTATGAAGAAATTTTCTGTCTCCGCCCTCTAGGCTTTATCGTATATCCTACCATTCATTGATCAAGGATTCCTAGACCCAAAAAGATTATACAGAAATCAGTTTTACTGCAATCACACTTTCCGCAATCCAGGGATTCCTAGGCCTTTTATTTCTCTCTTAAGACCACCCCACTTAGTTTTGAAACTGTCCACCAATCCAACTCAACTAAATAAGAGAAATTCCATCACACCATGGTTATCTAGAAATGGAAAGGCAAGGTTGAAAACCAGTGTCACACCTGGAAAAACCCATGCCAATGACAACAAGAGAACCAAAAGTGCACATGCATGTACCATGCATGCTAAAACTAGCAAGGAAATCATACATGTAACTTGATACCTACAAGTAACCCCACTATAGCTTCTTAATCCCGCTCTTCCTTGCTTGATCTTTGCTTCCATTTACTTTGTGGTCCTTCCTTTTCATTTGTTCCTCCAATTCTAGAGTGCACTAATAATACTCTAAGTGTGCAACAATATGAGAGTGTGAGAATAAAGAGAGAGATCCAAAACTAATCTAAAAAAGGGTTGTGAGTTGATCCCGAAAAGACTTGTTGTCAATGACGCCTCTATTTTCTTCAATTTCCATTATTTTCCCTTCATTTTCCTCCTCACGTGAAACTTCTGACCTTTCACCTTCTTTTTCTCCTAATTTCCTTTATTTTCATAAATAAAATACCAATTAATGCCTCTTGCCTTTCCAAATCCTTTGTCATTTCCTTTGCCAATTACAGTAGCCAAAATAAACCAAATGAACACCCACACTAGGATGCTTTTCCCAACGTTTATCTTCGAATAAGTGTCCCACGACCTAGGTTATTATTTTTCCTTTATTAACTTTTTTACATGGATTTTTAACCTAGGTTTGTTACAGACCCCCTCCCGCTTAGGGGAACACCCTCATCAATGTTCAATGACACCTAAACTAGCAAGACTGTTGAAAAGAAAAACATATTGTCCATGGAGCTTTATAACTTAGCTCAATGCAGTATTTACAATGATCAACCTGTTGAAAGAAAACTAACATGACAAACATAACAACATGACACACATACCGCTCATTAGAGCTTTATAACACAACTCATGACATTATTTACATCCATATACATCTATACACAAACCAAAACTACTTTTCCTTAGCCAGAAAATGTTGTGAAACCAGCTCACAAAAAGATAGAAAAGATAAATGAACGCCTTAGAAATAAGCCTCTTCGAGGGGACAACCTCCTTTACATTACACAAATAAAAAATTCTTTAATGATTCAAATGAAAAAGCATCCTTTTTATATATATGAGTCTAAGGGGCCACAATATAACCAAGCCGAACTAACAATAATAACATAAAGGCACAAAAATAACAATAGAATAGAGGGATTCTACAGGGCATAATAATAACAATATGGGGACAATAGGGGCACACCAATAACAATAAGGGATACAACGACAATAGTAATGGGGGAATCACTTGTATTATAGGGACCTAACATGCCCCTTTCCTTCAAAAATGTGTTGTCCTCAACGCTTGAGTAGTTATGAATGCTTTTGTATAAAATTCTCATCCTCCCATGCGGAATCTTCAATAGGTAAGTTCTTTCACTTGATGAGATACTCTGAAATTGCTCGATTTTGTAGCTGTCGAGTTCTTGTTTCTTTGACTGCTCTAGGTTCCAATATGATTTTTCCTTCCTCATCAAGTTCTGGCAATATTGTTTGAACTGGAAGCTTGTCACCTATAACCTTATTTAAGCATGAAACATGGAAAACTCAATGCACTCGGGAAGCTGCAAGAAGCTCCAATTTGTATGCCATACTACCTATCTTTTGCAACACCTTCTATGGACCATAATAAATTTGGTGATAATTTATTATCTTTATTAGCATTCTTGAGGGGCATTTGTTTATATGGTTGTAGCCGTAGGAATGCCCAATCACCTACATCAAAACTTCTTTCGCTGCGATGTTTTTCTGCCTACTATTTCATTCTATTCTACGCCAAGGTGAGGTTATCCTTTAAGAGTTGGAGAAATTGTTGTTGATGCTTGATGTGATCTTCCACTACTTGAACCTTAGAATTATCTCTTAAATATGATGTGATGGATGGTGGATGATATCCATAAAGTGCCATAAATGGGGTCATTTTTGTTGCAGTATGGAAGGAAGTGTTATACCACCATTCAACCAGAGGTAGCCATTTGACCCATTGTGCCTGTTTATCAGATACAAAGCAACAAAGGTATCCTTCCAAACATTTGTTTACAATCTTAGTTTTCCCATCAGATTGAGGATGATAAGATGAGTTATGAGCTAACTGAGTACCAAGAAAAGAAAATAATTCAGTCCAAAAATTTCCAGTGAAAATTGGATCTCTGTCACTTACAATAGTCTTTGGGTTTCCATGTAGCTTTTGAATTGTTTCCATAAATGCAGTAGAAACTGTACTTGCTTTAAATGGATGAGATAATGCATAAAAGTGTGCATAATTGGTAAGTCTATCAACTACCACCATGATAACACTCTCTCCTTCGGACTTGGTAAACCTGTGATAAAATCCATTGAAACCTCCTCCCAATGTTAGCTTGGAATGGATAATGGTTGTAATAGTCCTGGGGTCCTAATTGTTTCAACTTTATTTTGTTGGCAAACCAAATATTCTACCACAAAATTTTGAATATCTGATTTAAGGCCATCCCAAAAAAAATCCTTCTTAACCCTATCGTAGGTTTTTAGAAATCCTAAGTGCCCTCCTAAGGGAGAGGTGTGCAATTCCCTAAGAATATTTTATTTGAGTTGGGAATTCTTACATAGGTATAACCGATCCTTGTACCATAATGAATCATTTTTCCAGCTAAATGTTTTAGATGTACTGGGATCTTGTTGTATCTTTTGAATGAGTGCCCACACTTCCTCGTCATTCTTCCATTCATCCCTTGCTTCCTTTATCCAATCTGGTTCAATAATAGAAATGGCACAAAGAAATGCTTTCACATTCTCATCCTTTCTTGAGAGTGCATCTCCCACAACATTTTTCTTCCCTTTTTTGTAGATGATTTCAAAGTCATAGCCCAACATCTTTGTGACCCATTTTTGCTACTCTTCTAAAGATAATCTTTGTTGTAAAAATTATTTAATACTATCATGATCTATTTTTACCTCGAAGTGTCTTCCCATTAGGTAGGGTCGCCATTTCTTAAGTGCATGTAGCATTGCCAACATTTCCTTCTCATAAATAACTTTGTGTAAATGCGTTCCTTTGATTGGACGACTTTCGAAAGCAATGGGTCTTTCATATTGCATTAAAATAACACCAATTACATTTCCTAAGACATCACATTCCACAATAAAGGTTTTTGTGAAGTCTAGTGTAGCTAAGACTGTTGCTTGGCACATTACCTCTTTAAGATGTTCAAAGGCCTTTGTTGCTTCTCGAGTCCATGAAAATGCATATTTCTTCAATAATGTTGTTAGAGGTGCTGCTATCCTCCCATAATTCTTAAAAAACTTGTGATAATATGCTGTCAACCTAAGAAATCCTTTTAGATTCTTTATGGATGTGGGGATTTTCCATTCCTTAATGGTTTTAATTTTGCTAAGGTCTACCTTAAGACCTTCATGAGATACAATATGACCCAAATATTCCACCTCTTGTACTCCAAAGAAACATTTGGAGATTTTTTCATATAATTATTTCTCCTCCAATATTTTGAGCATCATGTCAACATGTTGGACATGATCCTTCCAAGACTTGTTGTAGATTAGTATATCATCAAAAAATACTAACGCAAATTTTCTAAGGAAGGGTTTGAAAATGGAATTCATCAAACATTGAAATGTATAAGGTGCATTAGTAAGGCCAAAAGGCATGACCAAAAAAACATAATGACCCTCATGAGTTCTAAATGTTGTTTTTGGAATGTCTTCAGTCTTCATTATGATTTGACGATATCCTAAATGAAGATCCAACTTGGTGAAGTAAATTGATCCATGCAATTCATCCAGTAATTCATCAATGAGAGGAATGGGAAATTTATCTTTAATAGTGAGCTTGTTGAGCTCCCTATAATATGGACACATGCCCCATGATCCATCCTTCTTGTGAACCAATACTACTGGAGTAGAGAAGGAACTTTGACTAGGTTGAATTATACTAGCCTCTAGCATTTCTGCAACCATACATTCAATTTCACTCTTTTGGACATAGGGATATCTATAAGGCCTGATGTTTGAAGAACAATTCTTGGAATCAAATTAATAGCATGATCATGATCACAAATAGGTGGGAGACCTTTGAGAGTCTCAAATACCTTGGAATGATTGTCCAAGACTTTTTGGAGATTTGGAGAAATGGATGATTTTGGTGGGAACCTCTAGTGAACATAATTGTGCAATTATGCCTCTTTCTTCTTTCTTTAGAAGCTTTATCATTCCATTAGAGCTGATTATATTTCTTGGTTTCCCTACAATACCCCTTAATTCAACTTCCTTTCCTTTTGAAGAGAATTTCATGAAAAGTTCTTGAAAATTAAAAGCTATTGTACCGAAGGATTGTAGCCATTGGACTCCTTGTACAACATCAACACCACACATTTGAATGGAAAGCATTGGGATATTCAATACATATTCTCCCATGGATAGCTTGATATTATGGCACTTTGTTGAGCAATTTATGTTTCCTCCACTTGCAACTATCACTTGACACTCTGGTGCTAGATATATGAAGCAATTCAATTCCTTGGCCATATTACAATGAATAAAATTATGGGTACTTCCCAAATCAATCAACACTATTACCTTTTTCTTCTTGATATGGTCTTCTATCTTGATAGTTTGAGGAGTAGTAATTCCAGCCAATGCATTACAAGATATGGTCGGATTCATTTCTTCTTTTTCTAGGGTTTGTTCCTAGTGTATATCTTCTTCTTTTGACATTTATTGTTCCTTTTCTTCCTCCTCTTCACAATCTATGTAAAATAGTTTCTTCTCTACACACTTATGACTTTTAGTGTATTTGCTATCACAATTGTAAAAAAGCCCTTTTGCTCTTTTTTCTTCCATTTGTTGTGGTTTCAACCTTGTAGGTTGTGGATGGCTAGGGGCAAGAACACTTCCATCTTTATGATTGTGAGCAGTAGGATTCGTTGTTGCCATAATTTTGCTTTCCATTTTTCTTGCCAACCTGAATGCCTTCTCCAATGAATCTGGTTCGCAAAGGTAAACCTCATGTTGGATGTTATCTTTTAAAGTCCCTATGAACACATCAATCCTATGCTCTTCTGGAACATCTTTTACCCTTATATTCAATTTTTGGAAGTCCTCAATGTGCTCCGTCATTGAACCCTTTTGTTTGAGATTTATTAATTGGCTAAAAAAGGTGTTTCTTTTTGTATCCTCATAATGTGCTATCATTTCATCGATAAAAATAGCCCAAGTGACAATTTGTTTATGAGAGAAAAGCCACCAATACCATACAAACTAATTTGGTTCCAAATATAAAGTTGCAATGCCTACCTTTTGTGTGTTTTGCATATTATAGAGATCGAAAAATTGCTCCATATGTAGTATCCATGTTCTAGGATCCTTGCCATCAAACCTCCTCATATCGATCTTTGGAACATGGTGGTTCTTTGATCCAACATTAGGGTATATGAAAGTATGATTAACATTTATTTTGTTCTCATCATGAGTTCCCTTTCCTACCCTTTCGCCATTAGTAAGCATTTCTTGTAGAAATTTTGTCAAATCTGTCTTCAAATTTGTCTAAAAATCGTCCATGCCTTTCTTTAAATCATCCATCTTAGCTTCCACACCATCCATCTTAGCTTCCATGCCATCCATCTTAGTTTCCACGCCATTCATCTTAGCTTTTACGCCTTTCTTTAAAACATCCATCTTCGCTTCTATGCATTTCTTTAAACCATCCATATTAGCTTCTATGTCTTTCTTTAAACCATCCATCCTATTTTTTGTTACTTTTTGTGCGAGTGAAATTTGTTGCACTTGGTCTCGTAATTTTGATATATCATGTTGCATTTCTTCCTCTTCTTCATGGGTCATGCTAAAGCTTTTAGGTTGCTTACTAGGTGTTTCCATTTTCTTTCTTTGGGGCATAAATTACCAATAATAATGCTTCACTATGCCCTTTGAATTCCTTCAAACTAATTTTTCAAACCAAGCTTATGCAAAAATTATAAAAACTACACACCTTTTTTCACTTTATAGGAGCTCGATATTGAATCTAATTACATATCTCTATAATTTTGGATCTCCTAATTTTCAAATTGCTTCATGTGGTAACCCTATGAGTAATATTTCTAACCCTACAAATCTGATCAATATTGGATTCTCCAATGAAGAGTTATGCCAAATCTCCCATGATGACCTGAGTATACACTAGTTCAGTAGAGTGAACTTGTACGACGTTCAGCGGGTCACTGTTTCAACCTTAGGTTCTAGAAATGATACCCAAAAAAACTATAGTCAGTCCACTTTCTATAAATTCTTACGAAAATTCAATCCGATGCTCAGAGCAAAATTTATGACGATTTTCCCAAGGTGACCTATTTGGATTGTAATTCTGGGGTTTCCAAAAATCCTAATTTCCTCATATTATATCTCTGAAAATATAGCGAGACAAGATCTAAAACTTGGAGCCAAACTTCCTCAAATAATATTAAAAATATAGTGAGACAAAATATGAAATTTGGATCGGACGTTCAGCGTGATTTCCTCTCAAATGGTCTTTTTTTTAGCTTCTAAAACGTCACAGAAAAAAGTTATAGCTAAAAGTCAACGATGGCCTGTTTGGAGCAGCGAAACCCTAGAATCCAAAGCTTTGATACCAAATGTTATGAAACCATCTCACAAAAAGATAGAAAAGATAGTTTAATGCCTTAGAAATAAGCCTCTTAGAGGGGGAACCTCCTTTACTTACACAAATGAACAATTCTTGGATGATTCAAATGACAAAGCCTCCTTTCTATATATAGGAGTCTAAGGGGTCACAATATAACCAAGCCGACCTAACAATAATAATATAAAGGCACAAAATTAACAATAGAGGGATTCTATGGGGCATAATAATAAAAATATGGGAACAATAGGGTGCACAACAATAAAAATAAGGGATACAACAAAAATAGTAAAGGGGGAATCACTAGTATTACAGGGACCTACCAAAAAACAAGGAAGGATACATAGCCCCCATCTGATCAACCATCTTCCATGTAGATTCATTGCGTCCAATGTGCTTCCAATGCACTTTAACCTTCACGATTTCTTGGTTCCAGAGCATGAGCATCTTTCTCTCCAAACTACACTGAGGTTCCTACTGTTATCCTTCAAGATCTACTTGCAATACAAAAAAATGAATATCATGATCAACATCCTTTACATATCTTTTAAGCAAATGAAATGTGGAAAAAATCATGGACTTTCATTTTCAGAGATAATGCAAGTTTGTAGGCCACTGGTCCAATCCTCTTGAGGATCTCAAAAGGCCCACAATAATGAGGTGCCAACTTTGTACGTGGCCCAATTCTCAAGGAGCTCTTCTTGGGCTTGATGTGAAAGTGCACATGTTCCCCAACCTAAAACCCCTTTTAAAAAAACCTATGTTGATCTACATAGCGTTGCTACATGTCTTATGTAGCCTTTAGATTCTTCTTGATAATGTACATTTCATGTTCCATCTTTGTCGAAATGTCCGATCCTATCAATACCTTGCTCACTAGATCACTCCAAATAATAGGAGTATTAAAACTTCATCCATACAGTGCCTCATTCAGACTCATCCTCGGTGGCTTCGCATACCCATTGTTACAAACAAACTCAATCAGTGGAAGATACTTGTTGGGATCAGTATAGGGCTTATAAATGTACCAACATTTAATTTGTCAATCCGGAAAGTTCATGAACTTCGAGATGCAGCACTGGAAATGCCAGAAATCCCTTGGCAACCTGCAAAATAAATGCTAGTCTGCCTTGCATATTAATCTCTTCAATAAATGAAATCCTGCACTAAAAGAGAATTCAAGAAAACACCAATCCAAACAATTAAATCATGTGGTAAATAAAATGCAATTAACAATGTGAAAGGAAACTCTAATTACGAGTGAACAGAAGGGAAATCTGAACTAGAAATCAAGGAGTGTCGACACAATAACAAAAAGACTGTAAATGTTGGAATAAATTCAAAAGAAATTCAAAACCATTCTGCTTGCACTAATTCTACCTGCACTAATTATGCCTATACTAATTCTGTGTAAAGTGAACTTGAAAGCATCAGAAACATAACAAGGAAATTTACTGTGTAAATAAACTTATGAAATAAATTAAATTAATATGAATTTCTCACCTTCCTTGTCCTGAAAATAACTCTTGTAAAAACTGTCCAAAAGTTAAAGGAAACTATAATGGTAATTATTTATTGATATCAAACACAATGTAATTTCCTTATTTATAAATGTTGGCTTTCAAAACCATAAATTCTCAAGTCAATCTCAGGTTCTGGAATATTAATTAAATGGGTCTAGATCAATTTGAATTGAACATTAGAGCTCATAAAGGCAAAGCCAATCTGGACGCAATTTGATAAGAAGAAATCTCCAAGCACAACCCTTGATGCAACAAATGAAATAGGAACAATTTGCAGCAAATCAAATTAACTTTAAATCTAAAGATAAAATATTGCAGAAAATTAAATGACATCAATTAAAGGCAAAGAGAAACTGTAAATAAACAAATAAAATTCACACAACAAACAATAATTGAAATGTTATTTAGTTTAAAATGTGAGAGTAGTGTCGAGCTGGTCTGGAAGCGAACCTAGCCAGCTCGCACCCTCTTTGAATGTCTGGTTCACACAGAAATAACACCATTAGATGCAAAAAATAAATAGATCATCACGGTTAAAAAATCACTTCAATTAAATCCTGAAAAAACAATATTTTACATCAAGTAGACAATGCTCAGCTCCAGAAAGACAAGAGGAATGATCCACTAGTTATGAACCGTTAGAGGCTACATTGGGACAACTCCTCTTCCCTTTTACGTCGTCCTCTCGTGTGCACTATCCTTGGCTAGATCGATTTCCTTCCTTACTATCTAACTAATTGACTAACTGACTGACTAAGATAATCATTCTTGCTCCCGGAAATCTCTTATATGACATTGAATTACAAACTAGGCCTTTTTAATTAGCTGATTAGAATATAGGAAGCAGATCTCAACAATTTTCCATGAATAAAGTCGGTTTGCAACTGAATGTCAAAACAGGGTGAATTCTGGTGAATCGTTGATCTTTTCCTAGAACGGTGATGTTGTTGGACTCCACGTAGGATGGGTGCAACACTGCATCATAACCACTTGGCGTAGATGTGGATAGGGCATTGTGTTGACTCTAGAGTTGATGTGGATGCCATTCCACACACGATGATGCACATTGACACTTTTTGCAACAGTGTGTAACTTTTCACCCACACGCTCTTGTTGTTCCTTCACTTTTTGAGGCAGTTTGCTTATGCCCATGTTAACTCTCAATTTCTTTTCCTCCACATAGCTAACTCCAAGGTCATTCAATTTCTTCTCTCTGGGAATCTGTGACTTTTCCAAATCTCACAATTGTCTTCAGATGGTATAAACATGCCAAAAAGCATTTCAAAATTGCAGAAATCTTTGCCTCTTGGACAAAGGTAATTGAGATCTCTGCATGACAAATGATGAACTTAACAACATCCAAACCAAGGATATTGTACAAAGGAACACAATAAATTCCATTCCCATTACAAACCTCGATGCTCATAATCCATTCAGGTCAATTTTCTCCATAAATACCACAACAACCTCTCGTCCCAAGACCATAGCTCCTAATAGCATATCCAATTTTGATAACGATGTTGTAAGCTTCCTGGTATCTCATCCATGTATATTCACCTGTCTGCCCATTTATGATCTCACGTCGACCTAACATTGGATTCTATGGGGTTTTTTGGATAGCAACGATGAAGATGTCCCAACAGCTCTCAATCCCCTGTAGAGGGCTCATAAATCCATTCTTCGCATCAATTATGCGATAGACATGCCCCAACAAAGGCCTTCCATCTTGAAATTTTTTGGCATTCTCTACCTACATTCGCCATGGCTCAGAGATTTCCTTTTCTTCGAGATCCAGCACTGCTAAATGGCTCCAATTCCTTCCTTGTGTAATCACATGCTAGGTTGTGCATCACATATTGGTTGTAGTCAATCATCAAATACCCATTGTTATGTTGAATGAACATGTAAGTAATAACAGAGATGTGAGTGCAGTCCAGGAATCTTTAGAGTGCAGGAAGCCCATTAAAACTAGTGCATGAATCCAATTGGTGTAGGAACATAAATGTAATGGTGTAGGCACGTCCCAAAGTATAATCAAACTGGCTTTCATCCTGCAATATACAAACCTTAATTAAATTATCATTAATGCTATTTTTATCCTGTTAAAACAAAGAAGTAACGAATACTCTTCAAAAATATTCATTTAACAATCGAAAGCATGAGAGAAATAAATAAAAATAATACAAAAGGAAGACCCAACAATACTCTTTCCACTTCTACTGCTAATGCATCGCAAATATCCTCAACATGTCCTCCAATATCCTGCTAACCATCTCTAGTTTTCCATCTATTTGCAGATGATAAGCTCTATTGAAGGCCAAATATATACCCAAACCTATAAATAACGCTTTCCAGAATGTGGAGGTGAACTTAGCATCCATGTATGATACAATCTTCTTTGGTACTCCATTCAACCTCACTACATCTATCATGAATACCTATGCTACATCATTAGCTAAGTAAGTAGACTTCACTGGAATGATGTGTGCTACCTTTGTGAACCTATCCACCACAACCATGATGGAATCATGTTGTCTAGATGTCCTCGACAACCCCATAATGAAATCCATGGAAATGACCTCCCATTTCCACTCTGGAATCAAAATCAGTTGTAGTAATCCATGTGGGTGCTTATATTTTTCCTTATCTATTGACAATCTAAAAATCTAGCCACAAACTCTGCCACTTCTTTCTTCAAATTCAGCCAATGGTAGAAATTCTTCACAGTTGTCAATGTCTTTTGATATCAAGGGTGACCTGAATATGGTTTAACATGAAATTTGCTCAAGATAATATTCTTTAGCTCACTTTTATCTGGAACATCGATCTTATCACTAAATTTGATCAAATCAGCTATTGTAAGATGATATTCTATGTTGGGTGTGGAGCCTGATTATCTTCTGTATTCAAAGGTTTCAGCTGGATGTATACCCGAGGAAGACTGTACACCCCTCCATGCGAGGGGGAATTGTCCCCCCTACGAGGGTCCAAGGGGGCTAATCCCCCCCAGCTGGGGGATCTGGGGCAGTGCCCCCGAAGCTAAAAACAGATGTAAAATTGCCTTGTAAAATTATAATAATTTCTAGTCAATCTGGACCGTTCATTAGGCGGATTATCTGACGGTAGAAGTTATGTTTAGTTTAGGGTTTTTTCCTCTAGAAGGCAACCCTTCGCTATATATGATGGAATTGTATTGCGTCTATGTATATCTATATTTGGAGTGAAGAAAAGAGAGGAGATTGAGAGCGAAGAGGGAGTTATAACGGATTTTTGTAGGTTGTATCTCTTCAATTTGTTGGATAATATAATAAAAGAAGGACTAGCTATTTTCTCCATGGATGTAGCCCAAACTGGTTGAACCACATGTATCTATGTCTCTCTTGTTTTATGCATTTTCTGTGTTTATATTTTTGCAATATTTTATGTGTTCCATTGCTCTATAATATATAATTTTCTAACATTCTAGATCCTGATCACCTATACCCTACTGTAACATGTTCCTAAGATCCATGCACCTATCATCTTATTGTCATTCTTGTAAGATATGATCAGGTAAATTTTTCCCATAGGAACTCATAGCTTTTATATGATTCACTTGCACTCTTCTACTAAGCGAATCTACAACCATGTTTTCTTTTCCCTTAATGTACCTGATCTCAAAGTTGAACTCACTGATCATGGCCAACCATATAGCTTACTTGGAATTCAAATTCAATGGTCAAACAAGTATCTCAATCCATTGTGATCGATCATCAATACAAATCTCCTTCCAAGAGAAAAATTCCACCGCATCTTCAAAGCATGGATGATCGTTGCCAACTCAAGATCATGTGTAACATAATTCTTCTCATGCTGTGTAACATAATTCTTCTCATGCTCATTCAATTTCTTTCATTCGTAACATACCACCTATCCTTCTTGCATCAAGACTCCACCAAGTCCTTTCTTGCCAACATCTATACACACCACAAACTCTTTATCTGGATTTACAATCTTTAGAACTGGAGAATTTTTCAACAACTGATTCAACCACTCAAATCTAGTTGCACATTCCTCTATCCATTCAAACTTCTTACCTTCTCTTTGCAATGATGTAATAGGATATGAAATGTGTGAAAAGTTCCTAATGAACCTCCTATATTAATCTTATAACCCTATGAATGAGCTTACCTCATCCACATTCCTAGGAGTATACCATTCCATGATAGCTCTTCCAGATCCATTTCTATGCCTTCCTTGGAAATAACATGTCCCAAGTAATGTACCTTTGTCTAAAATAAAATTCATTTTCTAAGCTTGGTATACAACTAATTCTATCTTAGCAATATCAACACTGTTGCTATATGTTGGACATGCTCTTCCTCATTCTCAAAATATATCATTAATGAACACAATAACAAACTTGTCCAAATAAGGGCGTAACAAATTATTCATCAAGAACATAAAATTAGCTAGAGCATTAGTCAAACCAAATGGAACTAAAACAAACTCATAATGCCCATACCTGGTCCATAAAGTAGTATTATAGATGTCCTCTTCTTTAATGCATGCCTGATGGTATCTTGATCTCAGATCAATCTTCGAGAACATTGTTTCTCCCTTAAACTGGTCAAACAAATCATCATTCCTCAACAATAGATACATGTTCTTGATGGTTACCTTGTTCACCTAACTATAATAAATGCATAGACTAAGAGTTCCATCCTTTTTCCTTACGAGAAATACTGGTGCACCCCAAGGTGATACACCGGGCCTGATTTATCCCTTGTCAAGAATTTCCTTCAACTGCAACTTGAACTCTACTAATTCTGGTGTGCGCATCTTGTATGGTTTATTTCATGCTGGTGCTTCCCCTGGGACCAAGTCAATATAAACTCCCACTTCCTTGTGAGGCAAAAATTCTGAAATATATATGGGAAATACATCCTGAAACTACTATAGAACTAGGTACCTTCTCAATACCTCTGCATCCTCAACATCCTTACCTTTATCACTAGAAATAAGCACTACAAATAACACACACCCTTTCCTATGACTGCACTTTTTTTTCATAGTTGTAACCATTTTGATTGAAGTAGCTTTCTTCTTACCCTGCAAGATTCTTTATTCTCCATTGTCATCCAAGCATTAAATAGTCTTGTCATAACAATCCACCTTGGTCTTGTGAAGATATATCCAATCCATACCCAAAAACATACTATATGATCCCAACAAAAGTACTTTCAAATGTGTTGATGTAGGCATACCATTTAACAAAAACCACAAGCTCTCAAACAATGATAAACTCTTTTCTTTGTACCTATAGCCAACTGCACTAACCATAATTATGCATGCACTTATTTATTCAAACCACACTTATCCACCAGGTTAGGATTAACATAACTATAATTATATCTAGGGTAAATCAAAATAGAAACAACTTGATCACAAAGCTTACCATCCATCTCGATAATAAATTCCTGTTGTTTTTCCTGTCTATTATCCAATGTTGCATAGATCCGTTGAATGCTATGCCCAACATCCCCAACTATATGTGCTTCCTGTGTACTTTAGATCTAAGTTCTACCACCCTTTTTCTGTGGAAAATCATTCTTAAGATGCTCCTCACCACATGTACAACATTATAACTATCCCTTACCATCACATTTATTATGTTTCCCTCTAGGATGAGGTCCATTAAACTTCTCGTAAGGAACACAATTTTCTTTCTCATCTATTTCATGGGGTCTTGTCCTTATATGCTATCATTTACCTTTAGTATTATCTTTCCCTTTCCAACCTTGCTGATACCCTTTCTTGCACTTTGATTTCTCATAACAATTCTTTAACTTACCAATGATTTCTTCAAGTGACCTAGGCTCATCATATTCAATCCGATCTCTAAATGCCAATGATAATCCACTGAAAAAGCTTAGAACTTTGGCCTTCTCATCCTCAAGATATGGTACATCCCTCAACAACTTCAAGAACTTGGTCGTATACTCTTCATCCATCATCTATACCATCTTTAGCTCATATAATTCCTCATCTTTACTATAATAATACCTCTTTGACAAATATTTCTTTCTAAAAAGTCTCTTGAATTCATACCAACTCAACTCTCTTGTCTTGATGTGTCTAACCCACTTCACATCTTCCCACCATATGTCTTCTTTCCCTTTGAGGCTGAAGATAGCTATTCTAGCCTTCATGTTCTTTGTGTAATCATGCAACTCAAAGAACTTCTTCATCCCATGTAACCATGCCTATGCATCTTCCAGTTTATTTAAATCTCCATCAAAGGTAGGTGGATTTGCTTTCTTGAACACGTCTGGAAAATATCCCTTGTCATTCCTCCTGTAAGGATGGCAATGATCATGACCATGATACCTAACAGAACCAGAACTAGAATAGAACCTGTGTCCATCACCTCTCCTATCAGTTGTTTCCAAGAACCTTCCATCTTTTATCATGTCATCGCTATCCAACCTGTGCCCACCATTAGGCCTACTATCATATGCCTCATTAGTCCTATCCACCTACCCATGGTTGCTCCTAAGTGGTCCATGTCTTTGCAAATCAGAAAAAATATGAATGATAACTGCATTAACCTTTTCTTGTTTCTCCTGTGCTTGAATGATTATGTCATTATCTTCTTTGCAACTTCTTATTTCTTCCTTCAATCTTCTCAATGTTTTTGCTATGTTAGGAGAGTGCCAATCAACTGTTGCTCATTTGATCTATAGAGAGAATCTCATGAATTGTAGTCTACCATATTGATAATCATCTTTGATCTTCTTCTTGCAAGTGTACCATATCAACTAAACCAAAATATAAACATAATCAACATGACTCAGTATAGTTCAGGGAAGGTTTTATTGTCTGCAAGATCAACTAGATTAGCACAATACATGTATAAACATAATCATAATAGTATATAAATATCATCTCAATCATCATCCAGTTACCAACTGCATACCATGAACTTATGCACAACAACTATAACCATGAAAATGCGTGCATACATCCACATAAACAATAGTCATACACAACAAATGCATATTCGACTGACATGCATTCATGATAACACATACCAACAACAACACCTTACACTTCTTCATGAAAACACAACTGTAACAATGACCATCATTGTGCATACACATCAAGCACATATACAACCTACATGCATGCATGAAAACCATATTCTTCCCATCTAGTCCAAGGGGTGAACCATGCTTTCATACCACTATGTAACACCCTCCTCCCACATTTACCCAAGCCTAATTGGTCCAGCAGAGTAAACATATGATGAAGGGTTACTATGATATGATTTAACTCCCCAAGTACAATTAAGGGAGTGGAATCGACAAACCAAAACCAAACTAACCCTCCTAAGGTGCTACAGAACCTTTAGGAGCCAGCGAACCTTCCAGGTGTCCAACCCCTAAGAGAACTTGCTTCTTAACTAAACTAGAGCCCCCAATCACTCCCATGACAAGATTTTGATGCGATTGGGACCCTCCAATCACTCCCACAACAAGGCCTCCATGCGACTATGGCATTTTTTAGGAATTTCTGTGTGAGAAACCCTGAATTCTGAGCCATGTTTTCAGGGCTAGGACTTAGGCCTATGCCCATAAATTCATGAAACTTCTAGGAATGATAAATAAAATGATGAAAAGGCCTTTAATGCAAAACTCGAACAAGGACCTAACCTGACAAGGCCAAGACATGATAGACATTTCCTCAAACACATCATGAACATGTAATCTACAGATCATATAAACACATCTGAGCATAGGAACTTCATACTTATCTAAGAATCCTCAAGAAGTCCTAATGCCTCTCACATTAGTTGTATTACCATATATTAAGTCATACATTCATTAAAATTTCATTTACAAAAAAACAAGATGAGAACCATAACTCAAGTCTACCATAAATAATTCTTATAAACAAAATATAACCAATAGAATAAAAATGATAGAACAACCATTGTAACCACATAATAACAAACATGTTTACGCATAATACACAAGAGGAAAGAGATCTTATTAATATATGCAAAATACAATTAGGTTAGGGACTTCCATGTACCACATGACAATAGATTGTACTAAACCAAATATTTCTTTCAGATAACCACTCTTGTGCCCTATTTCAAGCATGAACGTGGGACATACAGAAAAAACTATTTCTTCCTCATTCTTTACCGCAATCCACCAAGGGATTCCTAGGCCCAAGCCCTCATCCATACAACTAGGCTTTACCACAATCCTTCCAAGGGATTCATAGGCCCAAACAAGAAACATACACTACCAGGCTTTATTGCAATCCAACAATTTATTGGTCCAAGGATCACTAGGCCTATATAAGCATGGATTCCTTTCAATATATACACCTAAACCGTGAGGAATGTTTCCATCTCCACCCTCTAGGATTTACCATATATCTCTCCATTCACTGGTCAAGTATTCTTAAGCCCAATGAAGGTATGCATAATTAGGATTTACCACAGTCCCACCTTCACTGGTCTAGGGATTCCTAGGCCTTGTGTTTCTCCCCAAAAACCACCCCACTTAGTTTTGAAACAATCAAGAAACCCACTTCAACCAAATAAGATAAACCTCATCGCACCATGGCTATCTAGAAATGGAAAGGAAAGCTAAAATCCACTGCCACATGTGGAGAAACCCATGCCAATGACAACAAGAGTACTAGAAGCACACATGCATATACCATGCATGCCAAAACTAGCAAGGAAGTCATACATGTAACTCGATACCTACAAGTAAACCCATTGCAACCACTTGATACTGCTCTTCCTTGCTTGATCCTTTCTTCTCTTTACTTTCTTGTCCTCTCTTTGCATCTCTTACTACAATGCTAGAGTGCTCCAATAATACTCTAAGTGTGCAAGAGTATGAGAGAGAGAGAATAGAGATAAAGCTCCAAAACTAAACTAAGAAAAGGTTGTGAACTAATCCTTAGAAGCATTTTTATCGATGAGACCTCTATTTTCTTCATGTTCCATTATTTTTCTTTCATTTTCCTCCTCACATGGAACCTGTGACCTTTTACCTTTCTTTTCTCTTAATTTTAATTAATGCTTCTTTTGTTTCCAAATCCTTTACCATTTCCTTTGATAATTTCGTTAGCCATAATAAACCAAATGAACACCCACACTAGGATGTTTTACCCAAATTTAGCTTGGAATAAGTGTCCCATGTGTTGGCGGAAAAAAATTCCCTAAGGTAAGGGTGACAACCTCAACATATCGAAGGTAGACTATCAACAAGAAGCATACCTTCAAACAAGTAAAATATATAAACTACCAAAGTTGGATTTGAGAGAAGTACCAGTAGGTCCTATATTTGATGTCGATCACATAGGTTCCAAACCCTCTACTTTCTCCAAAGTGATCAAACCTGCAACACAATTCAGAGAAACATATACATAACAAGTAGTTCAAAGTGTTTGCATAATAAACATGTTAGATCATCAAGAATAAACATATAATTCATGACATATTATTACACTTCAATCATTAAAAAAAATGAGATGATAACATATCAGGAATAAGACAAAGCTTCTTTATTGATATCAACAAATTGTAGTGGATAGATACAACCTGATCCAACCACAACATCGATGAAACCTTCCTCTCGATTCATCCAGCGCAAGCCTCAAAGATCACCTCTCAAGAATGTATAAAAGGATTCCATATAATGAAGGTTGAGCATCAATGCAAGGAAACAAGGGTTTCCTATGATTGGGAATGCATGAGGCATAGGGAAAATTAGACTTGATTTGGTGGAAAAATAACTATAATTTCGATATCCTATCTCCTTATATCATTAGGCCTTCCCATGAGGTGTATAAATACCACCAGAAATTAGTTGATTCAGTTAGGCCATGAGCTTTTGTAGGTGGGATTTCGGTGAAACCCGTAAACACCACCAAAAAAATAGGATATATTTATAGTTTTTCATATTTTAAATCATATGAATGGGTTTTGTATTATGGTACCTATGTGTCTACGCAATTTTGAAAGGGAAGAGTCACGTATGGAATTGAAAATATTGTTTCTTAATACATGATCAAGTCTAAATGGGAAAGGGCTGCCCAAGGCAATACTAGAGCATCACAAATACATGAGCGTTGAATGATGCTATAATAGGTTCCCCCTAATATATCAGGTCACAACGGGTACATGATGGCTGAAATTTATTAAGTACAAAGAGAGATCATCTGAGGACTTGAGAGGAGATCACCAAATTCTAGCCCAATGAATACCCTTAGAAGGAATCAGAAAGAAGACTTATGTATTTCGCAAGCACACCCATGCTCAGAGATAGTAAAGCATGTTCGTTGATCAAGTATAAAGCGGATCCAACATGTATACATAAGTGTAAAAAAATATTAAAGAATACATAGTGGATCATCTAATCATAGCCGCAAAGGAACCCAACAAAGCTATGTCTCAATATCACATATAGAAGAAAATATGACCAATGATGCTCAAAAAATGTGTGATCCCTAATGTTGCATAATTGATCCTCATAATAGTACCAAGTCATATAGGTGGAATAGTGGTACTACATAAACTCGGGTGTTAACATACAAGATGTTACTGTGATGAACTGCAACATATAAGGGTAACTGGTAACACTAGCAGAAAACTGAAGGAGTTGAAAAGTGAACCAATAGATTGACACAACCTGAGATCTTCACTGATTGCAAATCATACATTTATACGCTATGGGAATAAATTAGTTGAAGTTGACCATGGGAGAAATCATTTCATTACCAGTCATTGATGTACACCATTAAAAACTGCGAGACAACTTACCGATAATGATGAAGAGAGTCAATGTACCCCAGTACAATCTAACAAGTGTGAATAAATGTATTGAAGTCGAACACTTGAGATAATCTATCAATCAAGAGACATTGATTTATTCTCCCTGTTGATAATGAAGAATTCTGCCACTGATGACTGCAAACCTTGAGGTGCTGAAAAAATGACTCTAGATATTGTTCCCATAGAAATTAGTTGGAGTCGATGGGAAAATACCTGCTAGAAGGAAGGAGTTAAGGCATACTAGATCAACCAACCTAAGTGTAACCCACAAGCCAATGATTCAGAAGAACTCTGATGAAAAGAGATGAAGTAACAATTCGAAAGTACATTTCCTGCATACACAAGATGTGGCTAATGCATGGTAGAAAGCCTCTACACCAACCAACAATTAGAGCAAACGCAAAGGTGAGATGCTTGTTCATTACTGGGATCTAGAGAAAGAGATTTTTATGATTGATCTAATGCCCTTATAGACTAATGTGGAAGATATTTACTTCATCATAGGACTTTCTTGAAAAGGGGAAGCATTCGAT
Source organism: Pinus taeda (assembly GCA_000404065.3). NCBI lineage: Eukaryota > Viridiplantae > Streptophyta > Pinopsida > Pinales > Pinaceae > Pinus > Pinus taeda. The sequence continues at coordinate 183,436 of APFE031358378.1, forward strand.
CTGAAAAAGAGGGCCCAGGGAGGCCTAAATTTCTTAGATTACATATATCTCTACTGCACGCCAGGGATAGACAAGGTTAGTTATAGATTCTGATAGAAAATGTAAGGACCTTGCCAATTAAAATTATCCTATTTCCCATTTTCAGGGTAGTAGGCTCGACATCACTACATCAGGCCTATCGATGTACCATGTTCTTGGTAGTAGAGTGCCTAACCTATATGATAGTGATGGAAACGATACTTGCCACGATAGGTCTGCAATTGTGGATTCGAAGTGGTGAAAAAATGTCACAAATTTTTCATTTACGCTAGAAAATAACCTCCCCCAACACTCTAAGCCAAAAGTTAAAAATTTCATGAAATAATGGTGTTAAAAATGATGAACTTTATAAAAGTGGGTTTTAAAGTTTTAATATAAAAAGACATTTTGAATCGCTAAAAATTCATTTTAATTTGCAAGTGTTGATATATTGGGAGAAAACTTGGGTAACTCCATTTCATGATTTCCTCAAAAAATTTGTCAACCAAAGCTTCTAGGTAATTTTAAATCCATAAGCTCGTCCATTTTATTGCATTTTGAATGAATTCAGTCGATTTCACCATAGGATTTTTGTTTTTAAAAATTGCCTTTGCGTGTGTGTGGGTCAGATCTTTGAAAACCACATATAGAAAGCCCTACATGTAGGTTTCCAAAGGAAAAGCCATGTGTATACGTGACTGTCATTTAAGAAAGTCACATATGCATAAAGAAGATTGAAAATCCGATTTCTAATGGATGAATTCTCTTAAATTTGTAGGATGGAAATTGTTTGGAAAGAGAGGGAGCACAGTGATGTTGAAAATGAGGTTTTAAATGATCCAATGGCATTGGATGCTTTGAAAGGATGTGGATTCCTTGTGTTTTTTATGATATCAAATATGAAAACCCAAACTTGATTTCTAGAGATACTTGTTCATTACTAGGATCTAGAGAAAGAGCTCTTTATGATTGATCAAATGCCCTTACAAACTAATGTGGAAGATATTTACTTCATCACAGGACTTTCCTGAAAAGGGGATGCATTCGATTTGAAAAAGAGGGCCTGGGGTGGCCTGAATGTCTTAGATTACATATATCTCTATTGCACGCCAGGGTAGACAAGGTTGGATAATAGATTCTGATAAAAGATGTAAGGACCTTGCCAATTAAAATTATCCTCTTTCCCATTTTTAGGGTAGTAGGCTCGACATCACTACATCAGGCCTATCGACATACCATGTTCTTGGTAGTAGAATGCCTTCTTCTCTTAGAGGTTCTTGGCCTACATGAAGAATTCGTTGTCTCTAGTGAGATGACGGAAGATGATACATTTTGGTTATGGGAGAATACGATGTTCCTTTTTCTTTAAGAGAGTACCAAAACTTTGACCCAGAGTGTCTACAGCCATTAGCAGTCCTAGGGACCTGAGGATGGCTAGATGGGAGGACTTGATCAAGTGACTTGGCGGAGTAAACATCACTCAAGCAATATTTTATGGAGATTTATTCCTCTAGTGGGAGAAACAAGTCATATATATAGATGACTACCCTTATGTAGGCATAGATTATCGAGAGGACCCAGATCTGCCTCTATCCGAGGGCACTGCATGGGGCGACATGGGTAATTTTTTTCTAAATTTGTGTGTTATTTTATTCTTTTTTGGATTTTAAATATGATCTTGAGAAGTTAAAATTATTTTTCTGATATTTAGATTTAATCTAGAAATCTATGTGATGAGGGAGCCTCTTATTAACACTTGACATATCAAATGTAATAACAAGAGAGTTTTTTAGATCTACTACTTTGATTGTAGTTAGAAATGCACTCCTTTGTGCAGGACACAATTGGAGTACCTCGAATGCTAACATCACACTGGCTCTCTGAGCTAGATCATTGGCAATAGAACAGTTCTGAGCAACCCTATCATTGGGATTGATAGTCAGACATTTTGTAGAGCCTTTCCACATCCGAGGTATAGACTCAACTATCGAAAGAAACCTTAGCCTTAGAAGGTTCTGGCTCACCGTAATCATGTGATATTGTAGGAACATCAACATGAGAACTTACCATATATACATTCGATGTGGATTCCCCATCCTGGTTGCCCCTTGTGGGGGTTCTAGTACTAACATTAGTACTAGTAAGAATTTGTTGCCCTCGGGGAAAAGGTTTAGTACGTACAACTTGGGAACTTGAAGAACCCTACTGAGCTAAAAGTGCTGAGCATCTTGAATCTTAGGGAAAATATGTGTAATATGACACACATTTCATAACTTGCATGGGAATTTTACCTTCTTTTTCGATTCCTTTTTTCCCTCTTTAGTATCATTATTGGGCTTGTTTGCATTCCCCTTTCCAGCCTTATCTTTCTTCTTACCACGTCCCTTCTTCTTCCCATCAGATTGGTGATCTCCTTTGGGATTCAAATATTGGACAACATTAATTGCTAAAGGTTGGGAAGGAATAGACACCGACAATGTAGTCTCTTTCGGAGAATCAAATTGTGAAGAATATTGTTGCAATTGACTCAACATGTTAGTTGTATTACTATTGATTGACCCTACAATTTCATCGGCATGGGGTCTCGACATTGTTTTCGCTAGATCAATCTTCGATCAAGGAGCATCAGGGATAATCTTGTAGAGGACTCCAAAATGAGAATAGATGAGTTCTAACTATTGGGCTCTAAATATGGCATGTTCTTTAGTGAACACTTCGGAGAGTGATTCATCCTTAGAAATATCCAGCTTCAAAGATTTCAAAAACCATTCTAGAAGGAAATGTTTGGTGCACTAAGATGTCTTTTTACAGGTAATCTTAATTCCTACATTAATTGTCAACCCAAGGCAAGTCTTTTCTTTTCAAGAGTGTCAGCACTATATATGCAGTGAATTCGGAGGTTAACTAATAATAAATTATTGCTATTTCTAATTATTATCTCATCAAACTCAATCCAAACAATTCTGAAAGAAGTAACACTGAAAGAAATTCATAACATACTTTGCAGTTCTACTTAACCTATTATGGAAGAAAATGAATATGAATACAACTGTAAAGAATCACACTTGACAATATTAAATGGCATTGAAACTAACTCACTCAATTATTAAAGAGAACTACGACAATTGAACAACAAGTGATAATTGAACAACAAATCCTAATTGAACAACAAATGATATATGAAAAAAAACAACTATATTACAGAAAGCGATCAATTCTATCTTTGAAATCTATGATACATTACTTGGAATGAACAATGATCTAATGCGTAACCAATTCCATCAAAAGAATTACTCATATATAACACATGGCTCAATTTGAATATCGAATGAATAGCAAAATCAAATTGGAATCGACAATCCTCACAATAATAAAAAGGATATTAACTTAACATTAACATACAGTAAAGAATAAATAGAAAAGATTATAGCATAGGTGACGTAGTAGATCTTCTCTTGACTGGGCCCAGAGTCGCCAAAAGTCTCTGATATGAGATACTCATAATATAATTATGATTGAAATGCAGTCTTCGTCATTAAAACAAATAACAGAGTTACAACATCACCAAAGTAACAATATTATATGTCCAAAAGAATAAGTATAAACTATGAATTTCTGAACTAGTCGTGCAATTTGCCTTTCGGCCTTATATATAACAATTAGGAAAGTAAATAGATAAAAGTGAATCCTCAAGATCAGGGGATCATAAGGATTTCACAATACTCGATCTAATTCTATCATAAAATAGCATTGTTATGCTCGGTCTTCCATTATCTTGCCTTGCCTATGATGCTGTCCTTTCCCATATGAGATGTTGTTGTTCTATCAATTGAGCAACTATCGTCCAATTCACGTCCTCTGTAAATAAAGATAGTAAAAATCAACTTTTCCTGCTTAGATTCGTCTAATTTGTTAATGACTACTTTTATTCATAAACAAAGATAATCATGTGAGGATGAGTGCTAAATAAAGATATTAGCAAGGAGGAAACATACCCTTTTCTTGACCCAACAGAACTCATCAGGTATATATGCCTTGATTAGCCTCTTCCTTCTATGCCACTCTTGGATGTGGTAAAAAATATGAGTTGCTTTCTCTTCTTCAAAATTCGTTAGAATCTCAGTTCCAACATCATATCGAATAGGCAACTGAAAATTATTTAGAAACATAGTGGCCAAATTACGAAACATAGCAATGGTACCCCCTTTAAGCTCAATATACCACTTTGCAATGTTTCTAGTTAGGGTGCGTTGGAATAATCTCAACCTAATCATATAATTGATCAAGGATTTAGATGAGCACCACAAATGGAACATGGTTATATGATTAGTCAGATCCTCTCCAGACTTCCCTTCCAATTTTAGAAGGTCATATGGAACTTTGGTGGGGATCGGAGGCCAAGCTAGATTGTATCGGATTATATCATTTGTCAATTTCTAAAGATATGGCAAGTTTAAAGTTGTCAGGAATTGTAAGCACGAAGGAACAGGATAATTCCTCCCACCAAGAGTAGAATTTCATACATTAGAAAAGTAGTATCCTAGATTTGGAGAAGAACCAGATTTCCACGAGTTACTCGTAGAAGGGCCTAAACCATAAGGAAATCCTTATGGCCTAGAATTATTCAGAGGGTATCCGCCCCCTACCTCAGGGTAACCATGCATAGGATAGTTTCCTCCTAGTTGAACATTGAAAGAAGGCGAAATCCCCTGTTAACATTCTATGCACTAGCTAGCAGAGGAATGACCCATGAATTCCTAACATAAGGGAATGGAATACTCCCCTGTTGACCAAATATATGGGATAAGTTCCCAACCCATAAACCACTAACAAAATGATTTGGCCATCCTTAACTTCCTTGGAAAGGATTAACATTCTAAGCCTACCCTAAGTTCATAGATGGATTGGAAGGAGGAATATGACCACTTCGAAAAGAAAAACCCTAAAAATATGTTGAAACACTTGGCATAGAATTCATAGATGTGGAAACAACATATGGGAAGGTTGAAGGAACCGAAGGAATTCCACTTGATGGAATCCCAAACAAATAGGCACCAATGAAAGGGGCAAAAGGTTGGGTGCCCATACTTGAACCTAGAATGGAGGTAGATCCAATAGCTATTGTACTAGGTGTAATAGTAGAGATAGAAATATTACCCCTTCCTACAACTAAAGGAGGGGTCTGCACACTGGAAGTATTAGTAGCCATACTGATGCCACTAACATTGGCCATCAGAAAAAAAGAAGGAGAATGAACAGGGCTTACTAGCCTGCGATTTTGGGTACCCATGGATGATACAACATAAAGAAGATGGGAAGGAAAAGGTGTCAAAGGAGTCATGGGGGACTCAGGGACGTCTTTAATATCAATCTCATTTTCTAATTGGAAGAGCAATCTAGCAAGGACCATAGAATTTCCTTCCAAATTATGATCTAAATTAGGTTCACCATATGAAATGAGAGCCCCTAAATAAGGATTAATCTTTGATGCATCAACTATTACTGGTTGAAAATCACCAGCATAAATACTCCTACACCTTCTAGGCGAAGGCTCAGCACTCACAGGTGAAAGCCCACAAAGGCTCCTAGACTGAAGAACCTGTTGATCAACCACTTTTAAATATTAACAAATCTTTTAAAGAATCAAAAAATAAATATATGGAAATTTAGGACCAAAGATAACTCACTAAAAATTCTCTAAAGATACAACTAAATAAGCAGCTTCTGGGTATTTCCACTCTGGGTGATTAGGACTAGACACCAAAATACAAGAAAGCGAAGATAAATACCTTCAGAAGATATTCTGGGATAATTACGGCCCAATCCTACCACCATAGGTATCATAAATAGTTACGCTAACCTCTAGACAATAGCCTTTTCCAGTGCAAGTACCCGAGCTTCGCAAGGGCACCCTCCAGAAGTACTATGAAAGTGATGCAATCTTTGTCTCAGGTACCATGGGCATTCCCCCCTATAGTCACTTGTTCGATCCCTAACATATGAAACTAAGGTCACTATTTTGTAATCAGAAGTCAAGGAGAATAGTCACCAGTGCGAGATCCAAAACATAGGAGAGCGGGTATCTCTCTTCTCCTGTCTTCACTCATCTTCGTGCTTAACTCTTGTGTTATAAGAGCTTTCCTAGATAGCTTAACGAGACTGGATTTTAACTCTTTAATAAACTTACATGTTTCATTTTAGAGTTTCCTTCGAGATTTTACTCTCCACACACCTATTCCAAGGTCTTAAATTCCCTAGACTAATTGATGTATCTATGAAAAAAGAAAATCTAGTTCGTTTTATATTAAGTGCTTGATTTTATTGGTTGTTATTTAGGTCATGGGTAGTAGAAGTGAAACCTGTGATGTTCTAACGTGAAAAGAAACCAATAGAAAACTAGGCTACATGCAAATGAAACATATTTTTATTTAATGAAAAGTGATATCTACAAAGTTCTACAAGAAATATATGAAAAAAGAACTCTTTTCTTTTCCTTTAAATACACTCACACATTCAACATCTATCGAAAGAGACTAAAGTGCCTAAAATCAAAGCTACCTTAATGCATACTAAAGTGACTAAATGCAAGATTCTATGGAATGCTCTTAACAAACAAATGTGTTCTTTCAAAGACCAAAAACAAAAAATTGACCAACAAGGAGAAATAAATATCCAATAAAATATCTCCCAAATGAAGAAAATTCCAACCTCAAACAAAGGTTTTCACATTTTTTGATAAGCCAAAAAGATAAAAAACCAAAAAACAAATAAAGGACCTAAAAAAAGTTTCAAGAAGGCAAAGCACTCAATCACCTCAATATCAAGACCAAGCGAAAAGACTCAAAACTTCACAAGCCATAAACAATCACCAAGATGACAAGAATAAAGTGATGAAGAGACAAAAACACTTGAACAACTTGACCTGAAAGATGCATAAAAGATTCAGAAAAAATAGAAAGATTTTAGAGAACCAAAATCCTTCACTAAACCAAAATTGCAAAGACCCTTCTCAAATAATAAAAAAGAAACTAAATGAGTCAACTTGAAGAATGTAATGTGAAGTAATGAAAAGATTGCATTACAAGAAAATTGAGAATCAACTCATTGTTCCAAAAGCATAGAACAAACAAACACTTCACAAAGAAGGTATGAAACCTAAACTTCAAATGCAAAAACTTCGAAGAAATGCAAACCCTAGGTTGATAGAATATTTTTTCAAAAAGAGATAAAGAAACCAACACGAGCAAGAAACAAGACCATTCCAAACTGTAAATGAACTCAAGAAAGTAGAGAAACAAGGCTACATCCCTAATTGAAGGAAAATTTTGAAAAAATTCAATTTTTTTCCAAATATACACAACTATGTAATAATAGATCCACATGTATACATGACTATTTCCAAAGAAAGTTATGTATACACAAGTTTCTTTGGCAGAAACTACATGCATACGCCTCTGTATATAAGAAAGAGAGTGTACATGTAGAAAAATAGGGAAAAATAAAAAATACAGACCTGCTCCAGAAGGTTGGACTAATTTATGAGACTGCAAATGAGTCAAAAATACTAGAAAAATCAAGAAAAACGAAAGGAAAGCCCGGATCAAGGAAAAAAAAACCCTTCTATGAAATACATGATTGTATTCTCAAGCAAAGTCGCCAGTTCCATTGGCCAGAAAAGCTTCCCTCAGGTAAGGGTTGACAACCTCAATAGATTGAAGGTAAATTATCAACAAGAAGAATACATTCAAGCAAGAAAACTATATAAACTACCAAAGTTGGATTTGAGAGGAGTACCCATAGCTCCTACTTTTGATCTCAATCTTGTAGGGTCCAAACCCTCCGCTTCCTCCAAAGCGATCAGACCTGCAATAAAATTCAGAAAAGCATATACATAGCAAGTAGTTCAAAGTGTGTGCATTATAAACATGTTATATCATCAAGCATAAACATATAAATCATGAAATATTACACACGAGATTGTACCATATCAGGAACAAGACAAAACTTCTTTATTGATATCAACAAATAGTAGTGGACATATACAACCCAGTCCAACCACGAGACCAGCGAAACCTTCCTCTAGATTTGTCCAACCCAAGCCTCAAAGATCACCTCTCAAGCACGTGTAAAAGGATGCCATATAATGAAGGATGAACATATATGCAAGGAAACAAGGGTGTCCTATCACTGGGAGAGAAATAGGCACAGGGAAAATTAGAGTTGATCTGGGGAGAAAAGGACTATAATGTTGATATCCTATCACCTTCTATCACCAAGCCTTCCCATGAGGTGTATAAATACCACCAGAAATCAGTTGATTCAGTTAGGCCACGAGCTCCTGTAGGTGGGATTTCGGTGAAACCCGTAAACCCCGCCCGAAAAATAGGATAGCTTTTTATGTTTTTATATTTTAAATCATATACACAGGTTCTATATTATGGTACTCACGTGTGTACGTGCTTTTGAAATGGAAAAGTCTCATAGAATTTAAAATATTGTTTTTTAATAAAGGATCAAGTCTAAATGGGAAAGGGATGCCTAAGGCCATACTAGAGAATCAAAACTACAGGAGTGTTGAATGATGCTATAGCACCATGGCCTTGATTATTATTTTTCCTTTATCAACTTTATTACATGGATTTTTAACCTAGGGATGTTACAAAGAGCCTCCCATAATGGTTACCTTTAGTTTGTAGGAAGCTTGGAAGAAGGAAACAAAAAACACATTTATGAATGAAGAGGAGGAAAGGGATGCCAAAGATTTCAAGATTGAGGTGTGAGATGCATTATGAATTTCAAGGAATTATCTTTGCAAATCAGAAATTTTCTTCTAGAAAATTCTCATTTTTCATTATTCCCACTGGTCCTCCCTCATGGCTCTTTTCTACAAGACATCTTGTCCATTTCTTTTTGGGAAAAATGTCTACATATCAATGAATCAATGTTTATGTAATTAATGGTTAGTAGTATTACTTTATTATTCTTTGTAAAGCTTAATTACTTTTCGCATATCCTCCATTTTCTTAGTAAAATATTGTTGTAGGATTGAGATTGAAACATCTCATATCTAGACCCTTCTCCTATAGAACCAAAAAGAACCATGGTTGGGTAACTAGGTGTTTTAGAAGATGGGAATGTATCCATAGGATGACCAATGGTTCAATCCATAGATCAAGATTGATTTTTGGCCCTAAAGTACAATAGTTTCTCGATTAACCTATACCAATATACTAGTGTTTGGCCCAAAGGTACCGTTGGTTCCTAGTCAGTTTATTTCTCCTAATCATTGTCTTTCAAGTGAATAGAGGAGTATCATCATATGTTAGATATAATCTAGGCTCTCTCTATTGAATTTCATCTTTCATATTCTCTAATTGTTCCTTAGTGAACGACTATTACTTTATAAAGAATGTAAGATTGGTATTAATACATTTCGTATATATAACATTTTCCCAAGGAACTGGTGACAACATTATTAGGTACCTAGGTATCTATAGCATATGGGAATGTTTCCATAGGGTGACTAATAGTTCAGTCCTAGTTGATGTTTGGCCTTAGAGTATAGCTAGTTCCTAATCAACTTATACTAGCGTTCAGCCCAAAGGTATGGTTGATTCCCAACTAGTCTATTGATTTAAATCATAGTATTACAAGTGATAATCACCTATAAAAAACATGGAAAAAACAAACATTTTCCACAACATTATTTCTTTTCAAATTCCCTAAAAACAAAGTTCAGCAACATATTAGGCACCTCAAATTGTCTCCAAGTAGTGGGGCACTTTGTGGCATCCCCTTAAGATCTTTTAGGGTCCAATTGCTACCATCTAATTTATACCATATTGTGTGGTGATATCTTCTAGATTCATCGCATCTATGTTTTTTTTAATCAACGTTTTGAACCAACCTCTGTGGTTCATCATTGCATCTAATTTTTACCATATTATTGCTACTAGACCAGATCTTGAAAAAATAATGATTGATCATAATTTTGTAGCATGTTGTCTTCACAAATTTACTAACATAATGTGTTTGAAAATGTGAATTTGGGTTACACTTTTGTGAGAATTTCTCATGAAAAATTCATAACTATACTTTTTCAGTCGAATTAAACAATTTTTTAGCTAAACTATTTAAATTTTTCAGTCAGAATTTTTTTTTTGGTTGAACTATTAAATTTAACTTTGGCCAAAAACTTAGCCATTTAAATTAAAGACAACCGTGCAACAATTTTTTTGCTGGTGGGGGGAAATCTGGTGACTAGAATTTTTGGCTGAGCAATTTTTTTCAGCCAAAAAATGTTTTCAACCGAATAATATTTTCGGTCAAAAAAACTTATATATGTGGGTTGTGAGACCATTGTAGACATTTCAGTAGTTTTTATTTTTGCAATTATTTGTTCGCCCATTCACGGTTGTTTTGGAAATATTGTGGTAGGATAGGTCTTGCGCTGGAGGAATTTGTGAAGGGTCAATTGTTTTCTGGAATTGTTGTTTTCTTTGTAGGATTTTTAGGCATTAGATGAGGTTGTGGACCTCATCTGCGTTAGAGGAATTTTATCTGTCTCTCATCCTCTTTTCAATCCAACCAAACAACAAAAATATCAAGTATGTATCAGGGAGGAATGATTGAAGACGATTCACAATCAATTTCAAATGTTGAAATCTAGATTACACAGATAAAGAGGTTTAATGTGCAAAAAATGGACACATTTGAAGATGCATAGTTGCAATAATTTATTCCATTGAAATATTGTCATAAATGAATTCTACATATCTGAACAACTTAATGTGAGGTGAGTGTTATACTTTAAATTGATTACGTGCATAGAATAAATGAACATTTCTATGTAATGATCATCATTAATACATGATATCACATGCCAAATATAGACTTAATGCTCTTTAGAAGCAACACAAATATTAATATTGCATATATCATCATGTGTTCAATCTGAAAATTATCTAGCTCCACCCTTGCACTCAGTTTCAAACAATTTAAGTCCTCCTACTTCTAACATTGTAGGACATGGAATTGCACTCACTTCTTTATCAAAATTCTTGAATAGCCCCATTTCTCACCTAGTGAAATGAGGCAACTGATAACTTACCTTTTGTCTAATATTGATATATCAATACATACGACTTCCCATGTTTACATGATATATCAAAATGAGACATTCCCTACAATGATGCAATCGTCATAAGCATGAAAAACATTGTCATCCTTGATGGATGGCATGAGATCAATAAGGTGGATAAGATGCATGATAATGGGGAGAATTATATCTCTATATAGTCATTACACTGAACTATTATGATCTGATTTTGATTGGGATGTTAGTGTGGTTTACTTAAATTTGACTGTGTTATGTTACCAACATAGAAATTAAAATTTGTGCACTGGATATTTCTCCATTAAATATTCACCTATCCTTCAATTTATGGTAATGTCCCTTTGGGATGCATATTTTACTCTAACATAATTGCTAAAATATTTCCTTGATGACTTGGCTTTACCAGCAAAATGGGTGTCATCATCAGTATTCGTTGTAACATATTCTCCTCCTAATGTACAAAATGTTGAAATTTTGCTCGAAGGCTCCAAATCAAGAATGCCTCACCAGATGGAGCAAGGATTGTTAATTCCCATTGGTTCTAATAACCCCGGTCTTTGTGTTATTTGTGATTACTATTTTTGTACAGGTTGGCAATGGATGTCTTTCCCATGCACACATCCTTACAACATACACTTGAAATTATTGGGCATTTGCGACATTTTACGACAAATATGTGCTCCTCTTTTGAGCATCGACTTTCCAAGAAGAATTGTCACTACGCATGTTTGTTGAGATCTCTGACCATACTCTTAGAGTAATATCTTCAATATATAGTGTAAAATCGTGAATGAATAAAGAAAATTCCTTGTCAAGCCACTTTCTAGCCTTTATTTTGGTTTCCTATCTATAGCCAAAGTATTTTGAGCATTTTCTGAATCTTTCTCATTATAACCTAGTGCATGGTCTTTGTGCAAAGCAACTTCCTGATCAAAATCACTTATGGAACTAATTTCTAAAATTTTGTTCATTCTTCCCTCACTTAAATTCCCTTTATGTGAGTGAATTTGGGTCCCAAGTAAATCCAGTTTATCGTTACTTTGAAAATGATTAATTTGCATCCATGACAAATCACATGGACATTTGTTGTTATTATCAGAACTCTTATCTTCTACATGAATTTCAACATCATCAATACCATCATCATACTCATCATCTACATCAACCTACTCATGATCCTATGGTTGTGAAGTCTTCTTAATTTTTCCTTTAGTCAATGTGGCCTTTTCTCCAACATGATTTTTGATATCAATGAGCAGTGTAAGAAAAATGAAGGAAAGCCATATTTTGTATGTTAAAAATCATAAGGCATATTTAAAAAAAATGAAATCATAACAAGTCAAAATCCACAGAAACACCTTACAAAGTATCAAGAAGTAAGGTTAATTACAAAGTACTTGCATTCTAGACCATTGCAACAATTCTCTGTTGGGAATCACGATTGTCACTAGACCAAAACCTACAGGTGTTAGTCAATGATTGCATTGCCAGATATAAGGATCCACGAGAGGTGGTTAGTCCATGCCACGAAACACATGGGGAGTGTTGGTTTATGAAATTTCCAACAATATCCCCCCCAGTGTGAGCCAAGTGTGTATCAAACTCGTGACCTATGCTCTGATACCACTTGTTGGGAATCACGATTGTCGTTAGACCAAAACCTACAGGCGTTAGTGAATGATTGCATCGCCAGAGATACATATCCATGATAGGTGATTAGTCCATGTCATGAAACACATGGGGAGTGTTGACTCATGCAATGTCCAACATTCTCCATAGATATGAACAAATATTGTTGAACCATTGTCTAATCAATGATAATTTTGTAAGTGTGACTTTTTCTTGATTGTGCATTTGATAGTCATTAGGAAGTACACATGGTTTCATTAAAAACAAGTGCATTTGTAAGATTCCCAAAGGACAAATGGACACAAGAGAGAGAAAGTACATTTTTGAGAAAGTGATACTTTTATTTAGTATAAGTATCTTTCCTTTAAAACCGTCCTTCCTCCTATATGAAGATAAGTTAGAGGAGGAGATTGGGATACATACCGACATGTTAAAATTAAGTTTAAGAAAAAGAATTACATATTAGTTGGTACATTGCTTCCTATGTATGTACATGTTTTTAGTGACTTATTAGTTAATGGCTTAAATATATAGTAAATATATTATAGATTTATAGATAATTAGAGAGAGAATTTTCTAGTGGCTTACATTAGTGATCATTACATAAGGTGGGAAGGACAAAATTGAAATCATGGGATTTATTATCCTAGAAACTTATTTCGTGGTATCAATAATATTTAAAAGCCTTTTTTTGTGCCATTGATTCCATTACTGGTCAGCCAAGATGACACGTAATTAATCCTATTTCACATATTGAAATAGGGATCACACAAAATGTTAGGGTGAGGGTGTGTTTGTGTCAATCATCATATCCAAGTGTTAGATATAAAATTCTAAGCTAAATTCTTCTTTTGAAGGATATTTAACTTCCATGTGTACATAAATAAATATTTCGCTAAAGGAAGAAAATATCTCAAATAATGAGAAGAAATATTTTTGAGACATTTTTTTAAATTGACATTCAATGATGAATAATTTAACAAATAGTGCATTCTAAACTACGATGCTAATGATGTCTCACTAAATTCTTATTCATGTTTGGGATCTGGTTACTCATACTTGCTATTGAATTTGAAGTATGCTCGATATGTGTTGGAATATGAAACCTATAATATAAAATGATGTTTGGAATTTGTGGACTATTAGAGGTTGAGTTTTATACTTGATGAAATAACCAACCTAATTGTTGTGGGATAAACTCCCCTAGGGTCTTAGGCGAATACCCTAGCAGACTGGAGGTTGTCTATGCAAAGAAGCACACTTTCCATACAGTCATAATGCTACTATAAACAAACTCTACAATAAGGGGTGTACCTGAGGTCCTACATTTGAGAAGAGCCTTCCAGGGTCCAAACCCTTCTTGGAGTTCCTTTTTCTCCTTTGACCTGCAAAACAATCAATTCAAGAGAGTACATCAGTATATGGACTAAACATCATAAAGAAACCATCTTCATATTATAAGGAAAGGTAGTTAGTTATGCAATTAAACAACCGTTCACATATGAATCATAATATGAATATCACAACATGAAGAAGATCTATATCAGGAACAAAGACATGTGTTTCTTTTATTATAGACAAATAAAGTACAGAAAAGGAATAATTTCACCTGATTCATCCTTTTGCAGGCTCCAAGCGGAACCGTCTCCCAGATTCGTCCAGTCTCAAGCCTTTAACAAACTCCTTCCATGACTTACTCCATGATCTCTCAAGTAGTATGAAATCATCAACACTCACAAGGAAACAAGGGTTTCCTATAGAATGGGGGAAGTGCAGGAGGCACAAGAATCTTTAGACCTGGTCAGGGAAATCTCAGCATAGTAATCTCTCCTCCCTTTGGCCTTCCCATAGAAGCCTTTTTATACTTCTCCCAAAGTAGTTTTTTAGTTGGGAATTCGTTGGGAACAGTTGGGCCACGGGCACTAACAGGTAATCAACAAGTAAAACCCGTGATCTCCGCCCGAAATTAAGGAGATTTATTTTTTTTAAGTGTTTTTAAACATACACGTGAGTTTGGTATACACAGACCCCCGTATACACGTGTTTAGCTCAGGGCAATGTCGTGTATAAGGAATAAAACACTATTTTTTAAATTTGGGACCAAGTGTGGAAGGAGGGGTTGCCCTAGGCCATAAGTGCAGCATCACAAACCTCAAGAGTGAGATTTGGAGCTGTAACACCCATCCAATCTATCTCACATACACAATTGTAAAAATCTTATATCGAGATTGGAAATGTTTCAAATCCAAAAATTGTAGAAGAAAAAGAGGTTTCTTCTAGTCTGCATCAGCAAGTTGTTTTAGAAACTCAAGAACTTCAGGATATGAAAGCTATGGGAAATCAAGAGAGTAAAGAATATATTGAAGACTGGTTTCACTTCATCAATTTTTTGCAGTGTCACTCCATACTTCAGTAATTTTTGACATCATATTTTCAAGGGAAGTTGGTCTCTCATACCCTAGTATTTATTGACAGACATTTCTCAAATTCGGGTGTGTATGCTCTTGAGGCCTTATTTCTAAAATGGCTCCATTGGAAGTACTCTTATATGTAAGTATGCATTACTTTTCAAGGTAGAATAGGTTAGTGTAGAAAATAGAATAAATAAGTATATAAATAATTTTTGTTATATGTAGAACAGGTTGTGTTTGCTCCAACTTGTTGAGTATATCAATATCAATGGTAAATATTTGAATTTAATTATGTATGTAGATATATTATATTGAAAAGCATATTTCTACAAACACTCATCATAATTTTGAAAAAAAAAGTAAATATAATATATATATAATATATAATATATAATATATATATAATATATAGTATATATAATATATATATATATATAATATACATATATATCTATATATATATTTCTACAAACACTCATCATAATTTTGAAAAAAAGTATATATATATATTATATATATATATATATATATATATACATATAATACATATATATATATATATATATATCATATCTTAGGGCGTGTGGGCTTGATAAAACCACTGAAATCCACAATCGGTACAGTCATGTTTTGAGGAACACTCATCATAATTTTGAAAAAAAAAGTAATATATATATATATATATATATATATATATATATAATATATATTATATATATATATATATATATATCTTAGGGCGTGTGGGCTTGATAAAACCACTGAAATCACAATCGGTACAGTCATGTTTTGAGGTGAAAAATGGGAATATTTTCAAAACCTGTTTCTATCCTCAGTAGCCATTTATTTCTACTTTCTAATCCTATTTGAATCACGCAATTTGGATTTGAAATGAAAAAGTTAGGACCAAAACATGGATAGTATGTCTAGTAGGCAGCTCAGGAACAGAGTTGGGAAAGTCAGTTTTTCGAGGTCTAAATGACTAGATTTTTGAAACTTGTTTCTGTGGTATATCACTCCATTAATCTAGTTTACAATGTAATTTGAATCACCCAATTTAGATATCGTATGAGAAAGTTATGAGCAAAATATTGACTGTCTATAGTAAATCAGCACCTTTAAAATTTTGTTTTTTTTACTGTTCATTTGCACATTTGACCCATCAATTCTCCATGATTTCAAAACTTGTTTCTATTTTATATATTTACATAAATATACTTTAATCTCCAATTTTAATTGGTTCAATCCGTCATCAAACGAAAAAATTATGCTTAAAATATCAACTGATGGTCAAAATTGGGAAATCGAAAATGACTCTATTACGCATGTTGTTCTATGTAACTTAGACATATCATATCATGGAATTTTTCAAACCTGTTTCAATTAGAGATATCCCTATTAATTCACTTTCATTTGGCTTTGGAATCATGCAAATTAGACAAAAAACAAAGAAGTTATGATTAAAATATTGTTGGTTAGTATGGTTGGCCACCACTGTCCCGCGAGTAATAAATTAACTCTACTTCGTTATTTTTTTCAGTGGATTTGTTTTACAGAGTAACAACTTGTTAATTTTTCATATATGTTGGATTTAGAGAGCCTGATCACCTCTCTTCTTCCATGATTACATGTTCTATTACAAGTAGACGCTCGTTTTTTGTAAGTCCGAGGAGAATAAAGGAGGTCAATTTGTTTTTGAACAAGTGATTATTGAAGGCAATGATAATGAAATAATAGATTTTCATCCAAGCATCTATTAAAAAATATAATATCAAATCATTTTTATTCTTTTGAGGTGCTATGGAAATTGAGCATAAGAGTTTGTTACAAATTATTCTTATTATTTCTCACCAACAACAAGAAGACTTTTTCATTACCTAATGGATTCATAATAGGAGAAATGGAGAATTGATTTTCATTTGAAGATCCAAGTCATTTCCGCCAAAACATTTTTCCATTCATTTACCATTGACAGATTTACAGATTGTTGTTTCTTGAAACATATTGATATTCTCTTAGGAAACAACATTGATGGAGTCAAAATCATAACCGTTGCAACTTGAACTATTTATTTACTATTTTTCAATAAAAAATTTGTTTTTTCTGATTTATTTTTTGATGTTCTTTTCTCAAAATAAATGAAGGAAGTTCTCGAGGTTTCATTATGTTTATCCATATTTATCCATTTGTTCTTGAGTCTTATCAGTGTATGGTTTCCTCAAATCCATTGGGTATTGTTACTCCGCTGCTGTTACTCCCGAAAATTTTCTAAGTGTTGGATGTTGTTACTCCTTGGATGTTGTTACTCCTTGGCTGTTGTTACTCCTGCTGTTACTTTTGTTGTTACTCCACCGGTGCTGTTACTCATGCCATTACTCTGCAATTTCCGTTACTTCGTCGGTGTCATTACTCTACAACTGCCATTACTCTGCAACTGCCATTACTCCGCCACTGTCGTTACTTCGGCGGTGTCGTTACTCTACAATTGTCGTTACTCCGCCAGTGTCGTTACTCGACAACTGTTGTTACTCTCTCGGTGCCATTACTCTGCCGATGTTGTTACTCCGCAATTGCCATTACTCTGTCGGTGTCGTTACTTCGCAACTGCCATTACTCTGCCAGTGTTGTTACTCTGCAATTTCTGTTACTCCACCGGTGTCGTTACTCCGCAACTATCATTACTCTGCCGGTGCCATTACTCCGTCGGTGTCGTTACTCCGCAATTGTCATACTCCGCCGGTGTCCTTACTTCATAACTATCGTTACTCCACCGGTGTTGTTACTCTACAATTGTCGTTACTCCGCTGGTGCCCTTACTCCACAACTGTCGTTACTCTGTCGATGTCGTTATTTCACAACTACTGTTACTCTGTAATTGTTGTTACTCCATAACTATCGTTACTTTTCCATTGTCGTTACTCTGTAATTGTCGTTACTCCGCCGGTGTCGTTACTCCGCAATTGTCGTTACTCCACTGGTGTCGTTACTCCGCCAGTGCCGTTACTCCGCAATTGTCGTTTCACCTCTATGCCGTTACTCCGCCGGTGCTGTTACTCTGCTGCAGCTGTTACTCCTCCAGTGCTGCTACTCTAGGGTGAAATTTTTTCTAAGTACCCAGTGTTGTTACTCTACACATGTTGATACTCCTTCAAGGTAAGTCTTCAGGTACGTCCCTAATAAACTTCGTGTATTTGATTGATGTTTCAATATGACTGAGGACGGTCATATCTTAGTTGGGGGTAGGTGTTGTATTTGATAGAAAATGTATTATATTTAATATCAATGATGTCATGTCATCATTGTTATTAAAATTTCGTGTCAACTCATACATCTCACGATTATTACCACCATAATCCATAACAATCCATAACCCCCACTTATCCGCACACATTGGAACTTGAATCATGCACGACGACATTAATTTGGTGAATGGGGAAATACATTTAATTGTCTAGGTCCTCTTTGACATAGTGATTGGGTAGTCAATTTCTCTTTGTTTATCTATAAACATAATTTTATCTTTTTTTAAGGAATAATTATGAAAATATGATTTCATCATGGAAACTTTCAACTTTCCTAATTTGTCAAGTCCCTGATTTTGTAAAATTTATGATGATGACCACAAAATTGTACTTACATATTTCCATCACTATCTAATGAATTATTCCTCAAACCCCAATCTTAACAAAGCAAAATATATTTATCAACAGTCATTTGAAGGTTATTAGTATTTGAGAAGAAAAATTACCCGAGTTGAAAATAATTACTATAAAACGTTTTACGCCATCCCTAGCTCTTAAGGAGCTGGCTTGCCACCCCATCTATTAAGTGATCTTTTGTTGGTTAACAATAACCATAGTTAAATTTTAAACATAAATAGTCAACTAGAGGATAGGAGGTCTCATCACGAGCTGACCTACCATGATCATAAGTCCTAATAGAATGACATTACCACTACTAGTCACCAAGCCAGGGTAAACGCCTTCGGTCATAAAACTGAAGGGAAAGAGGTCTCATCACGATCCGACTTGTTCACTTTTGTTAGTTCATGTGAATGGAATTGTTATTAACTTGTTACCAAGCCAGAACAATGATCTTCAGTAGACATCTATGTAAATTGAAATGATTTTGTAACTATGTACTTATTTCAAATAGATGGGACAATGGCATCTCAATGGATTAAAAAGGTATCCCTGTCGAGGCTATGGATGCCTACTGGCAGCAGTGGCCATGCCTATGGTATAGAGGTTAATTCAATACTATGATCTACTTGCGTGTTTTCTCAAAACTAACTATCGATAATGCCATTGTTGCATATATAAGGTTTGCTAGAGCTCATGGTTCTGGGGTAATATTTAATCAATTCTTAGATAATGGTGGTCATGGTTTATATCTATTATTGATTTATCAATATTTACTTTACATGTTAGGGGTGAAACTTTTAGGATATTTGATATTTGACATTTTGTATCATCTAATCTATCATTCCTTTATTCTACAAGTTTCATATCTTTAACCAAAGATAATTGCTTTACCCAATCAATCTCTATTTAATCCTAGCTTAACAACTCTACTATTATTTTGGGAAAGGATGAAGAGGCCTAATTCTACTTTTGAATCCTGATGAATTACTAATTGAGGATACACATGAGATGTGCTATAAAAAAATTTGGATGACAGGGAAACTAATCAGTTTGGGAGAAGGAAATCTTGCTACACTTTTTGATTATATTCTTTGAGCTTGCATGGTTTCCACCTTTCACATCACTTACACAAACTCAACCTACATTGGCTTCAACAATGTTAATCCATAGATTTCATTCCACGTTATTTTGTTGAAAGCAACAATTGAGGTGAAATAACATGAGTATTTGATTTATTAAAAGTTTAGGAGAATATCATAAACAACCACTGAGCATTATTCACTCATAGTTTTCAAACCATTATTTCCCCTACTTTATACAGAGGCATTGGGTTGCATGTGGACATGCAACATATTCAGTTTGGGGGAATGTTGGGCTCTTAATTGGTCATTATTATTACCACTTCTTAACATTCATTTCATATATTTCCACTATTATTTTATCACATTATTTACCATAATTTATTATATAATTCCATTTCATAATCATTTATGCTCTTGTGGATAAATAATATATGATCTCATTTATTTTTAATAATTAATGATTATCATGCATGATTTTGGTTTATTCATTCGTTATAACCTCACTCATGATTTTAGCCTCCAATATCTCTTTTAGATTGCAGATTTGGTCTTCAATAGATAATTAGATATTCCAACTCAGGAATTCGCTGGCATAAGAAGCGACCATTTTGTGTTGGATGTCGCTGGCATAAGAAGTGACCATTTTGTTGGATGTTTTGGACAAATGAAAGCAATCTAGAAAATTTGAGACATGGGTTTTGTTCAGAACAGACCAAATCAGTTACCCAATGAGTTGTTTTCATAAATTCGATTTGTATTAGGAGAAACACAAGGTTCTTCGAAGGACATATTTGCAAATTTCTTGTTGCGGTCGTTTTCCAGAATTGCCCAAATTGTAATAACCAAATTCGACTTGTTCCAGTTGAATCATGATGTACAAATCTCTTAGATCTCATCTTGATTATTGAGATCAGTTTTTTGTAACTTTCCTTTGGATATTTGTATATTTAAAAGACACAATTTAGAGAGAAAGGAGAGCTAGCTGATGTAAGAATTGAGTCTTGTAACGGTGGAACTCTTGTTAATGAAATTTCCAAACTTCTGATATTTTTCTCAATATGTGAGTTGAGCATAGCCCTGACCAGGGAGTTGGGCCCACTCTTCTTATCAGGTGTTGTGCATGCGTCCTTTTTATGTATATTTCTTTTACTGGTTGAATTTTCTTTATTGTTGTTACAGATTTCGATAGATTGTTGTGAATGATTTTATTTCTGCAATTTAGCTTTCATTACTTTTACAATGATGCTTTGATTTCTTAATTGTGAGCCCTTGATTGATGTAGATTGTAACCTTTCCCCTGCATATACTTTGCGCATTACCTTGAAAAGAGTATGCACCCGGATTGACATATTAATGTAGGAAACAGGATTGAATAATTTATTCATACTCGAACACCAACAACTACCACCTTCCTCACACATTTCGAGTTACCCATCAGATATGAAACTAGAACAGAACTTCTGACCAACTTCAAAAAATCTGATTCCACTCACATCTCTAATCACATTCATGAGTGGTGATGCCATCTTCAGTTGGTTAAAACCTATGTTACGAATCAATTGTTAGCAGAATGGTTTACTAAACCTCTGTTGGCCCCTATAATAGAAGAAGTAGCTAAGGGTGGCATTGTGACTAAAGAACAATTAATTGCTTGTTCCCAGTACTTAGATCTAGTTTATACCCAATATAGCACGCTTTATGATAAGATACCAAACGCTCCATGACCTTTGAAAATTTTACCTCAATCTCCTGGTAAAGAATATCATGATGGTTATGGTGTGATTGGTTCTTCTAGTTCACAGTCAATGAGTAAACCATCTGGTGTTTCTCTCACTGCAACTGTCCAAAACCCTCATCCAATCCTCTTACATCTTCTACTTCTGAGATAAATTTTGTTAATTTTAATAAAGTCAAATTTCAACAACAACCAAGAAGCAAGAAGAAAGGAAAAAGGTAAGAAGAAGAAAGATTATTCTATGTAGGATAAACAAAATAATCAATCTTCTGACAAGAGATGGAAACCTCGTTACCCATTATTGATTTGTAATGAGAAACACTTCACTTGTAATTATCCCCACTAGGCGGAAGTGAACCAAATTTTGAAGTCTTCTACTTCACCCGTTGTGCTAACAAATCTGTTTCCAAACTAGAATACTCATATGGTTGCTCGAGACCCTACTTCCTATAACTTGGTTTTGATTCTTTCTTCCACCAAATTAAAAACCGATATTATGGTGGCCACCATAATAAAGCCTATGGTAATGTGAATCCTCTGAACGGTGAGGCTATTAATCAACCTACCAGTTTGGTTACATCTCCATCGTATCCTACTCCTCTTACGATTCCAACATAATTGACTATTAAGCCTCCAAAAGGCATTATCCATAAATCTGCTTTCAATTGTCGTGTGAGAGCTGCTCATAATTAAAGTGCAGTTGAGGACCTGGCATAGTCCCCATCAATTATTTCTACTCTGGAGGTGTTTTAAAACTATCACTCCTAGAAAAAGGCTTTGCTTTCCACAATTGAATGTGTCGATCCTTTGGATTCCAACCTAGTTTTTTTCAATCATGAGAACTATATGCCTCTACTTCCGGCTCAACTAGAATTTATGATCTAGATTTTCATCTGTGTTAAGAACATCCGTCATTATATTGTGGACGACGGAACCTCAACCTACATTATGTCCTTGTCTTATTGGAAGGCCATTGGTTCTCCTCGATGGAGTCAATTATTGGGTTGCGTTATATTCTTTCCATGACTATCCTCCCTAGCCAAATCGAGGGGTTAGAGGGAGGGTAGAGCCGCCCCTTCATTGTGTTGATGCATAGCGGGGGGGTCACAGGGGGGTGGCAGGCCCCCCTGTACGAGGGGTTTTAGGGGGCAGTTAGCCCCCCACTACGAGGTCCGGGGAAGCACCCCGGGGAAAAACAAAAATTGGACCCATGTTTTTGTCCATGGTTTTGTGCATGGTTTTGTGTGTGGTTTTCGCACATGGTTTTGGGCGTGATGGTTTTCGGGCCATGGTATTGGATGCTTTGGCATGTATATATATGTATTGTAACATTGAAAGTAACATAATGAAAAATCAATCTAGTAGTCCTGATTTTGGGATCTTGGGGAAAATATCTGTGTATATTTGTTTTATGTGTTATGCTCTCACTATTGTTTATTTTCTGTTTTTAGAATTCGTATGTAGTTAATTTTTGTACAGGGTTAAACCTACATCAATCTCCCACCACCTTGAAATATTTTGATGGAAGAACTTATAAACCTTGTGTAATTTTGAATTCCTTAAAAGTAGAATTAGGAGGTAAATATGTATCCATAGAAGTCTAAGTTATCAACAAACCACTCAATTATAATCTTTTGTTAGGTCACACATGGGTTTACGCCATGGTTGCTATTGTTTCGACTTATTTTCAAATAATCGCTTTTCCCCACAAAGGCGGCATAGTAGCCGTCAACCAACTCTCATATTTTGCCTCCAATTCTATAGTTACTGGAATTGTCCCTCTCGTAGGGGAAACTATACACCCTTACTAGCATGTTGGGGTTGGTCTGTTTAAGGATTCCTCTCTTATGGGAACCTTTTTCACTTGCTCCTCCTTTGCTTCCTTCCATCTCTCCTTTGGTTGCCTTTATCAATATGATATCCTCTTATATTTTTCCAACTAATCATTGGATAGTACCAGAAGAAACTAACATCAATAGTTTTGGAAAAGGTATTCCCCTTAGCACCATTGAACTTGATTATGAAACCATTCATTTAGCTTGTGTGGCTCATTCTAATCTTGTCTCTTCGATCAATTGGGTCGATCACTCATTCGATTATGGCATGCCTTCTGATCCTTTCTCTCGCGAATTCCATACCAATAAGAGCATCATGGAGAACATGATGTGAGACAATGCATCATGGGACGATCGCACCATCATTCCTCCTTATCAAATTCCATCGAATATATTCTTAATGACCTTTATCAACCCAATATCATTGAGCTCTCTACAGATTTTATTTCCATTCATGAAGTCAATTCACAAAAAAAAAAAAAACATAACATAACAAAACAAAACAAAAAACAAAAAACAAAAACAAAAACAAAAAAAAAAAACAAAAAGCAAAAACAAAACAAAACAAAAAACAAAAAACAAAACAAAACAAAAACAAAACAAAAACAAAAACAAAAACAAAAAACAAAAAAAGAAAACGAAAAACAAAAACAAAACAAACAAAAAACAAAAACAAAACAAAACAAAATAAAACAAAAAATAAATAAATAAAAACAAAAATAAAAGAAAAACAAAAAAACAAAAACCTATAGAATATTGAAGAGACTATCCCACTTGATATCTCGATTAAACATGCCATTGTCGAGAATCTACATATCGGCGTGTCTTTTTCTACCAGTGACGTTAATAATTACAAAGTTTTATTTTAGGATTTTTGAGATGTCTTTGCCAGGTCTTATGAATAAATGCTAGGGATTTATCCAAACGTTGTGGTTCACAAATAAAAATGTATCTTGATGCTAAACCAGTCTGGTAACGCCTTCATCTAGTCCATCCCGAGAAGGTTGTCGCGATTAAATCCGAAGTTGAAAAACTTCTACGCAGATTTCATCTATCCAATCCCTTTGATTGATTGGGTGTCAAATATTGTTCTTGTCATGAAGAAACAGGGAAGAAGTCGTGTATGTGTCGATTATCCAAACATAAATCATGTTTATCTGAAAGATAATTATCCCACCCCATTCATCTACAGATTTTTGTGATTGGAATTTTATGTGTGGTGTTCGACATCAACTCATTTATTCACACCATATGGATTGTACTAGAGTACCTTGAGGGCCATTAACATCATCAGTGGTTCCTCTCGTATCTCTTAATGTTCTACATCATTGTTCGATAATCATATGGTGTCTACCATGTTCGACTTCAGCTCATTATTTCTCATGGCTCTAATCGTAGATTGGTTGGTCATGTGAACGAGATAGAAGACCTTGGATCTAGTTTCATCCATCCGGGCTGCGATTTTAGGAGTAATACAAGATCAAAATATATGATGGTTAATGTTAGGGTCCTATGGTCTAGGAATCAAAGTGTGCTTGCCTATATGCAATTTCATTTTGGGGGTCTATTTTTCAATTTTATCCTATGAGTCGCTATGTGTCATAGTATAAAAGGTCTACATGAAAAGAGAGTCAAAAGAGCTAAGGTTTTATAGATTTTCATGCCGTAAAGGGCTCTTTAAGCCCTAATTTGAATTTGTAAAGTTTTAATAGTCCATGAGGGGTCATGTCATGAGAGTTGATCATCATAGGTTAGTTTGTTGAATTCATGTCCATCATAAGAGTTAGTTTGAAGATCCAATTATTGGTTAAATGTGTCATGTCCTTTTCATTATTGCAAAAAGTGCCCCTCTCATCATATACTTCACATCATTAAGTGGCCTATTATCATTCCAAAAGGAGGATTTGGGTGATATGAAAGTTTCAAATTTATTGTGAAGTATTTCATTCTTACCCCATTCGAATTTGATACTAGCTCTAAAGAAAATTTGAAGGCTGAAGAAGTGAGTTGCAATCTCATACGGACATTTGCTATGAATTTGCGGCGAAATTAACTATTTTTTTCATCCTTTTCAAAATATGTTTCCGACCAAATGGAGCTGAATTTTGGAAAACCAAAAAAAATTCTTTCCAAGCATGGACTAAAGAATAAAAACCTCCTTCAATTTATACAAAGGTTTCATATATTGGAAGAGTCAAATGCATATTTATAGTCTAATTTTCAGGTTTTGGCATTTCTTGTTTTAGTTATGATGTTTAGGTGCATATTGTGTGGATCTGGAGAGGAATTTTTGGAATCTGATACAGGTTTCTCTCCAAGACACTCTCATAGATAAAAAAATTCCTTGGTTTTGTATAATATGTCAGGATGCAGGATATATGAGCTTGTATTTAAATAATATTTTTCCATAAATTCGGTCCCTATTTCATAGCAGACTTGCTACGCATTTGTTGCGCAAACTAAAAACATTCATTTTGAAGGCCTGTAAGTATGGAAGGAAGCACTCAGTAGTTTCCAGATCAACACCAAGTCATCTTAAGCACATCTACATACTCAATTTTTCACATAAACCACATGCAACCATATCAATTTGAAGACTTATGCCCTTTGTTGCGCAAGTAGACCGACAGCTACCTTCTTTTACAAATTCGAATTTTGGAACTTCTAGAAGTAATTCTGGTCATTGAATAGAGTTGTTAAACAAATATTCCAACTTGGTTGATGTTTCTAAATTGTATTAGTCTTTATATAGCAGTTCCTATTTTTCTACATAGCAAGTAAAGATGCATTGTATCTAGACCATTTGACTTCCATGGAGTGAATTTGACCACCTAGAGTGGTAATTCGAATTCCTCATTATATATAATGATGTAAAGACATGGAAAATAGTTTTGGGTTGGAGTGCAAGGAAGTTAGTCTACATTTTTTATAAAAAAAAATATCATTTCTCCCAAGTGAATAGAATAAAATAGATGTAGCTTTGATATGGATTTGTGCGTCAGTATTTATTGGTATGTGAGTTTCCTTGTGATCTGGTTTATATGTTACTTTCTGATCTATTTTTAATATATATTTTCATGGTGTAAACATTCTTCATGCTCAATTTTAAAGGAGGTACTTCAGAACTCATCTAGTGCTCTCATTTTATTCAGCTAATCATATGTGTTACTTTTATTCTCTATGGAAATATGAAATCATCATTGTTTTGATGCTCTATTTGTCATATTTTCTCATGTTGCACTCAACCATTTACTACAACAAAATTTTCTTTGATACCAAAAAATATTCCTATCTTTCCCATGTTCAAACTCCATCACATCCCTTATGCACTTGGATCTAAAACAATGGTCTGACTTGAATTAGATCGACCTTCCTACACTTACCTTCATACATCAAGCCTAAAACTACCCTTTGATCATCATAGCCAACCTAAGATCAAGAAATATTTCAGTCACTAGATTGACTGAAAGAAAACACAGTGAGACAAACCTCTCCAAGGCCGGTAGGTCTATATCCTAGCCTAAAAGAGGCTTGTGGTTACCTATAAGTTTTCTCTCCTCATCCTAGGGAAAATTACGGAGTGCTAACTTATTGGCGTCGTTGCGGGGAACGAGAGGTCACATTTTCCCTGGGTGTGATTGACGAGGATCAAATCTAATTGCTGATGGTGAATAGCAGTTGGACATCAAAAGGATGTACATCTTTCACCTAGTGACTCCACTATTCAAAGGTCAATAGTTTAAATAACTCCTAGGTGACTTAAATGTTTTCAAAATGGGTTCAATTGCAAGAAAAAATTCCAAGTATGCTCCTATGGATAGGTCTCATATTCCTGGCTTTCCAAATCCTATGCCTCATGTTGATTGGTTAACCTATCTCCCAATATTCAAAGATAAAATAGGAGAAGATGATGCTCTTCATTTAATTAAGCTTCACATGCATGTATGTAGACTTTGAGTTGAGTTTCATGAGGATTTCTTAATGAATATTTTTATGGTAACCTTAGAGGACAACGCAAAATCGTGGTATGAAGGATTGTCAGCTACTAGTCTATGTTTGCTTAAGGATTTCTATGCAGCGTTTTGTAAAAGTTATAAGACAAATTACCCTTCTATATTGCTGATAGAAAGGTTTTGTGGAAACTCTTATGACCTTATTCATCATGTGGGAATTGACATTTATGATCAGGATTTAATGTATGATGAAATTGAAGAAGATTTGTTCGATTTATCGTTTCATCAAGATGGAATAATAGAAACTAGTTGACTCAAATTTAAGAAAACTTACAGCAGACAACTGTTTCTCTCTTAGCTGAAGATAAAATCAATCAACAACTTGATGTAGATATTCATGTCCTTTCTCCTGAGATAGGTGAATATTTGCAGCCAATTTGTCAGTTTTTGTGTGATCAAGATGCAAGTAGTGAACTAGTTCATGTTGGCAGCATTCCACATTTACAAGAGGATCAAGTGCCAGAAATTATCTCCTATCATGAAAATCAAAATGATAGTTTTCAAAAAACGTTATCTAATGAGACCACAACATAATTGTCTGATCAACAAAAGGACAGTCCTGACATACATAATATGGCTATCATATTTGATGATGCTAAAGAAAATTTGGACATTTTTATAGACAAACTTGTTTATTCCATTTTCTTTGAAATTGAACTTGAGCATGACAGGATAGAATGAGTAGTTATGAATGAATATTGTCCTTTGGATCATCAATACAGGATAATGTTTTGTGTTTTCAAGTATCCTTTTGTTGATTTGCTATAGTCATCAAATGAGGTGATTTTTCATGATTTTCAAGATTTAATGCTAAGTCTGTTGCAGTTATCAGTTAAGGAAATTTTTGTGTTTTCTATGGAGCATGGATTCAATTTTTATTCTAAGTTGCCAATAGACAGTCCACTTGAGCACAGTCCAGGAGCTCAGGTATTGAGTCAGATCTTTGATTGGTTATGTTAGAGGTTTCATATAGCTTGAATCAAGAATTTGGTTCTCAGTTGTTAGGGTAGATTGGTATGTACATAAATAAGCTCGTTGGATGAGAATTTATTCAGTTTGGGATGCAATATTTTTAGTTTGATTTTAGCATTTAGTAAGAAGTATCACTTTCATATTGTACAGTGGTTTTGGTTGTAGAATAGGGTTGTAGTTTACAGATTGTAGCAGACAAGAGAACTAATGCAAATGGTTTTCAGATTGGGGACTTAGTGTAAAAATGAAATGCCAAGAATGAGGAAAAAGGAAATCACGGGAAGTTTGAGAATTTGTGGAAGGGGCCCTTAAAAATTGTTGCTTTCCATGGGAACAATGCTTACTTGTTGAAGGACCTGACATATGAACTACTTAGAGGAGGGTATGTCAATGGCAGGCTGCTAAAACACTATCTCACTTGAGATTAAGTTGATCCAACACTCCATTGTACATATCATTCTATTTTCAATACTCCAAGTGTGGGTGGTCCTCATTGGAACTTGAAGCATGAGGAGAAGGCCCTAAGTTTACCACCCATTGGAACTTGAAGCATGAGGAGAAGGCCCTAAGTTTTTGGTGATCTGCTACAATATGTAAGGTAAATGTAAAATCAGTCAGTCGGTTGAGTTTTAATCTTTTTGTGGTTGACTCCATTGCCCAAATGTTAGGCTACTAGTCTGTAGCATTCTTGGCACCTCACTAAGAGGTTTCCATCCCCATTGGAGCCAATGTTAGGGTCCTATAGTCTAGGAAACAAAGTGTGTTTTCCTACCTTACTATTTCATTTTGGGGGCATGTTTGTCAATTTTAGCCTATGAGTCTCTATATATCATAGTCTAAAGGTCTGTATGAAAACAAAGTCAAAATAGCTAAGGTTTTGTAAATTTTTATGTTATAAAGGGGTCTTTTATCCCTAATTAGAATTTGTAAAGGTCTAATAGTCCATGAGGGGTGATGTCATGAGAGATGGTAATCATAGGTCATTTTTCTGAAGTCATGTTCATCAAAAGAGTTAGTTTGAAGAGTCATTTATTGGTTAAATGTGTCATGTCCTTTTCATTATTGCAAAAAGTGCCCCTCTCATCACATCCTTCACATCATCAAGTGTCCTATTATCATTCCAAAAGGAGGCTTTGGGTGTATGAAAGTTTCAAATTTATTGTGAAGTCTATCATTCTCATCCCAATCGAATTTTACCCTAGCTTTGAAGAAAATTTGAAGGCCGAAGAAGTGAGTTACAGACTCAGACAGACATTTGCTACGAATTTGTTGCGAAATTGATTGTTTTTGTCATCATTTTCAAAATATGTTTCCGACCAAATGGAGCTGAATTTTGGAAAACCAAAAGAATTTTTTTCAAGAACAGACCAAAGAGCAAAAACATCCTTCATTTTTTGCACAGGTGTCATATATTGGAAGAGTCAAATGCATATTTAAAATCTATTTTTTAGGTTTTGGCATTTCATGTTTTAGTTATGATGTTTGGGTGCAGATTGTGAGGAGATGGAGAGGAATTTTTGGAAACTGAGAGATTTTTCTATCAATGATACCTGTATCTACAAAAACCTCCCTCGGTTTTGTAACAGCTATCAGGATTTAGGATATATGAGCTCGTCTTTAAACTTTAGTTTTCCATAAATTCGGTCCATGTTTCATAGCAGACTTGCTACACAAACTGAAAACAATAATTTTGAAGGTGTGTAAGCATGGAAGGAAGAACTCAATAGGTTCTACATTAACACCAAGTCATCTCAGGCACATCTACATACTTAGTTTTGCACAGAAACCACCTGCAACCACACCAATTTGAAGACTTATGCCCTCTGTTGTGCACGTAGGCAGTTAACTAACTTCTTTTTCAAATTCGAATTTTGGAACTTATAGAAGTAATTTTGGTTGCCGAATAGATGTCTATAAGTTTAAATTCATGTAGTTTGAGTTGTTAAACAAATATACCAACATGGTTGATGTTTCTAAATTCTATTAGTCTTGATATAGCAGTTCCTATTTTTTTGCATAGCAAGTAAAGATGCATTGTATCTAGCTTATTTGACTTCTATGGAGTGACTTCGACCACCTAGAGTGGTAATTCGAATTCCTCATTGTATATAATGATGTAAAGACATGAAAAATAGTTCTGGGATGCAATGGAAGGAAGTTAATCTACATATTTTGCAATTTTTTGTATCATTTATCCCAAGTGAATGGAAGAAAATGGAAGCATCTTTGACAAGGATTCTTGTGTCAATATTTATGGGACCAATTCACATCCTTCAACATGTTTTCATCTTCTCTACACAAATCCCTAAGCATGACTCTGCTAAATCCCTAAGTTTATACTCTTGAATGTTGAGTTTCCAATCTTTTAAGGCCCAATGCACCCTGGCCCTTTAGGGACCAGCGTTGACCACCAAGTTGACCCTCTCTGCACTTGTGTTGGTCACTAATAGGTTACTCAGTCTTGGGAGTGTGTTGATTCTAGAAATTCAAGAAAAATAAAAAGAATCTTGAAGTTTCCTCTTCCAGAAGCTACCTGAGGTTGTTTCAACCATTTACCTTCGATCAGAGTCTCAAATCCTATCTAATCCTATCTTTGATTTTTCAAGTCTTATCCCTTGATGTAATCCTCCCATCTCAAGTGGATCTCAAGCCTGGATTGGTAAATGGATAACACTTCATGAACTACCTCCCTTATCTATATATTATAGCCATCCATGGGAAAGGGTTTGGATATTGGAGATTGATTCTACCATCATGTTGCTACTTTGAGAGTCATTATTCCATGCATTAAGGTGACAAAGAGGCATACTTTGTGGCAATAGAAGGACAAGTCAACTTGGGGAGCTATTCTACAAGGTAAACTCCTATTTTTGGTTGTAACTCTCTCCATTTATATTAATACAAAGAGTAGATTGTTTTCCTATATGTAATGTTATGATTTCATGTATTTCAATACCATGTTGATCTATTGAATGAAGTGATTGGATTATTATACATATATTTTGTAGATATTTGGTTTGTGTTGTTTGATTGCACAGGTTTTAATTATAGAAATCAAAGCTAGGATTGGAGCGTACAAGTCGAGGAAGGAGAGAAGTTTGGGATAGATTCCAGGTAGGCCTCATCCCATCATTCAATTACTTTAAGGAAGCCATTGTGCCCTTTGATTTTTTTATTTTTAGGTCAATCCACTAGGCCTAGGGAAGACACTTCTTTCCACAATCGTAGATTCTGTATAAAAGATGGTGAGGGTGAAATATCCATAACCGAGCACATTTCTAATTTCCTTAATTTTTGTGAAATTTATGAAATCGATTCTGAATATGTTTCTCTCATAATTTTCTTCCTCACCCTTTAAGGTCAAGTTAACCATTAGTTTCATACCTTACCATCTACTTCCATTCATTCATTTGATCAATTCCAAAAGGAGCTTCATCAACCACTCAATATGTATGATTACTGAGATGTTTTTAAAAGGATTAGTCAACTAAGAATGAAACCTAATGAATCAATTGAGGATTTTACTAATAGATTTATTCACCTATGTTATAAATTCCCTAAAAATATGTGGGTTTGGATTTATTGAAGGAAAAGTTTCAACACTTGGTTCAAATCTCCTTAAACCAATCTAAATCTAAATCCTTGGTCAACAGTTCTCCCCCAAATTCATTAATCATTGTTGGAAATAATACTAAGAAGCGGAGGGGGGGGGGGTGAATCAGTATTAGCAAATCAATAATATTTTCATTTCCATTATCAGATTCATATATGCTACTTCAGTTAAGGATAGCAGTGTGTATACACAACTATGTTTAATGCAACTAGCATATATCTAGTAAACTTATGATTTAGTTAGTTGATCTTCAATGAGTGCGTCAGAACATTATTAACAATATGAACAGTAAACAGGTGCGGTAAAACATAACATATCATCACACATAAGAAGCATACATGAACACCATGATATAAGGTGGAAACCCAATGCGGGTGAAAACCACCTATTGTAATTCGTCTCTATCTTCTTTTAATAAGAAACTTATTTTTATAATATTTTTGTACTGGTGCAATATTATACCAATACGTAGGCTTCTACCTATAGAAGGCTACAACCTTCTTTTGTTCTCTAACTTCTCTTGGAAGGGAGCTACAACCCCCTTAGCTCTTATACTAGCAGAAGTACTAGTATGTAGGTGCTGACCTACATAAGGCTACAACCTTCTCTTTTCTTCCAGGGACCACATTTCATAAATTTTCAGACTAGATCCATAAATACAAGACAATCACTACTGCAATACAATCATTAACTCTGAATCACCCAATAACTAAATCATTGAAACCCTGTCATCAAAACACAATCACCAGAATACAGAGCAGATCCTGAAACTCTGCAACAACCACTAGAACCAACAGCAACCTCAAACATCAAATCTCATAATGTATATGCTACTTAACTGTGTCGAACTAGCTTGTATACACCCTTTCACCAGAGAGAACCCACGTACAGATTTGAAAATAATTACTTATACCTTCGCTGTAATTTTCAACTTTAGATATACCCAAAACATAAGATATAAAGGATAAAACATGTGTCAATATTCAGATCTATTCATGATCATACCAATGATAATGCATTTTATTCTCCATGATCCCAATCCATCAACCTTTATCAACCGCATAGGTGCCTCCTAGGTTCAGATCAAGAAAAGCATCACAAACCCATAACCAGCATACTAGATCTCACACTTCATCAGATATTCATCACTTGCACCCTTTTTTTCCCCTCTTGGCCTAATAATCTTCTCCTTATATAGGTTTAGGCCTCTCTCAATACCATGGTCCAAAACCACGTAGAACCAATACCTTGGACCCAATACCTGGGGTCAACACTTCGGACCAAATACCATAGACCAAAACTTAGATTTTGAACATGTACGTGCATTTCATTTTGTAAACATGTGTGTGTACGTATACGCGACTTGGTATATGGTGCACCTGTTTGTATATGCTTCTTTGTCACAGCACACCTACATATACCTCTCTGATCATTAATTCTTTTCTATTTACTAGTTGTACTATGATCTGTCATCTGAGTGAGTTTCCATAAGGGACAACACCTGTATCATATATGTATCATAATGCCAACAATCTCCCCCTTTGGACTTGATGGCAACCACCACACCAAGTCACTCTCCCTGTTTGACATCAAGGGAAAAGGGCAGACCAAGATGTTCTCTCCCTTGGTATACCTTCTACTGTCCATACTCCCCTTGAGTGCCTGCTGAACTCTTTGATTGAGCTCCCCTTTTTTACATGCCAAGATGTACCAACCCATCCATGCTCCCCCTAAGCACATGCTGAGTCTAAACAATACCATGATAGTCACCAGTGGTTGTCATACACCATATGATCTGCACTATAAGCATCTGTCACTAGCATCCAAACATGTAACCTACAATCCATTCTCTTGGCCAATCAACAACTAGGAGAAAGATGTGTCAATGAGAATCATCATCAAAGACTTCTAACCATAATGCCAACAATGCGTTTTTCGAAGTATATGCTCCCCCTGAGCCTGTGCCAACCATCATATACCATGACCGAACCATTTCTTGATTCTGTTCTGCTAATTTTTCTTCAAAGCACCATATATGCAACTCTGCAGCCTCTAACTTGCGTATATATGTGACTTATATTCATAATATTTGCGTATGCAAATTGAAATACTAAAGGTCTACACTTTCAGTTTCTCCTGTGTCTGTTATGTTAGCTAACTAAGTTATGCCACATCTTTCTATCTCTAATTTTGTCTTCCTCAATACCTGGAATTGTGATGATGTGTGATCATCTTGCTTTGGAGTTTGAATTTTGCTCCTGCATTCCCTTACTTTATGTGCAAACTTGTTACATGCATAACATCTTACATGTTTAATATTCCTCCTATAACAGTCAATGGCTTTGTGACCAAACATATTGCAAGCAAAACAATATCCCTTGAAGTACCTGGAGCGTGTTGATCTTTCTGTGTGATGGTCTTGACCCATTTTGCTTCTGCATCTAGCTGCAATATGTCCAAAGGTATGGCATACATAACATTCAACATTATTCATTTGAGGAAACAACCAACTATCACTTCCATAGTTAGGAGGAAAAGATCTTCTTTGAAGAATCTCTTTCCTTGGTTATTGTTGGGGTTGACCACTTATCTCTTCATTGATCATTTCAAAGTTTGCATTAGAATTCCTTTCCTCACCCTATGAGCTAGATTCACCTTCAACAGTTTCATAAAAACCAAGACCAGTTTTGATAGCAGGGGATCTTTGACTACTAACAATATCATCCAAAATCTCAGTATTGTCTTGAAATCGTAACATTTTATCCTTTTCTTCTAATTTACCTTTTAAGATATTTACCTCAACCTGATGTTGTTCTTCCTTTTCCAGATATTGCTTCCTTATGTTTTCTTCGGCTTTTCTTCCTTCTTCCACTTGTTGCCTTAATTCGAGCATTTCATTTTCTTGTTCTTCAAGAGCTTCTTTATTCTACTTCTTTGATTCTTTAAGATATTCTTTTAGAGAAAGGATCTTAGATTCAAGTCTTTGAATTGTTATGCTCTGATCTTTTACTACATCCTGTAGTTGCTCCCTTACTCTGGTTATTGTCTCTAGCTGTTCTTTTAATCTGGTACCTTCTTTTGTTTCTACGTCCTTATTTTCATATGCCATGAGAAGTCTAATGTCTTCATCACTATTGGATGAGTCATTACTTTTATCATGAGTATAGTAACTTCTATTACCTTCTTCCTTTGTTATGAGGGCATCTAGCACGTAGTTATCAACTCTACCACAAGAAAAGCATTTGAAAGGTAGCTTATCTTTGAACCTTCCATATCCCCATTCAAGATTCTTGACAAAATTTACCTCATATTCTTCTTCTGAAATGTATCTTGATTCACCGAGTTTTTCTTTTCCATTTGCAGATACTTTAAATGCGACTTCTCTCATATCTGATGGTCCTCCTTTTCTCATCTCAAAAGTAGTTCAGATTCCTTGAAGCTGCGTCATAGTGATTTTCTGCAGATCCTCCTTTTCTTCTATGGCAAACACTTTGGATTCAAATTTAGTAGACAAGGATCTCAAAACTTTCTCAACTAAGACAAATTCCTTAATTTCTTCACCCGGATTCCTCATACAATTGACAATATCATCTATACGGAGGAAGTAGTTAGCCATGCTTTCATTACTATGCATCTTAAGAGTTTCATACCGTATTCTGAGAGTTTGAAGCTTAGCATGTTTTACCTGATCATCTCCTTTGTAGCTTAAAATGGTGTTATCCCATATTTCTTTGGTTGATTTGAACTGCATGACCTTGACAAATTCTTATTGTGACAAACTTCCTAATAAGATACTAACAGCTTTAGCATTGAGTTCATATTGCTTTCTACCTGGCGTATCTGTAGGAGTTGCTGATGGATATGTATATCCTCCTTCCATGATTCCCCAAACATCTATTCCAAGCAATTGTAGATATGTTGTGGTTCTTATCTTCCAGTAGACAAAATTGCTCCCATCGAAGATTGGTGGTCTGATGGATCCCTCTCTTTCTTGATTATTCATCCTGATGGATCTTCCTTCAAGCGATCAAGCTTCTTCTGAAGGACTGGCTCTGATACCAATTGTTGGAAATAATACTGAGAGGGGGGGGGGGGGGGGGGGGGTGCTGTGAATTAGCATTAGCAAATCAATAATCTTTTCATTTCCATTATCAGATTCATATACGATACTTTAGTTAAGGATACCCGCGTGTATACGCAACTGTGTTTAATGCAACTAGTGTATATCTAGTAAATTTAAGATTCAGTTAGTTGATCTTCAATGAGTGCATCAGAAAATTATTAACCATATGAATAGTAAATAGGTGCAGTAAAACATAACAGATCATCACACATAAGAAGCACATATGAACACCATGATATAAAGTGGAAACCCAATGTGGGTGAAAACCACCTGCTAAAATTCGTCTCTATCTTCTTTTAATAAGAAACTTCTTTTTACAATATTTTTGTACTGGTGTATTCATATACTAGTATGCAGGCTTCTACCTGCAGCTACAACCTTCTTTCATTCTCCAGCTTCTCCTGGAAGGGAGCTACAACCCCCTTAGCTCTTGTACTAGCTGAATTACTAGTACGTAGGTGCTGACCTACAGAAAGCTACAACCTTCTCTTCTCTTCCAGGGACCACGTTTCATAAATTTCAAACTGGATTCATAAATACAATACAATCACTACTGCAATACAATCATTAACTTTGAATCACCCAACAACTGAATCATTGAAACCCTGTCATCAAACAACAGTCACCAGAATATAAAGCAGAGCCCAGAACTCTGCAACAACCACTAGAACCAACAGCAACCTCAAACATCAAATCGCATAATGTATATGCTACTTGACTATGTCAAACCAGCGTGTATACACCCTTTCACCAGAGAGAACCCACGTACAGATCTGAAAATAAGTACTTATACCTTCGCTACAATTTTCAACTTCAGATATACCTAGAACATAAGATATAAAGGATAAAACATGCGTTAGTATTCATATCTATTCATGATCATACCATATAATGATAATGCATTTTAGTCTTCATGATCCCGGTCCATCAACCTTTATCAACTGCATAGGTTCCTCCTAGGTTCAGTTCAAGCAAAGTATCACAAACCCATAACCAGCATACTAGATCTCACACTTCATCAAATATTCATCACTTGCACCCTTTTTTTTGCCCCTCTTAGCCTAATGATATTCTCCTTATATAGGTTTAGGCCTCTCTCAATACCATGGTCCAAGACCATGTAGAACCAATACCTTGGACCCAATACCTGGGGTCAACACTTCGAACCAAATACCATGGACCAAATACCACAAACCAAAACTTAGATTCCCAACATGTATGTGCCTTTCCTTCTGTAAACGTGCGTGTGTGTGTATATGTGACTTGGTATATGGTGCACCCATGTGTATATGCTTCTTTGTCACAGCACACCTGCGTATACCTCTCTGATCATTAATTCTTTGCTATTTACTAGTTGTACTGTGATCTGTCATCTCACTGAGTTGCCATCAAGGACAACACCTGTATCATAATGCCAACAATCATGACACATTTCTAGTTTTGAAGTAGGAATATACTATGCCTTTTATTCCTTCTCCTCCTCCTTTTGATGTTGGTATTGGGAAATTTTTAAGTTGGATTGTTGATCCATTTATCCGAGATCTCATCCAAGAAAACTTTGAATGTAGGATGAAGACAAATCCCTTGAATTTTCAAGATGATATTAACATTCATAACCTCAATCTTGAATCTGATTTAATTGACCACATGACCTCTTTAAAGTATTTTTGTCCTCCTCTACTATCCCATTCTCATAACCCCTTGTCTCTTTATCTTCTTGGTTAGTATCTTCCGAATCCAAGTACCGATTAGGAGCAACGTGGTCACAATTCACAAGTAGAGGAGCAGAAAGGTGAAGATTCTTTCAATCTTTCTTCTCTTTTTCAAATTCCTCTATGTGAAGATGGGGTTTCTTCATTCTTGGCTGATATTAGATCTAGTAATTATGGTAAAATGAACTCAATTTTCTTAATCAATCTAAGGTCTTGGGAAACCATCACTTTGATTATTATGACTCTATTGATGTATACGATGATGAATTCCTGAGTGCATCAACTGATCTTTTAGTCCTTCAAGAATATTTTTTTGAAAGATCTAGAATCTAATTCAGTCAAAGAAAATTTTCTTATGGAAACTTCCTCTTCACCTCACAATCCCTTGTTCCTTATTATTTGCAATGAATTAACTTGTGAAGAAGATACTCCATTATCTTTAAGTTCATCATCTAATGATTTTAATTTTTTATTCACACAAGGTAGTGAGGTTACCCATGATGAAGAGAAAAACAAATCACTCATCAAATATCCATTCCATCCCTCATCATTTCTAGTCTTTCATGAAGAAAAAGATTTTGTTCAGGTTACTCATGTGATTTTTCCAATATATCAATTCTTATATGTTTAATTAGAAGAATCTTGTCACTTGGGTAATTTTTTTGTTCAAGTTAGAAAATATGATCAAATCAGTGATATAGAGGGTTGTCATCAAGATAGCAATGATTTTATGAAAATTAGTTGTAGTAGTTGTCCAGAAACCATGCATGATCTGATCCAATTTGTACAATGCAATTCTAGAATCCTTGAAATTTTTGGGACTTGTCAGTAGATCGAGGTAGTTCAACTTCCGTTGGTGGATATGTCAATTTCGTGTGACTCTGGAGGGATTCCCAAACTAAATCAGATCTAGATTCTCTCGAAAAAAATACAAAATACAAAAAATAAAAAATAAATAATAAAATAAATAATAATAAATAATAAATAATAATAATAATAATAAATACAAAAACACACAAAAATATATATAAAAAAAAAATCTATGGTTTCACTAAATGAAAACTCTTTCTTGTGAGATTTTTGGTACTTCGAATATAGCCTTTCCAGTTTTCAAGGTCAGGTTTCAGATCAGATAGAAGATTCTCCTATAATTAGTTCATCTTCATGCAAATATCGTGTGTTAAATTCGGATTTGGAGTGCATACCTTTCACGGGTAAACATAGTTGTGAAGATGATCATTTCAAATATTATCAACGGCTGAAAGATGCATACCTATCATATTATTTTGAAAATAATCAACTCCTAATTTTTCTTGAGAATGTTATAATGCTAATAATTTTCCTCATGGCACCATATGTCTTCTTAAGTGTTAGTGAACTCTTGATTTATTTAGTGAATCTAGTTCCTCTTTTTCATCCATTGCATCCTAACTAGTTTCATATATTCACTATACTATCATTTATTTTCAATTCTTTAGATGATTGTAACTAGTTACAAGGAAATGGATTTTCACATTCAACGCGCAAGGAATGTGAATCCAATGTTCAAAGCATTTCAAAAAAAAAATCAAATTGATTTATTTTTATTTTCTGTTAAACGAGAATATTATGCTTTAATCGGTCCATCTAATCATAATTTTGGTCCCAACAACTCTCATTCAATTAATCATTTTCCCACTAGTGCATCCAATGATGGTTGTTTTACACCACTTTATCTTAATGGTTTTTCTTCTTATTATTTGAATACTTATCAATCAGTTGAGGTGCTTCAACCTTTGTTGATGGTTATTTCAGACCTTTTCTATCTTGACAAGCCTTTTGGACATGATCAAATTCGTTTTCCCTTACACAATTCTCATTTTGATTCCATGTTGTTAAGGGAAAAATTAAAAAAAAGTATTTTGGTACAAATCACATGAGAGAATTGTTTGGTCGACGCGTTTCGAATCAACGAGTGTGGTTCATATTGTTGGTTCGAAATGCGTCAGCGAAAAAATTCTCTCATGTGATTTCTACCGAAAGACTTTGTTTAAAAATTAAAAAAATTAAAAAAAATCAAGGATTTCATGGTTTTCAAGAGGATTATTTTGAATTCTATGATCCAATATATGCTTGTCTGGAAGCATCTTACTTATCAAGCCCCTTTTCTAATAACAAGCCATGATATTTTTGAAAATTTACTAAGGAAGACAATACAAATGAAGATGCATCTACGAGAAGCTTTCAAGGTTTGCTTGATTATTCTTCTCATCAAAAAGGTAAGGTTGCAGGGTGGTTAAGGTCAATGGTTTGGCACATATTTCAACATATAGCAAAGACCTCCTATCTTATGTTTTAGATATTCAAGTTCTTATCTTTTTCTTTGCACATGATTTTATATTTGTTTAATCAGTCATATATTTGTGTTTGCGGGTCAGGAACTATGGTGGCTACATTGGAAATTTCATTACACTTAACCTTGACCTTCTAGCCGGTTAGGTTAGGAGTAGGTCTAGCTGCATGATAGTTTCCTTTGCACATTGTTCCTAAATTTTATCTCCATCTCGTCTTCGCATTTGTTTTATTTTCTTATTTTTTGTCGCGCGTGTTGTTTTTAGTTTAGTTTTCCATCTTCTTTGTTATTTTGATCTTGTGTCCTACCTTTGTCATGTATTTTATTTCATGTTTGATAAGACTTTGCATGAAAGATACTTTGGTTTGGCTCAAAAGAC
Source organism: Pinus taeda (assembly GCA_000404065.3). NCBI lineage: Eukaryota > Viridiplantae > Streptophyta > Pinopsida > Pinales > Pinaceae > Pinus > Pinus taeda. Next base: position 224,050 of record APFE031358378.1, read on the forward strand.
AATCTGGCAAAACTTGAAAAGGGAAATTGTGATGATGAACAATGCTTGGATAATTTTTAATCCTCTTCCTTGTCTTAGTTAAATTTTTGTAAAGTCAATGATGTATGTAAGGAAAACATGATTTAGTCTGAACGAAAATCCTTTGGAAAAACTACAAAGCTTGCACCTTTATTGGCATCTTCCTTCTTGACTCAGTCTTGTATTGAATGGTCTTTTGACATGTCGACTCAACCAAGTATAAAAAGCAAAGGAGAAAAACCTTAAAATGAGCATATTAACTTTAGTTATGTTTCAAATCCTTAAACAAGGAACAACCTCTTGTGTAAATAAATAAGACGGGATCCCTCTTCCACCTTCAAAATAAATAAGTGCCTTTTCATATTATATTAGTAAATAAATAAAGAGGTGAAGAATATAAATGCTTATTGCGTAGAGAGGTGAAGCAAGCAACTTTTTGGGGGTATTGAACAGGCTTGTGGGCAGCGAAGCGATGCTTGTGTTTCCTTGAGGGGACTTTGTCGTGGTACTGAACAAGCTCACTGGCAGTGGAGAACCAGGTAATGTGCTTAACTCTAAATATCAAATGATTATTATATTTATTATCCTTCTCCCCTATCAAAACATTTGAGGTGTGACTTTTCTTATGTTGATGTGTGTTATCACTCAGGTTGTCCCTAGGCTCCTGTAGGGATACGGCCGAGGTAACTGTTAACACCCAGGTTGTTCCCTATGACTCCCAAGGGAATACGGCCGGGGTAACCACTAACCAAGCTTTGGAGTATAGGTCCTAGCCTACCTATAATCAGAGAGGGATCTCTCTTTAAGTTTTAGCTCTGTTTTGTGAAGATTTTAGGCTAGTTATAAGTTTCAGGTTTTTGTTTGAGACTTTGGTTGTGAACTGTTGTTGTGAGAAGGGCATGAAATGTGTGAAAGATGCTAGTCCATTGGGCATATGGAGTCAGAAATCTGAGACAGTACTGGTGCCTGTGATGGAGAAAGTTTTACTGCAAGGCTAGATGGCTATTCTTAATATAAATTCTGATTAGTGAGTGAAACAGTGGGAAATGGAATTACGGACAGTGTGATAACAATTTGAACAACAATTTCTACTTAGTAGCA